>JAPYYL010000031.1:6419527-6436384 GCA_028534055.1 Eulemur mongoz | reverse complement strand
GTTTGTCAGGGGCTCTCAAGTGACCCAAGGGCCCAGGCTGCTTCCTTCTTGTGACTCCCTCATCTCACATGGAGTTGCCTTGCTTGCCATTGAATGGAGGGATAACGCGAGGAAATGGCACCCTGACTCTCCAGTGCCTGGATGGGACAAACAAGGCCTCTGCTCATGATCCAGTGAAAAAGGATAGTCAAATGACCCTTCCTCATTACAAGTGGACTGCACTGTTCTCATGTGTCCAGGAAGGAGAGGAATACAAGATGTGTAAGAGCACTTAAAATCCTTGCCAAAAACTGTTACATAGCAGGTGCTCAACAAAAATCAATGGCTACAATGTGTTATGACATCACTCTTCAATGCTGGGAGAAGTTTCTGAGAAGGCCAGATTTTGCCTAAGCTCTCCAACTTTTTAAAGTACCTACTACCTGACAGGTGCTTTCAATTGCATGATCACATATAGTTTTCCAAGGATCCAGTAAATGTCAACAGGAAACCTTTGTCTTCTTAACTCAATGGCACTTTCTTGCACTATCCTTTGCAGCACCATCTGTCATTCCAGTAGGCTGAGGACTTTCTCTTTCCATTTGCCTTGGGGACAGAATCTAAACCTGTGAGTCTCTGCTACCCTCTGCATGAATGAATATATGCCCAGGATATCCTTAGACACAATGAAAGCCAGGACTTTCCTATGGGGCAGATACAGAGAGCAGAAGCACTGGAAAAGCCTCGGTTATACCTTCATTTTTAATCTGGGCTGGCATGTCTACTAAGGAACCAATTTTTACATTCTAAGAGGATTGCAAAATTTTAGGAATTCAACTTCAGGAGATATTTGCTTCACGGTGATTTCCATAGTTTTTCCTCATTTACCAATGAAAAGGAGATGCTATGAACTGAACTGTGTCCCCTCACCCCAAATTTATATGTTGAAGCCCTAAGGCCCTATATGGTGTATGTGTAGATGGGGCCTTTCAGAAGTAATTGGGGTCAAATGAGGTCATGAGGATGGGACCCTGGTGATGGGATTAGTGCCCTTATAAGCAGAAATATCAGAGACCTTTCTTGCTCTCTCTGTGTCTCTCTGCCTTGTGTGCAAACAGAGAGGGCAGCTTTCCACAAGCCAGGAAGAGAGCCCTCACCAGGGATCAAATCTGCCAGTACCTTGATCTCAGACTTCCTAGCCTCCAAAACTGTGAGGAATAAATATCTGCTGTTTAAGTGTTACAGTCTATGGTATTTTATTCTGGCAGTCTAAGCTGACTAATATGACAGGCTTTGGTTTTTAATCACCCTGGAAAGCTCTTTAATCTATCTATGTGCTCTGTGTCCAGTTTCAAATAAGTCACCCCATTAAAATCCGATTGTACATATCATGGGGTTGTTTTAAAATCTTTCTCTCTAACTTCAGGGTTATATCTCAGGAACTGGTAAATTATGGGCCAAATCAGATTCCACTCAGGAGCTTATTTGGAAAACATTTGGGGAATGTGTTGGAGACACCCAACAGGGCTATCAGATGTCTAAAGATCACTATTCAAAGTCAAAGGGACCTTTGCTATCAGAGGGGCTACAAGGTGAGCGAGAGGGACAACTAAGGGACTTCTGCAGAGAGTACAAATACTCTATGTTGGGGAAGGAGAGGTGACTCTGAGCAGTGCCACTGGTGGCAGGGCACAGCCTTTAAAGGATACAGCCACAGAGAGCTGTGCAGCATGCTGGATTCCAGAGTTGGACAGCCAAGCCCATGGGGCAAGACTTAGGAAAGGGCAAGGTATTGCAGTAACGTACTGGTACTGCACAAAAATGCTGGCATCTGGGGAGGTTTGGCTCTCAAGTAAACACATGCAATCCCTAAGTTGTATTTCATTCACATTGCCATCCTCCTTCTTGCCTTAGTCGTTGGAGGCTAACATAAGGAAATACTATAGACCGGGAGCTCAAACAACAGACATTTATTTTCTCATAGTCCTAGAGTCTGGTAAGTCTGAGACCAGGGTGCCAGGGTAGTGGGTGTCTGATGAGGACTTCCTTTCTGGATTACATGTGGCCACCTTCTCTGTGTGTCCTCACATGGCAGAGAGAAATAGAAAGAGAAAGCTACTTCTCTGTTGTCTCCTCTTGTAAGGGCACTAATCCCATGATGAGGGCTCCACCCTCATGGCCTCAACCAAGCTGAATTACCTCACAAAGACCCCATCACGCAAGTCTATCACATTGGAGGTTAGGGCTTCAATGTATGAATTTTGGGGGACACATTTAATTCCATAGCACATTTTTTGGGTCTGCTTTTAGTACCTACACCACAGTCCTCATTTTGTTTGCCTGAGAAGCATTATGAGGATCATGAGAATCATGAGAAGCGAAATGAAGCAAGACCGAGCTCTGCTTCAGCGTCAGCGAAGTGGGAATGGTGTGGGCTTTAGATGAATTCAGACTATATGTATTAGTTTTCTCAGGCTGCCATGACAACGTGCCATAGACTGGAAAGTTCAAACAACAGAAATGTATTGTGTCATTGTCCTGGAGGCTCGAAGTCCAAGATCAAAGTGATGGCAGGGTCGGTTTGTTCTGAAGCCTCTTTCTTTGGTTTGGAGATGGCTGTCTTCTCCCTGCATCTCCACAGGGTCTTCCCTCTGTGTGTGTCTGTGTCCTAATCTCCTCTTCTCATAAGGACACCAGTCATTATATTAGAGGCCACTCTAGTGACCTCATTTTACCTCAATGACCACTTTAAAGACCGTATCTCCAAATACACTCACAGTCTGAAGTACCAGGGGTTAGGGCTTCAGCATATGCATTTTAGGGCAGACACCATTCTGTCCATAAGGGCAGGGGAACTAGTCTCGACCCTGTTGCTTACTAGCCACATGGTTATGGGATTCTATGAAGCGCTGTGAGCCTGAGCTTCTTCACGTGTGAAATAGGTTTGATACGATCTGTCTGGTAGGACTGTTGGAATGTGTGCAGTGTATGTAAAGCACCTGATACAGTGTCTCGCATTTGTTAGATCTTTCCTGATTGACAGTTATTTGCATTACTAGAATATTTGGACCTCAGATCCTACTACACTTACCTCTGGGAATTTTGTTTTCGCTACTGTCGTTAATATTTAGGAAACCTTTGAGTATGCAGTGCAATAGGGAAGGGAATTCCAATTGAGCCAAAAATGTTGCTTCATGGATAAAACTCAGTAAAAAATTCCCTCCTAGATGATTTACTATTGAATTTGGGTTTCAGGGAGTCTTCCTCAGCTAGATACAACTCAAAGCTCCTGCCATCTGAGTCAAGGACCAACTCCTTCCCTCCCTCCCAGCTGCTTTTCCAGCCAAACCGCTTTTTTTTTTTTTTTTTTTTATCCATTTCATCTCCACCCAAAATCTAAGCCCTTACAATTGGCCCAATTGCACTTGAGATAACCTAATTGAAATTCCATTTTAATAGAGTCGGCTCTGGCTCTCCCAGCCAGGCAAATGTGTACCTGGCCAGTGGCTTGGGGGCCTCACTTCATGGGAGATTCACCCTTATCTCTCAGGAAATCCCTGCAGAGGAAGATTATCAATCACCTGGCTCTTTCACTGTTCTCAGGTGCAGTGGGACAAGAGCACAGGACAACTTCCACAGCTACCTCAACTGGAGATTCCTCTCTGCTTTGCTCAGCATCCAGAAGGAACTGCTCAGGGCAGTTCTCCCTTCCAGGCTTTGCTCTCTCACGAGTCACATGATCTGACAGTCTGTCCCCTCCACCACCCAGCTGCATTACAACCAATTCACACAGAAGGAACTGCAGTTTTCCCAAGCCCCAAACCACCCCGGCTTAGGACACTCACACCCCACTGCTCTCAGCAGAAGCACCACCCTTCAACCCTTCTGTCACTTGTTTTTTAGGACTTAGAGGACGTCTCATCACCTTAATTATATGACTGCAGCTCCTAGACTCTGTAATTCTATGGGCAGGGGTGGGTCTGGTTTACCCTAGTGTGTCTGTTAACCCAGGCCTTTCAAAGAGCAGATACTCAATGAATATTTGGGGAACAAATGTGCCAGTGAGCAGTGGCTCTTATTTATTGAGATTAAATTTCCCCTACATTCTCAAATAAGCCAAGCAAAATCAGATACACACATATATTTTAATTTTATAGAAAAAGATGTGAAAAGGGATAAGATGGCAAGAAGGAGGTGTCTTTAAATTTTATTTCTCTATTTCATAACTCCATATATTTAAATGCAAAGTTCTTTCATATTTCCAAGAAAATTCCTATTGCAATGACATTCCAATTCCAAGCAGCAAAATGAAATGGAAGGTGACCCCATTTCTTTTACAAAATGGAAAACTATTACTTTTGATAAACAAAATTACATGTGTGGTCAATATCATTCCCCAACTTAGATGTTGAAGCTAATTAAAACTTCTATAAAAGAAACAATATTTGAAAAATTCCAAAGGGAATACAAAGATCGATTTTCAAAACACCCAAATGTAACAGGACCACAAAAGGTTATGCACTGGTGGTTTCGCCAAATTATTGCGACCCTCCACTACTTTAAACACTGACTGCTCTCTTGGAACACAGAGTAAAGAAAGGACGCATTTCTCATGGGGCAAGTGGAGCTTCTGGAAGGGGCCCTGGATGTGCACTGGCCCTGCTCCCCACTCCATTGGCCCTGGCTGCAACTCCTGCTCACTTCCTCCGTACCTCATCTCTCAAAACCTCTTCATACAGGATTGGGAAGGATCTGGGATTTCTCTGATTGAACCTGGCCACATACTCCAGGACTTTCATCCTGGTGGTTTCATCATGGGCCCTGGGACCCCACAGGAACACATAACATGCAGGATCGCTGTTGGGCACCTGCCAGTACTCAAGGTACCTTCCAGCACCCCATCCTCAGTGATGAGCTTCCGGGTCTCCCCATACATGTAATGCTCACCCCCAGCAGGCACCCCCATCACACTCAGTGCATCCCAGATGACCTCCTTCCAGGTGCAGTAGCCCTCCATGAAGATCACACCCAGGATCATTATCAGGAGGCAGGCCTTGGGAAAGTGCTATCATTCAGTTCCTCACTGTAGGTAAGGCCGAGGGCAGTGACAAGGACATAGGAGTGGTTGGCATGATACACTTCCTTCACATCGACCCCAAAGACCAGCTGCATGCACTCAGAGGCTTTGATGAAAATCTCAGGGAAGTGGTCTGGGTAATCTCTGATGACAATATTTAGCATTTCTGCCTCGGTGATCGGCTCCTTCATTCGATAGTTGAGGAGCAGGAAATCAACCAAATCAGACATCTCTTTCTGTTCCTCCTGCAGCATGGACGGAGGGACTGCCAGGTCCTGGGAGGTGCTTAGCCCCTCCTGTTCTCTGGTGATGGATCCCTCATCAGACTGGTGCTCTGGATTAGAGGCCAGGCCAGTGAGGGAGGATGAGGCACCCTGAGGACCCTGGGGAGGACCCAGTTTTGCAGTGGCAACCTTCTCCATGTTGCCTGGGGACACAATAGAGGAGTAGGCAGCTGCCCCTCCACTTGACCCCTGGGAGCCTGTGCACCCACCAGGCCCTGAGCCCCTGCTTGAGCCAGGAGGCCTTTCTTAAGCCTGTGGTGCTGAGTCCTGTGATGGTGACAGTGGCTCCAAAGGATGATGGCTCTGGTCAGGGTCAGCAATCAGGAGTGTGGGCAGCAGTTGGGCAATGGGGACCCACAGACCTGGGAAGAGAGGGAGCATGTCAGTGGCCTCAGTGAGAACAACACCCTGGGGGCTCTTACAAAGTGCAACCTACAGGCCTTCTCCTTTGGTGATGCCCTGGGGCCTCCCAGGCCTCCTCTCCTCCTGGTCATCCTGTCCCCTGAGTACATGAACATGAAAAGAAGATGGCTCCTCAGGCGCAGCTGGACTGCAGAGTGTGAAGCTGCAGGGCTGATAGTGGGTGGGTGGGCCCGGGCACTATTGGGTCACCTCTGTCCTGTGGAGGGCAGAGCCTCTGGCACACATTCAGAGTGTGTACCTCACCTTGACTCCTGGCATGTCCTGGGCCTCCTCTGCTCCGTGCCCTGAGGACAGTCCCTCAGACCAAGGTCTCACCATGGGTTCCTGGGGCCTCTTTAAGGGGAAGTGAGGGGCCCTCTTGCTGCAGATACACACTCAACCCTGGTAGCCCCTGTGCTGTAAGGAGGGTGGGCCAGGCTCTGTGAGGTCCCCAGCATTCTGGGGTGGATGGTTGCCTCCGTGCTCACTCAGGGCTCTCTTCTTTTGCCTGGAGGGCCCTAGACCCCATCCTTCTGCTGGCCTGAGAAACTTTCAGAACAAGAGCTCACATCTCTGATGGGGAGCAGAAGGCAGTGAGTGGGCCCCACATTTCCCAGGGATTACTGCAGGGCCTGTGTCAGATTGTTCTGGGTTGAGGGTTCCCACAACCCACCCTAAGGGTACTTACTTTTAATCCAGCCAGGGCCTCAACCCACCCCTGCTGACTTGAAATGGTCCATATGAGCTCAGGCCAAGCTCTAACTCCTGAGGATGCCTTTCCCCCCACTGCTGTGAGAGCCAGAGCGGAGCCAGAGCTTTCCATGTCTTGCTGCTCCCACCTGTATCCTTAGGGGGCTGAAAACAGAGAGTCAGACTCTGTGGGGTCCCTTCTTTTCTGAGGTGGATAAGTACTTTCAGTCCTCCCTAAGGGTACTTATCTTGACTTCTGACAAAAACTGAGACTCCTCCCTCAGCTGATGTGAGGCTGCACCACTGAGAACAAGGTCCTCTACTCCTTGACACACTTCCCATGTAGAAGTCTGGGGCCAGCACGTGTGGTCACCCATGCTTGGGTCATCCCAGTGCCCAAAACTGGCATAGGACATGGATGGGCTGTCTCTATCGGGGGTAAGAGGTCCCCTCACTCATCCCCCTGTGTCCTCACCTTGATGAGGCCTAGCAGGCCTGGGACTCTTCCCTGCGCCGACCTTGAGCTACCACCCTCAGACCAAAGTTGTAACCACACTAAGCCCCTTCAGGAAGTAGTGAGGGAGTACCAGGTATGGCCACCCTCCCTGGAGCTTCCAGGGATGACTGTGGGGACAGGGTGTTTCTGTGAGGCCTCCTCTGTTCTGGAGTGAGGTACCCCTACTCCTCCCTCACATCAAGGTGTTCACCTTTCTCATGGCCGTAAAGAAGTGTGGATGTACCACATGTGGCCACCCTGCCCAGAGTCTCCCAGGGATGAAAGCATGGACATGGTTGTGGCCCCTCTGTCCTGGGATCCTGGGTCTCCATCCACCTCTTGTTTCCCAGCAGGGTCTGGGCATCTCCCTCTGCTCATCTGAGGCCATGCTCACTATACCAAGCCCCTACCCTCCCTTAGACCCTGAGATGGCTGTCAAAACGTGCATGCCAGGCCACCCTGCATGGAGCCTCCCAGGGCTGGTGGCAAGGACAGGCATCTGTGGGGTTCCCCCCATCCTGAAGTGTAAGGCTCCCTCCCTCCTCTCCTTCTTATCTCTGTGTTCTTATCTTTGCTGCCTTGTACAGCCTGCATCCCTCCCACTCACACCAAGGCCCTTACTTCTCTCTAACCTCTGAGTTCTAAGTCAGTAGCCCCCACACCCCGGACCATCCCGGAGGTGACATTAGGGGTGGAATGGGATAGGCGTGGGAGACCTCAATCCTCCCTCAGGGTCCTGACCTTGATGCCTGGCAGAGCCTGGACCCTCCTCCCATGTCCTTGAGTCATTCCCAGGTCACAGCAGGCTCTGACTCCCAAAGTCCCCTAAATACTAAGAGGGAGGGATTCAGCCTGACAGGTCTGCCCCACGGTGGCCCTAAGGTGACAGCAGAGGCAAAGCTGGATTATTTTGGGACACTTTCCCTGGGGTGGGATCCCCTCAGTCCACCCTCATTGTCTCACTTGACTCCTCACAGAAGGTGGGCTCTCTTGCCTCAGGCGATCTGAAGCCTTCCCCGAGACCTGTCAGCCACTCAGACGCAAATAAGTTGGGATTAAATCCGGGCCTCCTACACCGGAGCTTTTGCTTTTGTGGGCTGACAGCAGGAACAAGGATGGACTGTGCAGCCCCCTATCGGGATGTAGGGAGGCCTCTCAATCCTCCTTTCGGGCCCTGACTGTATGGAGCTGAGACAACCCCTGGGTCCCACCAGGCTCTGACTCCCAGAATCCCCTATATCCTAAGGGTTAGGGACTCAGCCTGACAAGTCTGTCCCGGGGTGGTCCACTGCTGACAGCAGGAGCAAAGTTGGATTATTTTGGGGTCCCTCTTCCTGGAATGGGCCCCCCTCAGCCCACCCTCATCATCTCACTTGACTCCTCACAGAGCCTGGGCCCTCTCCCGTCCATGAACGTCAAGTCTGCCCCTCAGACATATGGTCTCGCCTCTCTTAGCCCAACAGAGGGACGTCGGTGGACGTCAGATCCCACCCTCCATCCTGGCTTCCTGCCTTACAGAAGAGGTGGAGTTGGATTACTCAGGGACTATCTAATAGACGTTGGGCCCCCTCAGTCCACCCTCTGCATCTCATTGACCCCTCACAGAGCCTAGGCCTTCTCCCCTCCACTGACGTGAAACCTGCCCCTCAGACCAGCGGCCTCGCCTCTGTTAGCCCATGAGACTGATGTTGGTGGACGTCAGATCCCACACCCCACTCTGGTTTCCTGGGCTGACAGGAGGGGCAGAGCTGGATTATTTGGGGACCCTCTACGTGGGGGTCCCCTCAGTTCAACCTCTGCATCTCAACTCACTGCTAACAGATCCTGGGCACACTCCCTTCTGCCAATCTGAAGCCTGCCCCTCAGGCCAACCACCTTGTCTCTGTCAGCCCCCCAGATGGAAGTCGGTGGACGTCACAGTCGGGCCCCCACACCCGGGCTTCACTGGACTTCCTCAAGCTTCCGCAGGCTGACAGGAGGGGCAGAGCTGAATTATTTGGGGACCGTCTACCAGAGGGGGTCCCGTCAGTCCCTCCTCAGCATCTCACCTTGACTCCTCACAGAATCTGGCCGCTCTCCTAAAGGTTCGCCGGAAGTCTGGACCACAGACCAACAGCTTCACCTCTGTCAGCCCCCCCAGATGCAAGTCGGTTGAAGTCACATCCAGCCCCATACTGGGGTTTCCCAAGGGTGACAGCAGGGACAAGAATGGAATGTGGGGCCCCCTAGGAGGATGTGGCAGAGCCTGGATCTCCACCCACTACGGCCCTCAGTTGACCCTGGGTCACATCAACATATGACTCCCAGAGTCCCTTGTGTTCTAAAGGGAAAGGGCTCAGCCTGACAAGTCTGTCCCAGGGTGTCCCAGGGTTGACAGCAGGGGCAGAGCTGGATTATTTGGGGCCCTCTGCCATCTGCTGAGCTGAAGTCTGGACGTCACACCAAGGCTCTCAACTCTGTCAACCCCTGAGGCAGAAGTTGGTGGACATCACTTATGACAGAGGCAGGGATGGGTCCCTTCAGTCCTAGGGTCAAAAGTTCCACTAGTTCTCCTTCAGTGTCTCACCTTGACTGCCCGCAGAACCTCAGAATCTGTCTGCACTGCAATGGGATCTCCCCCAGCTGACCACTAGTACAGTCCTGGGGCCCCTTCCATTCTGAAGTTGAAGGCTGCCTTGGTCCCCTCTAAGAGCCCTCATCTCGATTCCTACTGAGGCATGTGACTCCTCCCTGGGCTAACCTGAGTATGTCCCCAGTAGAGTAAGGCTTACACTGCCCTGGATCCCTTGAGGCAGAATTTCACCAATACAGGTCAATATCTGTACTGTGGAGAACTGAGGGAGTGGTCAGCCTGACAACTCTGCCTGGAGTCTTCCAGAACTGACATGGCAGAGATGGATTTTTGGGACTCCTATGTTCTGGGGTGAGTGGACACCTCAGTTCTCACTCACGAGAGCCCTCATCTTGGCCCTTGGCTCCTTGATTAAATGGTCCGTGGGAAATGTACTCTCGCTTCCATGTAGGACCATTTTTACAGCTGCAACCCATGAAAAAAATGACTTCAAGTCCCAGGCTAGATGTTAAATGGGGAGCTGTTGCATCCATCACCAAGGGTGAGCAGTCGTATATGTAGTGTTCTCTTATTCAAATCTCTTCTGTGTCTGTTTTGTACAATTTTATTTCAGTTCCATTGTTTATGCTTTTTTCTTTAGTCATTGATCCTACTTGGAAAAATGTATATTTTGTAAGTATTTTCAAAGAATTGTGTTTTGTCAGTTATCTCTACTGTTATCTGCTTCATTATTTCTGCTTTTTTCTTCATTATTTCATACCTTCTACTAACTTAAGTTGCATATGGTATTTATTCTTTTTAGTGTCTTGAACTGTGAAGATGTTTTAAACATTTTTATTGTCTCATATATTTAAGGATATTTCCCTCTCAGTATCACTTGGGTTGTATCATACAGTTAGTGTTATATAGCTTAATGTGTATGACTTGAATTTTTTACAAGTTGAATATATTTTTCTATTACTTATGCTATTAGATTTTCTATATTTAACCCTAAGAGAGGGGTGTAAAATTATTTTTGAGAGGACTGTGAAAAGGATGATAGAAATAGA
The DNA here is from genome assembly GCA_028534055.1 of Eulemur mongoz. NCBI lineage: Eukaryota > Metazoa > Chordata > Mammalia > Primates > Lemuridae > Eulemur > Eulemur mongoz. The sequence continues at coordinate 6,425,835 of JAPYYL010000031.1, read as the reverse complement.
ATGTCCCTTGGAGGAGATTTCAGATTCCAAAGGCATTTTATTTTGTTTTATTTTTGTCATTCGATATAGAACAGTTTTAAACATATTTTAAATGCTGTTGACAGAGTTGGGTTTATTGCAGGAATGCAAAGAATTTTAACAGTAGAAGATCAATCAACATAATTGGCCATGTGTAAGAGTCAAGGATTTTCTAGGAAAATAGAAAATTCTATCAATATTTAATACAGAGGGAATTTAATACAGGGGACTGATTACACAAGTGATGGAGAAGCCAAACTAGGGAGTGTTGGAGAACCCAATAATTAGCCACACGAGGAAGTCAATCTCACCTCTAGGTCTGAAGGAGAAACGGGAATTTAGCATTAATGGAGCCTAGGTATTGGGTTCAACAGAATCTGGAATCATGCTGGGACTATCTGATGGTTGCTGGAGCCATGGGCAAGGTAGCCCTGAAGGAGAAGTCACCTGATGCAGAAGAAGGAGGAGAAAAACCTCTAATCGCTCTATCTTTCTGAACCAAAATGGCAGCCAAATGTTGGTGAGCCTAGGAATTGGAGCCTTCAGGATGCAAATACTGTATAGTAGAGAGTAGAGGAGGATAAAATGAGAGATGGATCTGGGAGCAAATTGTCCCAGTACTGGCTAACCATATTAACAGATTGAATAAGGGAAATCATATCTACAGTAAACTTAATAATTTTTTAAAAATTTTAAGTTTCGGGGGGTACAAGTTGAATTCTGTTGTACGTATATATTGTATAGTGGTGAAGTCTAGACTTTTGGTGTACCCATCACCTGAGTAGTGCACACTGTGCCCCATAGATAATTTTCCATGCCTCACCTCCTCCCACCCTCACCCTTTGGAGTCTTCAATGTCCATTATACCACTCCGTGTGCGCTTATGTAGCCATAGTTTAATTCCCACTTATAAGTGAGAATATGGAGCATTTACTTTTCTGTTGCAGAGTTACTTCACTTAGGATAATGTCCTCCAGTTCCATCTAAGATCCTGCAAAAGACATTATTTCATACTTTCTTATTGTTGAATAGTACTCCATGGTTTGTGTGTGTATGTGTGTGTGTGTGTATATATATATATATATATATATATAATTGAGATTATATAAACATCTCAATTTGTTAATCCATTCAGTTGATGTGAACTTAGGTAGATTTCACATTTTTGCTATGTTGAATTTTGCTGTGATAAACATAGGAGTAGAGATGTCTTCTGGATATAATTATTTCTTTTCCTTCAGTTAGATACCCAGTACTGGGTTTGCAGGATCAATGGTAGATCTACTTTTAGTTCTTTGAGAATGTTTCATACCAATTTACATTCCCACCAAGAGTGTATAAGTGTTTCATTTTCACTGCATCCACATTAACAACTAATGATTTTTGACATTTTAATAATGGCCATTCTAACTGGAGTAAGATGGTATCTGATTGTGGTTTTAAGTTGCATTTCCCTGGTTACAGTAAATTTAAACATAATTATATTTAATAAAAATTGACATACATGCCCAACAAAAAGTGATATTTCTCAAAGTATAAAATTTTTTTACCCCACTCTCTCCCACAAAGTATAAAATTTATATCCATGAGTCTATGCTTATATTAAATGACTGAATAAATGGAGGAGAATAGATAAATCTGAGAAGATTAATTACAAATCAGTTATGTAGATACCCGATAGCTTTGAAGTGTTGACTGGGCACAGTGACTTCCTTCCAGAGAAAGTACCGTGTGGAAAAGGGGGAAAAGAGTAAGTTTACTTTGGGGAAGCCTGAAAAATGCTACCTCTGCCAGGTGCTCAAGATTGATATCCACAGTGATAAGTGTCACACAGGTGGGAGGGGGAAGGATGGGATGTGTAAATTCCCACCTAACAGGTGCAGTGCATTGTCTGGGGGATGGTCAGGCTTGTGGCTCTGACTCGGGGGGTGCAAAGGCAGTACATGTAACCAAAGCATTTGCACCCCCGTATCATTCTGAAATTAAAAAAAAAACAAACAGTGAAAAGTCTTTGTTGATGGTATGTATCTTTGATATGATGTCACGAGAATAGCACTTTATCTCTGTGGTGCTCCCATTTCCAAACCCGTAATACCATAAGTGCATGATGACAAAATCTTCAGCAAAATTCCAAGAGAGGGGCATCTTACAATATGCCTGACTAGTACTCCTCAAAACTGTCAAGGTCCTCAAAAACAAGGAATGCTTGAGAAAATGTCATAGACAAGAGGGGTCTAAGAAGGCATAATTGCTAAATATCCTGCAGAATCTTGGATAGTATCCTGGAACAGAAAAAAGACATTAAGTAACAAAGGAAATCTAAAGAAAGTGTGGACTTTTGTTAATAACATTGTATCACTATTGGTTCATTAGTTGTAAACAATGTACCATGCTAAGATGTTAATTAATAGGGGAAAGTGAGTGTGGGCCTTGTGGGAACTCTCTTTAGTATGTTTGCAATTTTTCTGTAAACCTCACTACCCAGAGAGAACTACTATTAACATCTTGGTATACAACCACCCATAACTTTATTCTTTGGATAAATATATTTTAATTACTGTAACTTTTAAAGAAAAATAAGATTATGCTATAAATATTGTTTTATATCTCATATTACATTGTAAACTCTCTTCTATGCCAGTAAATGTTTTTCTATAACCACTGTGTGTAGTGGCTGAAAGGCATTCCATTGTACTAATATAGCAAACATTTTTCTATTTTCTTTTGAAGGACAATTCAGCAGTCTTCATCTGTGCTCAATAAATCTCTGAAATGAATTAAAAAAATAAAATAAAATAAAAAGCTTGTTAAAATGGAAAAAAAAAACAATAGTCAACTAGATAAAGGATAGGTGTGAAAAACCTACAGCAAACACCGTACACATATGGGGAAATTTGAAAGATTTTGCTTTGAAATTGAGGATTAGACAAGGATTCCTCCCATTACCATTTCTATTCAATATTTTGATGGAGATACTGTCCAGTGCAGTAATGAGAAGCAGAAGAGATACCAATTCATGAAACAAGAAATAAAGTGTCCGTGATTAACAGATGATTAGACTATGTGTGAAGAAAATGAAAAAGAACTAAGGTTAAACTATTCAACGAAAAAAAGTGAATGTCAAGGTTGCTTGGTATAACATCAATATACAAAAAGTAAACTTTGTTTCTGCAGCAACAAATAGAATAAAATGAAAATGTAAGTCGCCAAAATGTGGCTTGTAACCTATCATACCAAAATATTAAATATTGAAGGGTAAATCTAGCCAAAGCATGTTTAGGAACTACATGGAAAAATATAAAAACACTGTTTAGATAAATTAATAAACACCTAACTAAAAAAAGTGTAATATGATCATGGATATGAAGATTCAGTTGAATAAAGATGTTAATTCTCCTTGATTAATCTACAGATTTACTGCAATGTAAATAAAAAATCCCAAAGGCTTTGTGTGTGAAAATGTCTGTTTATGTGCATATCTGTGTGAAACGTGACCACCTGGAGTGTAATGTTTAAATTGGCATGCAACTGGCCAAGCATAGCCAAGACAGTCTTGAAGGAATAGAGGAAGATAAAACTAGTTACTCTACCAGATGAGTAAGAGTTATAAAAAGGCTAAAGTAATTAAGATTGTGGTATGTGTGCCGTTGTTGATAAGCAGATCCATGGAAATAGGGTACCCTTGAAACAGAGGCTTATATATGGACCGTTGATTTATGAAAAAGGTCCAACTGCAGAACAGTGGGGAATAACAGTATTTTCAGTAAATGACCGTGAAATAACTGGATCTCCATGTAGAAACACCAATGCAACTGGACTTCTTCTGAAGCTACATAAGTATCAATTGCAGAGGGATTAGAGGTCTACTTTTTCAAATGTTGTTATAAAGCATTTCAAAATTCATAAAACTATATTGAATAGTTGAATGAACCTAGCATTGTGGGTGAAGTAGGGCTTCAGAAATGCTGGAGCGGGAAAGGACTGAAAGAATCTGGAGACATCATTCAGTACCAGCAGGGATGGAGATGATATGAGCTGGGGAGAAAGAGAGGAAATGGTAGCTCCTTCTGCTCCCTGTCTCTAACACAGATGGCCTTGCTACTTTCATGGTCCTTCATTTCAAAGAGCTGGACCTGGTGGCTAGAGGCAGCTTGAGAGAAGGCTACCTGGACCAATGATATGCTCATTCCACTTCCCACTGCAAGCCCTGCTGGCCATTAGAGCCCTGGTGTTCCAAGAAGTGTGACTTGATTGCGAGACCAGAGACTACTGACAAGGGATGTTGAACTGACACCCTGACGAGGCCCAGGAGGCCTTTAGTGGCTTAGACGCAAGGCCAGGATTTCCACACTTGTTGGGTGCAGAGTGCTGCCTCCCTCCTACCTGGATGAGAGCTCTTGATGGAGGGAGAGACTTGGGGGCTTTGGCCACTCTCTTTGTTTGGCTCATTTCAAGGTGTACCACAGATGCTGCTCTTTTGCAGAAATCCCTCTCTGCACACCACTGGTAATACGACTTGGAGTACTTGATGGAGCAAAGGAGGGTATTTGTGCTTCCTGTGGTCAGAGGTACTCTAAATGTGGAGGAGTAAGTATCATGGGATGACATTGAATTCAGTCCAAGTTGGCAGGGGACATCCAGAGATAGCAGTGGGAGGGCTTCCCCTACCAGCACGGGAACTACCACCAGTCTGGGGAGGATTCTTCTAACAGTGTCATTCATAGAGTAGAAGTTTTAATTTTAATGTCTAACTTATCATTTTTTTCTTATGTGCGTGATGCATTTGGTGTTGTATCTAAGAAGTCATTGCCAAATCCAAGTTCGCCTTGATTTTCTTCCATGTTACCTTTCAGAAGCTTTGTATCTTTATGCTTTACATTTAAGTCTGGGATCTATTTTGAGTAAACTTTCTGAAAGGTGCACAGAAAGTGTCTTTCTCCTTGCTAAGGTGAGGGATTCTGTAAATGTGGAGAGGACAGGCATCATGGGATGACACTGAACTCATTCCGTGTGGCAGGGGGACTCCAGGGATACCAGTGAGGGGGCCTCCCTCAGAAGCACATGAACTGTCACCAGTCCCAGGGAGGGTTGTTGAGGAAGTGTCTTAATGAAGACCTTTTACCATCAAAATGGGATTTGGAGCTGCTGATTGGAAAGACTTCAGGCTGGCAGTTAGTCTCTATGTGGCCCTGTAGGTAGGAGGTTGCCATCTTGATCCACAAGGGCATCTTTCTCAGATCTTCACTGTGAGAATATGGTGGGGTTTCTGGTGGTAAAATCCAGAATGTTTGCCCTTTAAGACTGTAGCCCCACATAGTATATCACTCACACTACCCCACAATCAGCCTTCAGAAATTCATCAAAATCACCATTTCATTATCTTACCATTTATGACTCCAGCAGCTTCTGCTCCAGGTCAGCAGATCTCATCAGCGCCTTTTTGTATGCACCCATCTTTGCATATTTTGGGTAAGTGGCTTGACCTGCAACATCAGTTCTCTGACGAGTAAAAGAAATATTATTCATTTTCAGTTTGCAAAGTATTTTCTTATTGTAAGGATGGGAGTGTGACTTATAACTGTTTATCTTTTTTAGTGGTTGTTTATTATATATACCTAATTTATCAGTGTCTACTGTTAACATTTCACTTGTTCAAGTGAAGTGTAGAAACCTCACATTCCTTAATATCCCTTTCCCTATTTATGATGTGATTGTCCTAAATATTTCTTATATATACATTTACTATCACATCACACAGTGTTATAATTTTGGCTTTAACTGTCAAACATAAATTAGAATATTCAAGAGGCAAAAGAAAGTCTATCGTATTTATCCAAATTTTTTTTTGTCTTCTTTCACTTCTTTCTTTTTTTTTTTTTTTTTCATCTTATTGTTATGGGGGATACAAAATTGCAGGTTACATACGTTGCCCATGTACCGCCTTTCCCCCCAAGCCAGAGCTCCAGGCGTGTCTATTCCCCAGATAGTGCACGTCGCACCCACCATGTAGGTATATATCCCTCCCTTCCCCACCCCCCTTCCCGAGTCAGCACCTTCAAGAGTTACCATTCCCCAAACGGTGCACAATGCACTCATTGTGTAGGCATACACCCATCCCCTCCCCCACCCCCCACTTCAGTCTGATATCCGATTGGTGTCGTTCCCAGATGTGTATTTAGGTGATGTTCAGGGAAATCAATTTTCTGGTGAGTACATGTGATGCTTGTTTTTCCATTCTTGGGATACTTCACTTAATATAATGGTTCCAACTCTCTCCAGGAGAACCATAG
>JAPYYL010000031.1:6391672-6419027 GCA_028534055.1 Eulemur mongoz | reverse complement strand
CTGCCACTTGATTTCATTTTTTAGCACATTAATGAAGAGGCACATATATTTTATGGTATCACAATTAGAACTTTAGAAATATTCTGATGAGTGTATTTCAATAACATTTATTTCTTTTGTATTCCTGCCTATTTTATTTCATTCAAAAACATTATTCTGAGAAGGGACCCACAGGCTTCTCCGAGAAAACCAAGGAGAAGATTCAGAAGCCCTGCCCTGTTCTGGGCACCGGGGACACAGCAGGCCATGATGAAGGGGGTGGGAAGACACACAGATACAGAGATACAGTGTGGTCTGGTGATTCCTGTGCCAGGGGCATGAGGCACTGTGGGAGCCAGTGGACTGCACAACTCCAAATTGACCGGCCATCTCTTGGAGACTTCTGGGTGAGGAAGGACTATCAGCCTAGAGGAGTGGCCCTGCCCATGATGACCTATTTACCCCTGTTTGTCTGTGCAACTAATGAGATTCAGAAAGCCCAGCTCTGCCCTCCATTGTCAGTAGCTGATCAGCTCCCTTCCCTCTCTTCTGCTGACACCAGATATATGCAGCTGTGGGAGCAGAGACGCTCAGTGTGCCCTCGGTAGCTATGAAAATCCCAGGGTTTCCCTAGCAACAGCTCCAGATGGATTTTTTGCTAGGGAATGCTGGGATTCCCCAGGATGCAGGGTGAGCAAGACTATTCCCGCCCCAGGGCAGAGGCACAAGCAGAGCTGTTGGTCTGAGCCCCAGGGGATGGATGGTCCCCCTTGACTCCTATCCTTTCAGGACACCCACGTGAGAGGCTGCCATATGCTGAGTGAGGGGATCTTGAACAGGAAATGAGGAGGGAGCTCTGAGGGTAAGGAAATTCATTCAAAAATTCCAAAAAAGCCCAAGTATTAGGAAGTGGAAGGTATGCAACTTCAGGAAGCTCTCGATATTCAAGTCCAGCACTTGGATGTCTCTAAACCCTTTCTCAAGATGATACTGTAGGACACACCTGATTGTTTTTAAGAGCAGACCTGGGCCGGGCAAGGTGGCTCGTATCTGTCATCCTAGCACTCTGGGAGGCTGAGGCAGAAGGATTGCTTGAGCTTAGGAGTTTGAGACCAGCGTGAGCAAGAGGCAGACCCCCTCTCTACTATAAATGGAAAGAAATTATCCAAACAACTAAAAATAAAATTAGTTAGCTCAGCATGGTGGCATGGCAGGAGGATCGCTTGAGCCCAGGAGTTTCAGGTTGCTGTGAGATAGGCTGATGCCACAGCACTTTAGCCCAGGCAAGAGAGTGAGACTCTGTCCCTTGAAAGAAAAAAAAAAAAAAGAGCAGGCCCAAGATTAGAAGCAAGGTTAGTGGCACGGGTGTGCAGCCTAGGCAGTCACACAGGTCCCCTACTTACAAGGGATCCGCACCCATGAGTTAATGCTTTCCTCTCACTGACTTGAAATGCTGGGAGGTGATAAACATCTGTGGTTTAGGACATCTTGTCTGTGGTGCTTTGTTACAGCAGCCAGAGAAGACCAGCACAGGCTGCCTCCCTCCTCCCATGCCCGACAGGTAAGGACTAGGACTATTTCACAGAGGAGGGATGCAACACTCTCAGGGGATAACTGTCTCACTCAGGGTCACACAAGCTACGAGGTGGCCATGCCAGGACTTGAGCTCAGCTTTGTCTCAGCCCTAGGCCCGTATTTACAACTTGGCTGGCCTGAGAGGGACTGCACCCCAGCTCACCCAGTTCATAACACTAGGGGCCCTTTCCTGGGCACAGCCACCCTGTGCTCCCCTGAGGGTTAAGGAACTTCCTGGACAGGTCTTTGGACCCCAAGCACATCACCAGCACATTTCTGCCTCACATTCCAGGTTCTCAAAGCTTCCCTGTGGCTTGCACCTCTGCCCCAAGCTGAGGCAACCACCCTGGCTGGGTATCTTGACAGATAGACTATGGTGCCATATCAACACTTACTGTCCTAAAGACAAAACAAAAGATAAGCTATGAAAGGCCTTTGAAAAGCATCACTCACCAAGGTGCCAGCCACGTGGGTTTGCGGTACACTTCACCATTAAGGGGGTAGCCTTCCTTTAGTAGAAAAGTGGCTGCACCAGGAGGTCCCAAATTCTGTTGCCTTTTCTTAGAGGAGCATTTCTGCTCTCTTTGACTCTCCTTTCAATCCCAGAGCAAACATGTTTCTCTCCTAGGAAGCCAAAGCAATGGCAGATAGTTAGGGAGACTTTTTCTTCTTTTTCTTTTTAAAGATTTCTAGGTTAATGATGTTTTGTTCAGGTGTAATGTACGTGCAATAAACTGCATATATCTTAGGTGTCAAGACTGATGAAAAAATTAGCAAATATACACTCCCACACAACCATGATGTTAGTCAAAATGGTAGGCGTGTTTCTAAATAGAAATCTTACCTCTCTGCTCCAAGGCTTCTGTGCATAGTGTGCCAACCTGTCCACACCACGTGCTGGACTCAGAGGATACAGAGTTGAAGCACAAGGTCAATGGAATAGATGACCTTTCAAATCTGGCAGGACAAAAGCAATGACAAAGAAGACAGGGACAAGGGCTAGGGAAGCACAGAGATGAGTGCAGGTCCAGCCTAAAGGATTTCCTAAAGATCACCCTGAGCCAGGCACAATGGCCCACACCTGTTATCCCAGTATTTTCGGAGGCTGAGGCCGCAGGATCATTTGAGACCAGGAGTTCAAGACCAGCCTTGGCAACATAACAAGGCCCTGTATCTACAAAAAATAAGAAAAATTAGCTGGGTGTACCTGAGCACACCTGTAGTCTCAGCTACTCAGGAGGCTGAGGCAGAAGGATCACTTGGGCCTTGGAGTTTGAGGTCCAGTGATACATGATCATGGCACTGCACATCAGCCTGGGCAACAGAGTGAGACCTCTTCCGTACAAAAGAGACAGAGAGAAACAGAGAGAGAGAGAGAGAAAGAAAGTGAGAAAGATTGATTCCCTAGAGCATGTGACAGGTAAGGTGGAGCTTGTAGAATAAGGAGTCTGCTAAGAGGAGACAGGAAATAAAGGGATATTGCACACATGAGGATATGCAGAGGCTTAGGAGTACCCAGAGGTTTAGGAGAAAGAGTTCAGAGTAAATGCAGCAAAAGATGGCTCATAGGGTGCCATCTGGGTTCAGGGAAAAGATATGATCACAGAGAAATGAAATCGAACTTGTCTTCTGACTTAGCAGCTATTTCTGAGGACAGACGAGTCAGTGCCTGTCTCTTCTCCATGTCCAGTTTTATTGTTGTGGTCAAAGGCCATTGCCCAATATATGGAGCAAAGGCTGACCCACAGACACACTCATACATTCCCACACTCACTCCCACTTTGACAGGAGCACACTCGTCCTTATGGACATGCTCACACATTCAGTACCACACAACACAAACACTCGCACACAGACATGCTCACATGTTCACAAATGCACAGACGAGTCTCACACAAACCGACACATTCACCTGCACATGAAAACACTCACAAATTCACTCACACATGGACATGTTCACATACATTCATACACATAGCTCAAATGATCACACACAGACACACGTGCCCTAACACAAACATGCACGCACACACAACCATGAATCTTGTTTGGGGGCTCATTCCCTTCAGTTTTTATCAGGAAATATTTAGAAAAATAGTGTTTCAACCCTTCATTTCCTCTGTTTTGCCCTTACCCCTTCCTTTCAGCATATCATGGGTCCACCCTGCTCTAAATGCTTGACCTGCATTGACTATGAGATCAGTGTTATCGTTATCCCTATTTTCTCATGAGGAAGCTAAGGCTCAGAGACATCCAGAGACTTACTCAGGGCCACACAGGTAACAAGTGTCAAAGCAGGTTCAGAGCCAGGCAGTCTGGCTCCTGAGTCTGTGCTCTTCTCCATATTCTACCCTTCACATCAAACGATCTCCTGTGTCGTAGGTGCCCCCATGCCTGTGAGAATATCTGTGTATGTCCCCAGCATTGAACAGATATCAGAAACAAATATGGTACGTATGGCAGTTCCAGCCACGGGGCTGGAGACAGGGGTCATGGGACAAGGAACAGAGTTATAAGCCAATTCCAGGTGTTCTGATCCATGACAGAGCTCATGTGGAGGAACAAGGTAGAATTTGCAAACTTTGGCCACCTGGAATTAAAAAAAAATCAGTTAATAGAACCCCTACATCACACTATATACAAAAATTCACTTCCAGATGGATTATTCACTGAAAAATGAAAGGCTTATGAAGCTTTTAAAAGATCACATAGGACACTGTCTTTGTGTCTTGGAGTGGGTAAGGATTTCTTTCCAAAGAAATAGAAAACACAAACCACAACAATAAACACTGGTAACTCCGACTATATGAAAACTCTGTTTGGCCAAAACTCCTGGAACTTCTATTTTGCAAAGCAAACAAAACCCCTATGGCGAGTGTGAAAGGATAAGTCAGAATAGACTAAGCTATTTGCAGTGTGAAGGACTGATATTTAAACTATACATAAATTCTGTGAATTAAAAAGAAGAATATTTTAAGAACAGATAGGAAAATGATTGAGAAATGTAAACAGGAATTTCAGTTTTGTGAAGAAAACTAAAGAGCAGATAAACATAGCAAACATATGAAAGGATGCACGACCTTTCTAGTAGTAAGGCAAAGTAAAACCACAGTGAGAACCCATCACATACTCTCCAGACTGGCAACAGTCAAAAGTCAGACAGTACCAATCCATGCTGGTGAGTTGAAAGCACTCGGAACTCTGAGCCACTCTTGACTCTTGGCTCTTGGCAGGGGTGTAGACTGTAACTTCCACCTCATCATTTTCATTTTGCCGTGGTTTGGGGCTGTATGATGTGTTCACCCAATAACATGTGTAGTATATTCATCTGTTACCCAGCAAGGCAAGCGAACACATTATAATTCCACATGCCAGCCTGAGTCGATCTCATGAATAAAATGTTGCGAGAAAGAAGCAGATCATGAGTACATGCAGTATGATTCCATTGGGATAAAATCTTTTTAAAAAGTCCAAGCAATATGTTTTCTAGGAATACATGGACAATGAAACTGTAACAAAAAGCAATGAATTTATTAATCATAAAATCTAGGATAATGGTTACTGCTGGTTGGGTGTGGGAAATGTGTTCCAGAAGTGCCACATTGAGGTTTGAAAGTTGTTGATAACGCTCTGTTTCTTAACCTGGATTTTAATTACACAAGGGTCATTTTAATATTCTTTTTTTAAACATCCATATATTTCACGCACTCAATAGTTGTGATACATTTCAATAAGGTTGCACTCACAGATATGAGCATGCACACACGCATATACACAAAGAGGACAGAGCTGGAACAACCTAGCTTGAAACTGGGATTTACTTTTCTCTCCTCAGGACTATACAATCACCATGTTTTTTCATCAGACCTGGAAAGATTCATGCTTAGTGTACTATGAGACCAACCTGCACCTGACCCTGGACTATCGGATGCATGAGAAGTTGTGGGTCCCTGGCTGCTACTTTGTGAACAGCAAGGATGTTTATGTGCATGATGTGACTGTGGAAAATCGCGTGGTTTCAGCTTCACCCAGATGGAACAGTGCGGTATGGCATCCGGTGTGTCCCCCTAGGGTGCGGGGAATGTCCCATCAGGCTTCCTGAGTCCTGCTGAATATGCCACAAACTCATTCTAAGGGCCATACGAACCCGTCTTGCATTGGCCCCCCTCACTCACCCTACACAGTAAAGGAACTTTCAGAGATTCCCGTAGGCTCCTTGACTTCTGCTGTTCCTTTTGTCTGGAGTGGCCCCTTCCTTCTTTCCATGAGTTGCAATCTTGCCCACCCTCCCTTCCACTCCTAACTCACTGACCCTCACGTGCTTCTTTAGCAAGCGCGAGTCTCTTCCCGTCTCCCCATTCGGTTCTGTCAAGGGCCTTCCCCATGCTGACACCCTGTGCTTCTCTGAGGTACCACACGTCTTCTCCTTGTTTAAGTCCTTCCAGGTCTCTCGTATCTCTGTCACATACAAGTGCCCCACCTCTTGCCCACACGTCAGTCGGTCCTTGGGTCATGCTTCCCTCCACAGCCCTGCAGGTCTCTCAGGAGTGGTTGCTTGCCTGGGATGAGCTCATGTTGCCCTTTATTTCTGTTTTCCTTTACAGACTCACCACCTCAGCTGCTTGTTCCCTGGATCTGCACAAATTCTCTCTGGACAAGCTGGCCTGCAAGCTGGAGGTGGAAAGCTGTACGTTCACCTCCTATGGCCCCTCTTCCCACCTGGGGCTGTGGCGATCAGGAAACCAAAGGCAGAACTGACAGTGAGAAGGACAGCACACCTCTACACCCCCTCCACCTCCCCATTCTCTCTCTCTTACACACATAGGTGATGGAGATAAAGGAAGACAGATGGTAGATACCCATGATAGGTGATTGATTGACTGCCTGATGGGAGTATATATAAGGCCTCTGGGAGCATATGACCTTTAGGGTGTGAGTTTCCCCCTTGGGAAGTGGCCCCCACTCTTGGGAAATTGTGCACAAGCAGGTGGGTGGGAGATTTATGATGTCTTTGCTATGTTTTCCTTTCTGGTTAAGAAACTCCAAAGTCAGAGTTCTCTTTCCCCAGTGCTCAGGATCAGCAAAGCATAAAGGACCCCCCAAAATGGCAAGTTCCAGCCTTCCCTTGGTTTTCAGATTCCTCTGGTGTGAAATCTGCCTGTGCCCGTTTTCTGAGACTCTCTGTTTCTCTCCCCTTTGCAGATGGATACACAGTTGAAGACATCATGATATTCCGGGAATACAACAGGAGTGCCATCCACATGGCTGAGAAGGTGCAAGTCCCTCAGTTCTCTTTCCTGGGGAGGACAATTACTAGCAAGGAGGTGTACTTCTACACAGGTGGGTCCCACTCCTTCCTTCTCTCCTGTCCCTTGTCCACTTTGCACTCCCATAAACTCTAAGTGGCCTCTGCCTGGGACCCCTACATCTCTGTTGCCTCCCTTCTCATTTCCCACTGGTTCTGCATGCCTGCCAGTCCCCCTTGATAAAGCCCCAACAGCTCACCCTGTGTAAGTGAAGAAGAGCTGTGGAAGCACTGGGCCCGGTTGACCAGGCTCTGCAGGTATAAAGGATTCATTCTCCTCTCAGGGCTGGCCTCTAGCCCTCCATCTGTTTACAGATTGGAGCCATCTCTTGCCTCTTCCATTCTCAGATGTCAGCTACCATGGATCAAGTGAGAAAGAAATGGGAGAGAGCAAAATTGCTGTGCCACATGGGCCTGATGAGATGTGCCATTCTCATTGGCCTTCTCAGGCAGGATACCCGTGGATGGAGGATTAGAGGCTGAACTGCCCATTGGTCACCACCCCTTCTGCTGTGTGCCTCTCCATCCTGCAAACCCCTGGGTCCTGCCACCCTGACATCAGTGTGTCTCCTTGCCAGGGTCCTATATGTGACTGATACTCAAGTTCCAGGTCCAGAAGGAAGTCAAGAGCTACCTTGTGCGGTCTACTGGCCTACAGTCCTCATCACTATTCTCTCCTGCATATTGTTTTGGATGAACTATGATTCCTCTGCAGCCAGGGTGACAATTGGTAGGTCCTGTCTCCGTCCCATGGAGGAGCATGCGTTGTCTTCCTCGGAAAAAAAAGGCGAACGTAAGTGAGTGGTACCTGGCGCAGCATGTGACTGTGTACACAAGGAAGCAAGGGCTTTTCTGGCAGGCGTGTGTGTAGTTGCTCAGTCAAGCCATGGTGGAGAGACTGACATTGGAGATGGGTGTGAAAAACACACCAGACTTGCAATCCTGGTATGTTGTGCGCAATGTACCAGAATTCATGGTTCGTCAAGTCCATAAGTAAATGGACAAGTCACACATTTAGACCAGAAACACAGCACAATAAACATTGATTTAATCAAGGCATCAGAACGCCTTGCCAGGCAGCAGGGCTTTAAGAGCAGCTGCCCTGAAGGAGCCTCTAATGGGCCCCAGATCCAGGTCTGCTTTCTCTGTCACCATCTTTGAGGAAGACTCCTCGGCCTCCTTCTTCAGGAGATCATTCGGGACTAAACCTTCACACTTGTGTAATAGTTTAAGGCTCAAAAACTTTTCCCGGGGACTAAAGGAAGACAAAATGAGAAGGGGCCAGCACAGGGCAAGGGGGAACCACAGGTGTTAATTGCTGAGCAGGAGCCATGGCTGGGGTTTTGGCACTTGAGCTATCAGATGTTGTGGCCTGCTGAGGCAGAGGCTGGGCTTCAAGATGCGGGAGGAGGAACAAAGCAAGCACTTCAGCAAAGGTGCTCCCTGGCCCAGAGAGGTGAAGGCTTTTGCTGAGGGCCCTCCTCACTCCAGTGATGGCCTGGGGCCCAGTGGCTTGCCAGTAATCTCAGCCACCAGAGGAGACTGACCTGGTGCTGTTCGGTTTGTAGGTCTCATTTCAATGCTCATCCTGACCACCATTGACTCTCATCTGTGGGATAAGCTCCCCCACATTTCCTATGTCATGGCCATCGACATCTATATCCTTGTGTGCTTGTTATTCCTGTTCCTGTCCCTGCTGGAGTATGTCTGTAACAACTATCTTTTCTACAGCCAGGGACCTCAGCGCCACCATAGGCGATGGAGGAGGCCACGAAGAGTCATTGCCCACTACCAGTACCAGGAAGTGGTGATGGGGAAAATGCAGGTTTGATTTTTGACTGAATATCATCTCTCCCTGAGCACCTCTCGAGCCCTGGCTTAGTGCTTTTGGCCTTCTGGATTTCCTAGTTTCCTTAATCCTCACATGCACAGACACACAGCACATGCATGTGCACATGCACACGCACACACACGTGAACAGTTAAGGAAGTAGGACTCTTTTTCATCATTCCTTGACACATGATCATTGTCCAAGATCACAAAGCAAGTACACGGCAAGACTAAATTTCTGCAGACCTTTGGAGAACATTTGGTCCACTTTGCATGCATCCAGGGCAGGCAATGAATCTGGAAGGAAAGATGGGCAGAGGGAGGCTGAAAGGAAGACTAATGCGGGAGAGGCTGGCCTGCCTACTCTCCGCCTTGTTTGGAACTTCAGACTCGCAAGGCAGTGTTGAGGCTCTTGCTGTGGGCAGTACGGTAATGTCCAACAACGTCCCTCCTCCTTCACAGAGAGCCCAGCCCTGTCTGCCTGAGCAGGCCCCCATCCACCACACAGCACCCCCCATGGAGCAGCTGCCCCCAGGTAGACATCTGCTTGGCAGCCACCATGGCCTTCCCTTGCATGCTGACAGCCTCTTGGTCCTGTTCCTCAGCCCCCTGCACACCAGAGACTCTGAGAGGAGATGGCTCTGTCTGTCAAGAGATCGACAGTAACAATGCAAGTGCTGATAAAGAAAGCCCCTCCCCTCTTCCTGCCCCCATGCATTGCCACCCAGGCCACAGGAAACTGATGAGCCTATCCATTATCTCCTCAAAGGATGCCCTGATCATCATGGAAGACAGAGTCAGCTCTCTTCCCAACACCCTGCTTAAGGCCACCCTGGCAAGACCGGAAAGCCTCCCCTGGGAGGGGGAGGGTGTTAGTGTATCTCTCTGATATACATAAATTATGAAATAGCCCCAGTTGGTCAGGGTCACTTCTATTGATTCAATTTAACTGAAACTTTGTGCCCACCATCTAGCCGGACTGCATCCTCAGGGTCAGTTGTCATTGACAGAGTTGAGGTTGCCCGAGTTTAGCACAATTGGCCATGGTGCCTGACATTGGGCAGTACCAGAGGATTCTTCAGAGTGCAGCCAAGTCAGAGACACTCTGAAAGCCAGTGAAGCACAGTAAAGTCTCACACATACACACACATACACACACACACAGATGGGTCTTCAGAAGTGATGCTGGGCCCAGGCAAGTGAAAACTGAGAAAGGAAGAGAAGGACCAAGACCCAGTTGCCCTGGATGGCTGGACCCCAAAAGGGGGCACAAAGTGCAAGAGCCTAAAGAGATGACTGGTTACCTTCTTTGCCCTCATTAAGTGTCCATTTTTCCATGAAAAAGACCTTGACCAGTGCAAATTTCAAAATAATTAAACATAAAGATACAATTATGCTTCTGAAAAATATACTGAAACAAAATATTATAAACAGCCAAAAGGGAAGAATAAATACATCTAATGAGAAGCACTCTGCTGGGTCATTGTGTCTCTTCTCTGTAGGATTACAAAGTGTTGCATGGGACATCTGTCTTCACCTAGGAAGCCTCTGGCTTCCATCCCTCAACAGGGCCTTCCCACAGCTTTACACGTTGACCTCCTCATGCCCCAGGACATTTCAAGACATGGTTTTCAGGAGGAGGAGAATTAGCAACAGCAGAAATGAAATTAGTTCACACTTTTGAACAGGCAATACCTAATCATTTCAAACAAAAACTTTTAAAACAGAACAAGCCATTGTGGTGTGAAAATACACGGTAGACATCTGGTTCTTTTTTATGGGGAAAGGGGCGTGGGATAAGCCAACATTATAAAGAATAAAATTGTTTGCAAAATCTCCTTTGCCAACAAAGATGTGCAGAATAGAGAGCAAGAAAGCCTTGTGAGGGTGGGAATAGAGCATGCTCAGAATTAAAACGTTTGCAAAGTCACATTCAAATGACCTGCAGTGGTGCAGGGAGTCCTCGCTGTGGCCCACATTCCTCAGTGGATCTCCAAGCACCTTTTGATGAACACCTTGGAGTTGCAGCAGGAACCCTGCCCAGTGATGCTTTGTGGTCCCTTTGGTGCCCCAAACAGGCCAGGAGTGCTGTGCAAACCCACCCTGCAGAGGCTGCTTTGATGCTTCAAGTTGGGACATACACAGGATAGAAAAGCTTGCCCGATAGCCCTTCTTCTCCACTCTTCTGACTCATGTCAGCAGCCCCAGGCAACACACCCCATTCTCCTGACTCCCCCTGGTCTCCCCCACAGAACTCAGGATTCCAACCCCATCTGCCCACTAAGACCCAACTCCAGGCCTGATTGGCTACAGAGAAGCCCACTGAAGAGCACACACTATTTGGTGCCTCCCTACCCAAACACTGAAGCCGGGAGCCCTTGCTGGGCCCACCTTTTCAGTGCAGTCAGCTCCACGTGACCTATCCACAGATGCCACTGTGACCCTGACAGGCAAAATTCTTCCTTTCAACACCTACCAGCTCTCCTGTTGCTGAAAGCTTACTGTGGTGGACGGGTCACAGGTACCTGCAGAAAGAGGAGGTGCGGCTTGGATGTGGGGAACAGTTTTCTCATTGCCGGGACCTGCCATTAGTGGCTGCATGCTCTTCTGCTAGCTAAGTTGTTGCGGACAAGCGAGGTTCAGAATGTGGCCTTAGGTGGAGCGTGTGGCACTTGGATGGGCCTGACACCGACAAGACCACTATCACTTGCTGCCTGCATGACTACACAACTACCCCAAGGGCAGGGATGAGAGGAGGGGAATGGGATCCACCGCTTCCCAGCTTCTCTAACTCTTCAGGTGAAGGAGCCCTTACCAGCTTCTTCCCAGTCTGGCATGCTTCCTGGGGCCCCTCAGGCTGCCACGGTGCTGCTTACCCAATCCAAGCGCTCCTCCCAGTTGTGGTCACAAGGGTGAGTGAGGACAAGAATTGGTAAGGTACGCAGGACTGAGGAAGGTTTGGCTTATTTCTTAATAACCTTGAGTTTATTTTCATGCTTAACAATAGTAGGAGAGGAGAAATCTATTTGCCATGGGACTCCAATAAGTTTCTGTCCCCTGGTCTGGAAGCTGCTCAGGAACTGCACAGGGAGTCAGTGTCAGAATTGGAACATGAATTTTTCCAAATGCCAACCTAAGATTTGCTACACGGAATCCAGTTCTACATCCTTGACTCCAAATTTCCCCATTTCAGTTTCCTTCCCCGTGTTTGTCTCTCTTGGAGTTTGTCTCTTTTATTTTTTATTTCAGCATATTGTCGGGGTACAATAGTTTAGGTTATGTATATTGCCCTTTCCCCACCACCCACCCGAGTCAGAATTTCAAACGTGTCCATCCCATAGATGGTGCGCATTGCACTCATTATGTATGTATACACCCATCGCCTCCCTCCCCACATCTGCCCGACACCTGATGAATGTTATTTCTAAATGTGCTCTTAGATGATGATCAGTAAAAGCAATTTGATGGTGAGTACTTTTTTATCTGTGTCCAAACAAATACACAGACCCAAATTATGGCTGTAAAAAGTAAAAATGGGTTTAGACCAAAGAACCTGAAAGAAATGATATCTCCCAAGGTAGTTCTCTCAAGGAGAAAGAAAGGGAGCAGAAACACGTCGGCTTCCTAGAAAGTATCCCTCTAGTGCCACTTGGGAAAATGAGGGCAAAAATTGATGGGAGATGATGGACTCTGTTGTCCTTCCCCAACTCACTCATGTCTACAATACTCTGGGTGCCCTTGGGAGTCTCCTCCAGTCCTCTCCCAGCTAGCCAGCCCACACTGACCCCAGGCCAGGTACACCCCTCAAAGCTCTGCCCAATCAGAAAACAATTTTCCCTTACCACTCTCTTTCAAGAGCACCCGTTCATCTGTGTGAGATGCAGTATCAGCCATTTTAAGCTTGTACCTTCTCCTGCTTCAGTTGGCCATAAAGGACCCTCCATATGGCCATAGATGCAGGGTGGGGAAGGAGCACAGTGCTACGGTGCTTGGTGGTAAGGGGGTCTGTTTGCTCATGCAGTTACTTTTCCCTCTGGTACTGCTCAGATGGGAACAGGCTGGCACCGTCATGCCTGCTACTCCCAGTCATTGAATGGGAACACCCCCAGAGAAAGCATGGCTTCCACACAGACAAGGCTGGGGCTGACAATTAATGCTGCCCCCAATGGTAGGTTTTCCTACTGGGGACCTGACTGACACACCTCTAGGGCCACCACACAAACATACCTTTCTATTGTTAATGTTGCTCTGCATCTTGTAGCACAAAATGTTCCACCTAATCAAAGACCCTCTCCTGTTACTCTAGCTCCATATGGGCCACGCCAGGGAGACTTCCCATCCCGACACACTCTCAATAGAGGAATATGTCCATTCTTGGGCGAGAAAAATGAGAACTCAAACATCCTCTCCAATGAGTAAAAAGAACTCTGCCCCATCAAACCACCAGACAAAGGCCAACTACATGGAAATGCCCAATTTGGAATTGGAAAATAAGTTAGGACAGGTGATGTGCTGCTGTGGTGACCATCTCAAAGTCCCAGTAACTTCATCCAAGAAATGTTCATTTTCTTATCACAATGTATGTCTAATTCAGGTCACCAGGGGAGCTTCCACTCATGATAGCCATTGATGTGTGCTTCTGCAATCTTCATGGCAGGTGGACGGAAATGTAGCAGGGCTTGCACAAGTAATTCAGTGCTGCTGTCAGAAGGGAAACACCTCGCTTACACTCATAATTCCTTAGCTAGGACTAATGACATTGACCCCACTCTAAGGAGCCAGGATATTCAGCTTGCTGTGTACCCAGGAAGGGCGAAGCATTTATCATTGATAAGTGCTGATAACAACCATATGTACTTTCCCTTTGTCTTTGAAGTCTTGTTGCTTGCTCTTCTTCCCACTTACAGGTACTCATGTCCTCCTTTTCCTTTTTACTGTTATGTGTACATCATAGTTGTACATTTCTATACGGTACATGTGATGTTTTGATACTGGCACAGAATGTGAATTAATGAAATCAGGGTAATTGGGGCTTCCATCACCTCAGGTATGTATCATTTCTTTGTGTTAGAAACATTTCTATTCTAGCTATTTTAAAGCATACCCTAACTTATTGACTATAGTCACTTTGTTGTGCTCTGAAATAGTGTTAATTCTATCTACCATCTAACTACACTTTTGCGTCCTTTAATGCTCCCCACCTTATCCTCCTATCCTCACTACTCTTAGCCTCTGATAACTATCTTCATACTCTCTGTTTCCATGAGATGTTTCTGTTATTTAGCTCCCACATATGAGTGAGAACATGCAAGATTTGTCTTTCTGTGCATGGCTTATTTCACTGAACATAATGTTCTCCAGTTCCATACATGTTGTTGCAAATCTCAGGCCCCTTTTTGCAGTAGTCTTTTCATCTTTAACCTTGACACATAAGCCATCAACATATGCTACATTCCCAAAATATTGCTATTCATCAGTGAGCTATTTACTTTGGGTAGTGCACAGAAGGAGCTCCAGGCAGTCATTCCCCTCATCTCTTCCCCTCAAGAAAAGGAAAAAAAATCCCTTTTGCTATTTCTGATGGGCTGCAGTACCAAAATCCCAGAGGTCACAGGGGCCAGGAGTGAAACTCAGACCCCAGCTATTTCCAGGCACAGGAGCAGATCTTTATTGGGTAAGCTTTCCACCTTCACCTCAAAGGTTGTGTATCAGTCAGGGTTATCCAGAGAGACAGAACCAATAGGATGCATAGACAGATAGATACAGATGTATGAGAGGAGATTGATTAAGGGAATTGGCTCATGAAATTTTGGAGGCTGAGAAGTCCCACAATAGGCCGTCTGCAAGCTGCAGAACCATGGAGCCAGCAGCGTGGCTCAGTCCAAGTCTGAAGGCCTTTCAATCAGGGAAGCAGATGGTATAACTCTTAGATGGAAGACAAAGGCCTAAGACCCCAGAGAAGATGCTTCTGCAAGTCCAAGAGTCCAAAGGCAAGAAAGCCTGATTTTCTGATATCCAAGGGCAGGAGAGGAAGGGTTCCCCAACTGCAGGAGAAAGAGAGAGAGAGAGAGAGAGAGAGAGAGCACAAACTTGCCTTTCCTCTGCCTTTTTGTTTCATTTGGGCCTCAGCCAATTAGATCATGCCTAGCCACACTGGGTGAGGGCACATCTTCCTTACTCAGTCCACTAATTCGAATGCCCATCTCTTCTAGAAACACACTCACAGACACACCCAGAAATAATGTTTTACCAACTACTGGGGTATCCCTTAACCTAGTCAATTTCACATCTAAAATTAACCATCACAAGTTGTATATCCTATTCTGGCTACAAGAAAGGCTAATACACCCAAACACTAAAGCCGAAGCTGAGGAAGAAAGCAAACACAATGCCACAACAGCTGAGTTGGCCCTGAACAGAGTGGATCTGGAGATGACCCAGGCCTTCAGTGAAATCTCTCACAAAACCATAAATCAACCTCTTCTGTAGTCTTGGCATTCCTGAATTCTGTCGAGGCCCCTGTCCAGAGTGAGGGCAGCCAAAAGGAAGTATGTGGAGCAGAGGTCAGAGTGAGTGCTGATCTGGGACACCAACTACCCTTGGGTTGATGGAATAATCGAGATGGTGCTCTCCCTGCTACAGGGCTCCTCAGCCCATCACCCTGGGGCTCCATTTTGGGTGACCCCATTCTCATTCAGAAAGTGACTGCCAACATAAACACTTTGAAACCAGGAGCTCCAAATCCCATTATAATACCATTTTAATGGTGGAGGGTCTTCATTAAGACAATTTCCCAACACTCTCAACCAGACTGGAGGCAGTTGATGTGCTGCTGCAGCAGAGCCCCCTACTGGTATTCCTGGAGGCCCCCTGCCCACTCGAAATGAGTTCAATGTCATCCCATGATGCCTGTCTTCTCCACATTTACAGTACTCTTGACCTCAGCAAGGAGAAAGACACTTCCTGTGCGAATTGCAAAAAGTTTACTCAAAATGGATCCTAGACCTAAATGTAAAGCACAAAGCTATAAAGCTTCTGAAAGGTAACATGGAAGAAAATAAGGTGAACTTGGATTTGGCAATGACTTCTTAGATATAACACCAAAGGCATGACTCATGAAAGAAAGAATTGATAAGTCAGACATTATTAAAATTAAAACTTCTATTCTGTGAAAGACACTGTTAAGAGAATCCTCCCCAGACTGGTGGTAGTTCCCCGGCTGGTAGGGGAGGCCCTCCCACTGGCATCTCTGGATGTCCCCTGCCCACTTGGACTGAATTCAATGTCATCCCATGATACTTACTCCTCCACATTTAGAGTACCTCTGACCACAGGAAGGAGAAATACGCTCCTTTGCTCCATCAAGTACTCCAAATCCTATTAGCAGGGGTGTGCAGAGAGGGATTTCTGCAAAAGAGCAGCATCTGTGGTACACCTTGAAATGAGCCAAACAAAGAGAGTGGCCAAAGCCTCCAAGCCCCTCCCTCCATCAAGACCTCTCATCCAGGTGAGGAGGGAGGCAGTACTCTGCACCCAACACATGTGGAAAAATTGGCCTTGCCTCTAAGCCACTAAAAGGCCTCCTGGGCCTGGGCAGAGTGTCTGTCCAACATCACTTGTTAGGAGTCTCTGGACTCGTACATCAAGTCATAATTCTTGTAGGGCCAGGGCTTAGTGGCCAGCAGGACGTGTTGTGGGAAGTTGAATGAGCACATCGTTGGTCCAGGTAGCCTTCTCTCAAGCTGCCTCTAGCCACCAGGCCAAGCTCTTTGAAAATGAAGGCCAATGAAGGTAGCAAGGTCATCTGTGTCAGAGACAGGGAGCAGAAGGAGCTGCCATTTCCTCTCTTTCTCCCCGGCTCATATTATCTCCATCCCTTCTGGCACTGAATCATGTCCCCAAACTCTTTAGTCCTTTCCCCTCCAGCATTTTCAAAGCCCTACTTGACCCACAATGCTAGGTTCATTCAACTATTCAATATAGTTTTGTGTGTTTTGAGAAGTTTTATAGCAACAATTGTAAAAGTAGACTTTGAAACTCTCTACAATTGATTTTTATGTAGCTTCAGAAGAATTCTTGTTGCATTGGGGTTTCTACATGGAGATCCAGTTGTTTCACTGTCATTTAATGAAAATACTGTTATTCTCCACTGTTCTGTAGTTGCACCTTTTTCGTAAATAAACAGTCCATATATAAGCCTATCTATTTCAAGAGTACACTATTTCCATTGATCTGCTTGTCAACCACGGCAATCATACCACAAACTTAATTACTCTAGCATTTTAATAATTCTTACTCATCTGGTAGAGTAGTTTTATCTTCCTCTATTCCTTCAAGACTGTCTTGGCTATGCTTGGGCTGTTGCATGCCAATTTAAACATTACGCTCATTGGGTCACATTTCACACACATATGCACATAAACAGACATATTCACCCACAAAGCCTTTGGGACTTTTTATTTAGTTTGCAGTCAATCTGTAGATTAATTAAGGAGAATTAACATTTTTATACAACTGAATATTCATATCCATGAACATATTATACTTTAAGTTAGGTGTTTATTAATTTATCTAAACACTCATTTTATATTTTTCCATACAGTTCCTAAATATTCTTTGGTGAGATTTACTCTTCAATATTTTATATTTTGGTATCATAGGTTACAAGCCACATTTTATTGACTTTCATTTTAATATTATACTATTTGTTCCTGCAGAAACAAAGTTTAGTTTTTGTATATTGATGTTATACCAAGCAACCTTGACATTCACTTTTTTTCATTGAATAGTTTAACCATAGTTCTTTTGCATTTTCTTCACACACAGTCTAATCATCTGTTAATCATGGACACTTAATTTCTTATTTTATTATTGCTATCTCCTTTATTTCTTCTGCTTCTTATTACTGCTCTGGAGAGTATCTCCATCAAAATATTCAATAGAAATGGTAATGGAAGGAATCCTTATCTAATCCTCAATTTCAAAGCAAAAGCTTTCAAATTTCCCCATATGTATATGATGTTTGCTATAGGTTTTTCACAGATATCCTTTATCTAGTTGACTAACTTTTGTTTTTTTCCATTTTACTTTTTATTTTAGAATAGTGTTGGATTCACAGAAAAATTGCAAACATAGTACAGAGATTTCCCACATGGCCCACACTGGCTTTCACCTATTAATTAACATCTTAATATGGTACATTGTTTACCACTAATGAACCAATAATGATACAATGCTATTAACAAAAGTCCACACTTTCTTTAGATTTCCTTAGTTGTTATTTAATGTCTTTTTTCTGTTCCAGGATACTATCCAAGATTCTACATGATATTTAGCCATTGCTCCTTCTTAGACTCCCCTTGGCTGACAGTTACTCAGACATTCCTTGTTTTTGATCACCTTGACAGTTTTGAGGAGTACTAGTCAGGCATATTGTAAGATGCCCCTCTCTTGGAATTTTGCTGATGATTTTTTCATGATTATCTTGATTTTATGGGTTTGGAAAGGGGAGGACCACAGAGGTAAAGTGCTATTCTTGTGACATTATATCAAAGATACGTACAATCAGCAATGACTTATCACTGTTTTTGTTTTATTTCAGAATATTAAGGGGGTGAAAACACTTTAGTTACATATACTACCTTTGCACCACCCGAGTAAGAGCTGCAAGGATGCCCATCCCCCACACAGCACACTGCACCAGTTCGTTATGAATTTACCCATCACTTCCTTCCCCCTCCCACCTGCCTGACACTTATCACTGTGGATATCAATCTTGATCACCTGGCAGAGGGAGTGTTTTTCAGGTTTTCCTACAATAGAGTTACTCTTTTCCCCCTTTTCCACACTGTACTTTCTTTGGAAGGAAATCACAGTGACCAGCCAACACTTGAGAAGTATGGAGTATCTACATAAATGATGTGTAATACTTCTGAACAATGGTTTGTCTATTCTCCCCCACTTATGTATTCAGTCATTTATTTATCAGCATATCTCATGGATGTAAACTTTATACTTTGGGGGAGAGGGTGGGGTGGAATAAAATTTTATACTTTGAGAAATGTTTCTTTTTATTTGAAATGTATGTCAATTTTTATTAAATACAATTATGTATAAATTTACTGTAATCAGAGAAATGCAACTTAAAACTACAATGAGGCCAGGCTCGGTGGCTCATGCCTGTAATCCTAGCAATTTGGGAGGCCGAGGCAGGTGGATCATTCAAGGTCAGGAGTTTGAGACCAGCCTCAGTAAGAGTGAGACCCCATCTCCACTAAAAATAGAAAGAAATTATCTGGCCAAATAAAAATATATATAGAAAAATTTAGCTGAGCATGGTGGCACATGCCTGTAATCCCAGCTACTTGGGAGGCTGAGGCAGTAGGATCTCTTAAGCCCAGTAGTTTGAGGTTGCTGTGAGCTAGGCTGACGCCACGGCACTCACTCTAGCCTGGGCAACAAAGCGAGACTATGTCTAAAAAAAAAAAAAAAAAAAAAGAACAAAAAAACTACCATGAGATACCATCTTACTCCAATTGGAATGGCCATTATCAAAAAGTAAAAAAAAGTTAGTTGTTAGTGTGCATGCAGGGAAAACGAAACACTTACACACTCTTGGTGGGAATGTAAATTAGTATGAAACATTCTCTAATAAGGAAAAGTAGATCTACCTTTGATCCTGCAAACCTAGTACTGGGTATCTACCCAGAGGAAAAGAAATCATTATATCCAAAAGACATCTCTACTCATATGTTTATCACAGCACAATTCACCATTGTAAAAATATGGAATCTACCTAAGTGCTTATCAACTGAATGGATTAAGAAACTGAGATATATATAAATATATATATATGTGTGTGTGTGTGTGTGTGTGTGTGTATACACACATAGCATGAAGCACTATTCAATAATAAGAAAGAGTGAAATAATATCTTTTGCAGCAACTTGGAGGGAACTGGAGGACATTATCCTAAGTGCAGTAACTCTGGAACAGAAAAATAAATGCTACATATTCTTGCTTATAAGTGGGAACTAAACTATGGCTATGTAAGGGCACACGGAGTGGTATAATAGGCATTGCAGACTCAAAAGGGTGAGAGTGCGAGGAGGTGAGGCATGGAAAATTCTCTGTGGGGCACCATGTACACTAGTCAGGTGATGGGTACACCAAAACCCCAGTCTTCATCACTATACAATATATGCATGTAACAGAATTCAATATCTGCCCCGCAAAACTTAAAATTTTTCAAACATCAATAAATTTTCTGTAAATATGATTTGTCTCATTCAATCTGTTAATATAGTTAGCCAGCCCTGGGACTATTTGCTTCCAGATCCATCTCTCATTTTCTCCTACTCTGCTCTCCACTATACAGGATTTGAATCCTGAAGGCTCCAATTCCTAGGCTAACCAACATTTGACTGCCATTTTGGTTCAGAGAGATAGAGCGATTAGAGGTTTTTCTCCTCCTTCTTCTGCATCAGGTGACTTCTCCTTCAGTGGCTACATTGTCCATGGCTCCAACCACCATCAGATAGTTCCACCCTGATTCCAGATCCTGTTCAACCCAATACCTAGGCTTCATTAATGCTACATTCCTGTGTTTGTCTTTCCAGCTACAGGTGAGATTGACTTCCTCATGTGGCTAATTATTGAGTTCTCCAACTCTCCCTCCTTTGGCTTCTCCGTTGCTTGTGTAATCAGTCCCCTGAATTAAATTCCCTCTGTATTAAATACAGTTTTCTATTCTCCTAGAAAATCTTTTATTCTTACTCATGGCCAGTTATATTGATTGATCTTCTAGTGTTAAACTTCTTTGCATTCCTGCAATAAACCCAACTCTGTCAACAGCATTTAAATATGTTTAAAACTGTTCTATAACTAATGACAAAAATAAAACAAAATAAAATGCCTTTGGAACCTGAAATCTCCTCCAAGTGACATTCTATTTCTATCATCCCTTTCACAGTCTCCTCAAAAATAATTTTACGCCCCTCATTTGGGGATAAATATAGAAAATTTAATAGCATAGGTAGTAGAATAATATATTCAACTTATAAAAAATTCAAGTCTTACACATAAAGCTATGTAACAGTACCTGTGTGATACAGCCCAAGTGATACTCAGAGGGAAATAGACAGCCTTAAATATATGACACAATAAAAATATTTAAAACATCTGTACAATTCAGGAAACTAAAGAATAAATACCATATGCAACTTAAGTTACTGGAAGGTATGATATAATGAAGATAAAAGCAGAAATAATGAAGCAGATAACAGTAGAGATAACTGACAAAACACAATTCTTTGAAAATACTTACAAAATAGACATTCTTCCAAGTAGGATCAATGACTAAAGAAAAAAGCATAAACAATGGAACTTAAAATTGTACAAAACATAGATACAGAAGATATTTGAATAACAGAACACTACATATACGACTGCTCACCCTTGGTCATGGATGCAATAGCTCCCCATTTAACATCTAGCTTGGAACTTGGAGTCATTTTTTACAAGGGTTGCAGCTGGACAAATAGTCCAACATGGAAGACAGAGGACATTTCCCATGGAGCGCTGAATCAAGGAGCCAAGGGCCAAGATGAGGGCTCTCATGAGTAGAATTGAAGTGTCCACTCACCCCGGAACTTAAGAGTCTGAAGGAATCCATCTCTGCCTTGTCAGTGCTGGAAGACTCCAGCCAGAGTTGTCAATTCTCCACAATGCAGGCATTGACCTGTATCAGTGAAATTCTTCTACATGATGGGTGCAATGCGCACTATCTGGGGAACAGACACGCCTGGAGCTCTGACTTGGGGGGAAAGGCAGTACATGGGCAAGTATGTAACCTGCAATTCTGTATCCCCCATAACAATAAGATGAAAAAAAAAAAATGAGAAGCAAATGAAGAAAAAAAAAAAAGAAAAGAAAAAAGAAATTCTGCCTCAAGGAACTCAGGACAGTGTAAGCCTTAGTCTACTGGGGCATACTCAAGTAAGCCCAGGGAGATGTCACATGCCTTGGTAGGAATCGAGTGAGGGTCCTAAGGGGGGACCAAGGCAGCCCTGGACTCCAGAATGGAAGGGGCCCCAGCACTGTACTAGTGGTCAGCTATGGAATATCCCACTGCAGTGCGGATGTAGTCCAAGGTTCTGCTGGCAGTCAAGGTGAGACACTGAAGGAGGACTAGTGGAACCTTAGACCCTAGGACCGAGGGGCCCAATCCCTGCCTCTGCCATCAGTGATGCCCACAGACTTCTGCCTCAGGAGTTGACAGAGGTGAGAGCCTTGGTGTGAGGTCCAGATTTCAGCTCGGCAGAGGGCAGAGGGCCCAGACTCTGTTAGCAGTCAAGGTGAGACACTGAGGGAGGCCTGAGGAAGTCCCCACTACAGGCAGAGGGATCCAAATAATCCAGCTCTGCCCCTGTTGTCAGCACTGGGCCACTCTGGGACAGACCTGTCAGTCAGAGACCTTCCCCCTTAGAACAAAAGGGACTCTTGGAGTCAGATGCTGATGTGACCAGGGTCACCTAAGGGATGTACAGGGCAGAGATCCAGGCTCTGCCACATCCCAGTAGGGGGCCCCACATTCCATTCTTGTGCCTGCAGTCACCCCTGGGATACCCTGGTACGGGGCTGGATGTGACGTCCACTGACTTGTGCCTGGGGGGCTGACAGAGGTGAGGGCCTTGGTCTGAGGTCCGGACTTCTGGTCGACTGTGAAGAGAGGGCCAATGTTCTGTGACGAGACAAGGTGTGTAAGAGCACTTGTCTTCCTCTCCTTCCTGGACACATGGGAACATGTGTCCACTTGTAATGAGGAAGGGTCATGTGACTATCCTTTTTCATTGGATCACAAGCAGAGGCCTTGTTTGTCCCATCCAGGCACTGGAGAGCCAGGGCACCATTTCCTCGCGTTCTCCCTCCATTCAAAGGCAAGCAAGGCAACTCCTTGTGAGATGGGGGAGTCACAAGAAGGAAGCAGCCTGGGCCCTTGGGTCATTTGAGAGACCCTGACAAACCACTTTAGAATTTGTATGCATGGAAAATAAGCTTTTCTTGTGTTAAGCCCTTCAAATTTCAGAGTTTGTTGCATGACCTTGTGGTCACTTCAAATAATACTCACCTACTATTTTTGGTGTCAATTATTGAGATAATTCAATTGCAAAGTGATACTGCCTATATTCCTCTTACAAAAACTTCCAAAAATATATATAAATTACAATTCCTCTCTTTACAAAGTTCACCTACTGTTCACTCCCCTCTTTAGAGGTCACCGCTGCTGTTCATAGTAATATGGTGTACATTATTTTAAGCCTTATTCTACAGCTTTTTTAGATGTAGATACACTACAGTGCTGTTAAATACCCACAGGTTTCATGTCTATATAGATCTATCACATGCTTTTGCCACTTAATAAAATGGGTGCAGGACCTTCCACCCTCACTTTTGTAACTGCTCCCTAGAACTAAAGTAGCTGTGTGGCACAGTTAACTAAACCTTTCTTCTCCTGATGGACACGTAAGCTGTTTTCCATTTGTTGCTATGATTTATAGAACTGAAATAATATCTCTGAACTTGAAATTCTTGGGCAAATATGCATGTTTTCTAATAACAAAGATACATTAACATGAACATAGGCTGAAAGAGGAAATGGTATTAATAGTTCAACTTTATACAAATATCATCAAAATTTTACTCCAAAAATACTGTACCAATATATTTTCTCAGAAATGTATGTGAATATCCTACATGCTAACAAGTATCATATTTTATCAATATTTTAAATTCTGGTGAAAATTATGAATAAAATTTGGTGAAGAAATATTGTTTCACTTTTATTTTAATTTGCATCTCCACCGTCTCTGATTAGTTTAATTCCTTGCCCAGATGAAGCTGGATTAAGGCAGTCATGTCTTGAGTAAGACCATTCCTCTAGGCTTGATTTAAGCATCTGAAATGTCAGTGTACATTTTCCTTTAGAGAAGGAAAGATTTGGTCAGAGTGACCAGGAGCCACGGAAGGAGAGTAGATAGGACACCTCACTGAGTGAGGGGTATTGAGAGGATCCAGAGGACAGTGGTGGCCAGAGTCCAGGATAGAGACCAGGTGCAAAGCCACAGCCACAGAGCCCCAGGCAGTCTGGCACTCAGAGCTCTGCCTCCAGAGCTCTGCCCAGTGGGGGAATGACCAGAGGGAGGGAAAGGGCAGGGAGGAAGGAGAACAGGACAAGGCCCCTGAATGGGCTTGGGAAATCTGGGTCCCATCATTAATCCCCAGCTGGAAGCTGCAGTGTGATCTGAGTGGCCAGGCATATAGGGTGGATGCAGACACCCTAGCCCCCTTAGGAGCCCCCAGCTCTGTGGGGAGGAGTGTAGCTGATGCCCTGCATCACTCTGAGTGAGTCCCCTGAAATCCCTTGACCCCTCTGGTGGTCCAGGGTACCCTGGCCAGGATCCCAGGCTGGGAGATTTTTCGACACCTGTGTGGGCTGGGGTTTCATCCTGTGTGTACCCTGGGCCTCATCAAACTCCACTGCGAGGTTGGGTAAGATGGCGACCGATACTGACAGGTGAGACAGGCCTGGAAGAGCACTGGGCAGGGGAAGTCAGCAGTGTGGCTGCTTGGAGGAGAAACTGAAGGAAGGACACCCAGGGTTTAATCACTTAGACTCTGCCGATGAAGGGCTGGCTGTAGACCTGCCATGACAAAGGAGGTGGCACCCTTCCTTGTCACACTGATGGGGAAGTGTGGGGCCCAGTGCAGGAAGCATCAGGCCCCATCCTGTTGCCAGCATCCATGCCTCCAAGACAGTGATTGGGCTTTGGAAGGAGACGTCCATAATGACACTCTCAGGGACAGTCCAGGGGAATTCTGATGTCAGATGAGCAGTTGTAACACGAGTCTTTCATGAAGGCAGAAGGCCCAGGCTGCTTGCAGGGACCACACTCTGAATCAGCCAATGGGACCCTCCGATATTTTGATCCATTCATTGTTTCCTTCATTCCTTCATCCAGAAAACCCTTATTGAACATCTATTGAGGAAAAACAAGTAAACAAAAGAAGGGACCAGTTACTTAATTCTGTCTGCTGCGGGGAGGGTGGTGAGGTGGAGACTCACGTGAAAGTTGTAGAAAGTCGCAGTCTGTGAAATGATGGTGAGAATCTTTAATGATATGACTTTTGGGGCTGCTGACAAGGTGAAAGCCGCTCCCATTAGCTGAAGGTGAGCGGGAAGGAGGGAGAGTTGGTCATGATGGGATGAGGAAGAGTGGGGAGGATGAGGTCTGTGAGGACTGTGCAGATGGCGAGGTGCTCTAACCCATCTGGGTGGATGTGTCACTGGGTGGTATGAAAATATCCTACTGTCTGTCTGCACAGGGGCCACGGCTAGACCTGAGGTTTAGCTCCATAAACAGGGGTCGCTTCAGGCCATGGGTTTAGGTTAAGAAGAGTGCTGTGTAGATAGTGGCCTACACGCTTGCAATAGTCTGCAATTTCCACAGAAATAGAAGCAAGAATGGCAGGGAGCAGGGGAACTGCTGTTGTAAGTCGTGGAGTCTGCAGGTCTGACAACCCAGAGATGAGTGGTCTGAAAACAGGTGAACATGGATGTCTTAGCTTGGACATTGAGAGAATTTACCCTCCTTCCATATTTTTCGTTCTGTGGAGGCTCTCAGTGGCTGCCACATTGCTGAGGGCGATCTTCTTTACTCAGTCTACTGATTGAAATGCAAACCTCCTTCAAAAACACCCTCACAGGCACATTCACACACAATGTTTGACCAGCTATCTGAGCCCAGCCAAGTCGGCCATAAAATTAACCATCACCAGTCAAACCCCTCTCCATTTGGCCCCCATGAGAACTGATTAGACCATTCTTAAGGTACAAATAAAGACAATAGCAAGGTTGTGATTGTGGCTAACTTAATAAAACTGTAGTGCACACAAACAGAAATACACTAATCATTTCCCCAGAAGAGGAGATAAGTTCCTTCCATGAGATTTTTCTTGTGCTGATATCCCATAACTTAAATAATATTACAAAAAATCAACAATACTGAAATACTAGTATGAAGTCAACACATGTATGTTACATGATAAGGCAGTAAAGGAGGAAAGGAATTAAAGGTATTTGCTATATATATGTATATGTATAGATGCACAAACAAATATATTTGTGAAAAATAACAGGGTAAGGACTTTTGAAGTCATAGTTAACAGTACCAAGTAGGTGACAAGACTTTACAGGGCTGTGGTTCTCTAGAAGGCTGTATATTCTATGAATCAGCATCCAATATACAGTATGGTTTCTGTCATAGCCAGGTTTCAAAGGTCCATGAATTAAGGGGTGGATTGGGTGTGGCACCACTCACCTTACCCCTAGTGACCTACCAGCAACAGTATTGCTTCCTGTTCTCACAACTAACTTATGCTCTGCTGGCCTAGAAGTCTTAGTTCCAGGTGGAGGAATGCTTCCTCCAGGAGAAAAAACAGTGATTCCACTCAACTGGAAGTGAAGACTGCCACCAGTGACTTTCAGCTCTTCATGCCTCTGACTCAACAGGATAAGAGTTGCTCTGTTGGGTGGGGTGACTGATCTGGACTAGCAAGGGGAAACTAAACTGCTGCTCCACTATGGAGGCAAAATTGATAAGTTAGACATTATTAAAATTAAAAACTTCTGCTCTGTGAAATTCATGCTAAAGAGAATGAAAAAACAAACCATGGACTGGGAGAAAATAATTGCAAAATACATATCTGATACAGGACTTGTATCCAAAATATACAAAGAACACTTGTAGCTCAACAGTAAGAAAACAAATGACCAGTTTAGAAATATGCAAAAGATCTGAAAAGACAACTTATCAAAGAAGATATAGAGATGGTAAAGTAGCACATGAAAAGATGTTCAACATCATTTGTCATTAGGTATTTACAAGGTTACAGAACAAGGAAATATCACTACACCTATACAGTATCTAAATGGAAAACAGTGACAATAATAATTGCTGGTGAGGGTGCTAGCAATAGGAATTTCCATTAATTGCTTGTAGGAATGAAAAATGGTACACCAGTTTGAAAGACAGTTTGGCAGTTTCTTACGATGCTAACCATGGCCTTACTATGGGATTCAGCAACCATACACCTAGATATTCACTCTATGTAGCAGAAAATTTACCTCCATACAAAAACCTGCACACAAATGTTTATAGCACCTTTATTCATCCCAAAGTTGGAAGCAACCATGATATCCCATGATATTCAATCGGTGAATGGATAAACAAACTGTGCTACATCCATACCACAGAATAAAAATACCATTCAGCAATTTTTTTTAAATGAGATATGAAGCCATGAAAAAAAGAGGAATTTTACACATACATTGCTAAGAGAAAGAAGGTAGTTTGAAAAATCTTTGATTCCATACAAATTGTATAATTATTTTCTCTATGTCTGTAAATAATGATGTTGGTAATTTAATAGGGATTGCATTGAATTTGTAGATCACTTTGGGTAGTATAGACATTTTAACAATGTTGATTCTTCCGATCCACGAGCATGGTATATTTTTCCATCTATTTGCAAGTTCTGCTATTTCTTTTCTCAGTGTTTCATAGTTTTCCTTATAGAGGTCCTTTACCTCTTTAGTTAGATATATAC
>JAPYYL010000031.1:6377640-6391172 GCA_028534055.1 Eulemur mongoz | reverse complement strand
TTGTTAGTGGTGAAGGTATATAACCCCTGCTCACTTTAAGCTCGGGGCCATTCTCTGTCTCTGGACTGACTTTCCCAGGACAGGGGGTGGTTGCTGGCCAGCTAATAGACTCCTAATTTGGCTCAATTCAGTCTTTAGGTGGTCATTTCTCGCATCTTACGCTATAACACCCACCTCACACACATTAGCATGAGTGCTATCCAAAAAAACAGAAAATAAGAAGTGTTGATGAGTATGTGGAGACACTGGAATCCTTGTCCAGTGTTGGTGCCAAGATAAAACAGTGCAGCCACTGTGGAAAACAGTATGAAGGTTCCTCAAAGAATTAAAAATAGAATGACCATATGATCCATGAACCAACTGGTGGGTTCCTATTCTAAAGATTTCAAAGCAGATTGAAGAACTATTTGTACACCATGTTCACAGCCACCTTCCTAAGAGGCAAGAGGTGGAAATAACACAATTGTCCAACCACGGATGAACTAATAAGCAAAATGTGGTCCATGCATAGAACAGAATATGACTCAGTCTTTAAAAAAAAGGGAATACTTTTATTTATTTATTTATTTTTTTTTTGAGACAGAGTCTCAGTCTGTTGCCCGGGCTAGAGAGCTGTGGCATCAGCCTAGCTCACAGCAACCTCAAACTCCTGGGTTGAAGTGATCCTCCTGCCTCAGCCTCCTGAGTAGCTGGGACTACAGGCATGTGCCACCATGCCCAGCAAATTTTTCTATATAGTTTTAGTCGTCCAGCTAATTACTATTTTTTTTTTCTTTTTAGTACAGATGGGATCTCGCTCTTGCTCAGGCTGGTCTTGAACTCCTGAGCTCAAATGATCCACCCACCTTGGCCTTCCAGTGTGTTAAGATTACAGGCGTGAGCCCCCATGCCCAGCCTAAAATGTGGACTTCTGACACAGGCTACAGCATGGGTGAACATGGAGGACGTCATGCTCAGTGAAATGAGCCAGTCCCAAAAGGACAAACACTGCATGACTCCATTGATATGAGGTCCCTAGAGTAGACAAATCCATACAGCTAGAAAAGAGTGGGCTCCAGGGGCTGGGGGAGGGGCACAGGGGTCGGTGCTTCATGGGGACAGAGTTTCAGTTTGGGAAGGTGAACAAGGGCTGTGGATGGACGGTGGGGATGGCTGCATGACACCAGAAATGTACTTAATGTACCGCTGAACATTGGACTTAAAAATAATTAGCATGGTATATTTTACGAGATGTGTATTTTACCACAATTAAAAGTAAAAAGAGGTGAGGAAAGGAGCAGCAGCCTCTTGGCTTGAAAAAGCTGCCCATGAATCCTGGCAGTGACCTGGCAAGGAACAGCCTCCCTTCGTGGTCCTGAAACCCAAGGATGAGCAAGCTGGCCTTGGGGATAGGCAACCCCAACTCTGGCACTGCCTGTGGGCTATGGCGGAAGGACTGTGGGGCCTGGGGATCTGCCAATGGCTCTTAGCTCCAGGCATTAGTTGCAAACTATTAGTGAGAGAAAGGTGCCCCTGGTGGCCTGGGGGAGGTGGGGGGAGCCAGAAGAGGCAAGCAGGCTGCTAAAAGTGGGGAGGTGGCAGAGGAAGATACAAACCTTGCCACTAAGCTGGCCTCACCCTCAGAAAGAAGCTTCCTCTTTCCAGGACCATTGCCTCTTGTGTCTTCTCAGGCTTCCATGCAAGGAAAACTGCTTCCTACCTCAGCCACTGCCAGCTTAAATCATGACAAAATTATGCATTTCTAGGGACATTGTGAGGTCTGGTGACTTTGATTTTGTCCTGCGTCAATGTCATATTCTCAAGAGTTGTCTAATGAGAATGGCTGGCCATGTCCCGGCAGCCAGACTTCCGGAGACTTTGCAGATAGCTCTGAGGTCGCTGGCCTTACTCCAAAGTTATTGGCTGCTGAGGGTGATGTTTGAGGTGGTGGAGTTCTCCCTACTCTCTGGGGCCTGCTCTGGCTCATTTTGACTGAGTCCCTCTTCCAGCTGGTGACAAGGGTTGAACGATGTCCGCCTATCCCCTCCTTGGGTTTCATTGAAGGAGTGGTCACTTTTGGAGAAGCTTTTCTCTTCAAAGTCCCTCAAAGGGGTCCTTTTGTCTTCCTGGGCACCTGCAAAGGCAATAGGGAGATCACAGAAGGGCACTGGTTTTGGAGAAGTGGGTGGAGGTGGGCTAGGAGCATGGGAAGGGGTGCGGGCCTAGGGGGGTTTGTGTTGGGTGAGGGTAGGGGATGTCTGGGGGACAAGACTTGAGGGAAATTCAGGGAGAAGCTTGGGTGGGTCACACATCTTGAAGCTGCTTCTGGACCTGGGTTGAATAGGGGCCTTTCTCTTCCTCCCCACTTTGATGTTTGCGGTTGGTTGTCAATGATGGTGCCAGAGACTTGTGATTTCCTGGTCATCATCACCATGTCAGGGGTTCCCACAGTCTACCCAGGCTGCATGACCTCCCTATACACACCCTCCCAGGGGTAGGGCCTGGCCACGCCTCCCTGAGCTTTGTTTCGCCACTGATCCACTCCCCAGGCAACGGGAGCCCTAGGGGACCTTAGACATCAGAATGCACCATCCTGACACCTGCATGCCAATGGGCAGATGCTGGAAGGCCTATATACTCTGGTTGGAGAAAGGGAAGATTCCTTTAGCACCCATAAACATCCTTGCTAACGGATCTGCCAGCTTCCTCATCTCCCCTGTTAAATTCTGGTGGGTCACATGGCAGGGAGAAGGTGTCTCCCACAAGCTCTTTTTCATGGCCACCCCATTCAGTGGTTCACTCTGTTCTCTCCCACCCTTCAGTATTACATACTGTTTATATTTCTTACCTAAAATCCTGCTATGGTAATGTGGCTATATTTTCTCTGGAAATGTGAACCATTCCACTTCTTTCTACAGAGTGTTTTGAAGCACCTTAAAGACCATCCCCTTTTTGGCTACTACCAAGGAACTTTTCCATCCACCTCCTTTTCTCCGGGTTCACAATAAGATTTCCTTCGTTTTCTGTTTTCCAATCTGAAAGCACTGCTTTAGTGCTGTCAAGACTTCAGTGAATAAATTTGTTCCACTGGGTATTGTAGTTTTGTTTCAAACGTGGGATCATGTTCATCTCATTAGCTGAAGTGCATAAGCTTGTGCTTATACAGTGAAGGGGACGATGAGGCAGATATTTTAGTGTGGAAGTTGTGTCATGTGTCTGCATGTAGGAAACTACAACCTGAGACTGATGAGATCATGGTTGGGGTGTGGCGGTCGGCTTCAACACTGTACTTGAGGTACTTTCTAGTGTAACAAAGGAAAGGAAGAACTCCACATTGAAAGGGAAAAGTAAAACTATGTTTATTCACAGACAACATGCAGAAAATACTACCAATCTCATTAAGTGCTTCTAGAACAAATAATTGGGTTTAGCAAGGTAGCAGATTACAAAATAAATATCAAAATCAATTGTATTTTTATAATTATAGAAATTAATATATGGAAACTTAAATAAACAACAGTGCAATTTAAATTATCCTTGTAAAATATGAAATGCTTAGGGATAAATGGAAAAAAATTTGTATCATAGAAGATCTGTGTACAGAAAACTACAAAACTTGAAGGGATAAATTAATAAAACCTGAAATATATGTAGATAGATATCTTGTTCAAGGGTTTGAAGACTCAATTGTGTTAATGGGTCAGTTCTTCCAAAATTCATTTATGGGTTTCATGCCATACCTCCAAAATCCAGAAGACTTTTAAAATAGAAATTGGCAGCCACATAGCTAAAAGAATCCTGCAAAACAGAGAACAAAGATGGAGGAGTCACACTTCTTAATTGTAAGATTTCCTACAAAGTGAGAATAATCAGGACAGAGTGGTATTGGCATAATGATAGGAAGACATCAACAGAAGAGAATAAAGAGTGCAGGAACAGACCCAGAGATATACACACATATAGACAACTCATTATCAATAAAGATACAAAGAAAGATTAGAGGAAAAAGGAGAAATAGTATTTTTTGACAATTTGATCTCGAATAATCTCATGTCTACATGGACAAACATACATTTCCATCCATACCTCAAACCATATAATAAAGTAACTAAATATGAGTCGTAGCCCTAAATGTACAACTAAATGTATAAATCTTCTAGGAGAAACAAAGAAGAAAGTATGTGTTGCCTTTGTTTAGTGCACAATTTCTTAGATACAGCAAAAAAGGCTCAAACTATTAATTTTAAAAATTCACAAATTGAAGTTTTGAACTTAAGATCTGATCGCCAAAGACATTGTTAAGAGAGAGAAAAGACAAGCTATACGCTGTGATGAAATATTCAGAAACCACATTTCTGATAAAGGTCTTGTATTCCAAACATATAAAGAACTCTAAAACCTCAATAAGTAGGAATAAAACAACCTAATGAGAAAGGGGCAGAGGATTTGAACATTTCTAGAAAAGGACATCTCTAAAAACTCAATAAGAAGGAATAAAACAACCTAATGAATAATGGGCAGAAGGTTTGAACATTTCTTGAAAATGACATTCACATGGCAAACATCCTCCTACAGAGAGGCTCAACATTATTGGTCACAAAGGAAATGCTAATCAAAATAACAATGAGATACCACTATCCACCTTTGAGAATGGCTAATATTGAAAACACTGGCCCTGTTGCTGAGGTTTTAGAGCACTGGAACTCTCACATGTACCTGGTGAGAATATAAAAAGTTACAAGCATTTTTCAAAAGAGTTTAGCAGCTTCTTAAAATGTTAAAGAGCACCTATCATATGATGCAGGCATACCACTTCTAGGTAATGCTACAAATATTTCAAAATACAAAAGCTTCTATTATGACAGAAGGCAGATCTGTGGTTGGCTGGGGATGGAGGTTCAGGGACAAGTACAGAGGAGTAATTAAGAAGGGTAAGAGAAAACTTTTGGGTGTCATGGATCTATTCACTCTCTGTATTATGGTGATGGTTTCCTGGGTGTATACATATGTCAAACCTTATCAGATTAACACATTATGCAGATTGTTATATGGCAAATGTACTGCAATAAAGCTGTTTTTAAAAAATTGTGTTTTCTTCAAGAAAAAAACACAAACTTTTAAAAAGAATAAATTTCAAGGACTTGGAAAGGAAGAGTATTTAGTCACTCAAATTATTTAGAAGTGCTGCAGTAAGGTGTTAATAAAAATCAAAAATTTAAACTTGAGTTTATTACTGTTTAAAAATTCTTTATAAGGACTCAACTTCTGCCTGCAGGAAGATGGAGGAGATGCATTTTCCCGTGTTCCTCCTGCTAAGTACAATCAAACAGCCTGGACATTGTATATAAAATAAGTTTAAGAAGATTTTGAGTAGTAGAAAGAAGAAAGCAAACAGTCTAGTGACCTTGGGACACAAGGAATGACATGGCAGTAAGTTCCCTGGGTTTTCTCTTTCCCTCTTACTTGCCAAACTGGGAGATAAAGAAGCAGCAACTTGGAAATGCCAATAGGTACAGACAAAAATGCCCCAACATCAGCCTGCTGTTTCTAGCCAAAGGATCAGAAAAGGAGCAACCTGGTAAGGCAGAAAACTTTTCGACAATAACTGCTCTCCTCTGGCCAAACAACAGAAGCAGCTGTGGCTCCATCCCAACCAGCCAACAAAGACCAAGAGACTCCACGTGGGATCAGCAATGAGGCAGTCCTACCCCTCACAGCCAATGAGATAATCAGGGGAGGCCTAGAAGGGAGTGGTAACTCCCACTAATGCCTAGTTGTAATAAAGAGCATCCCTTTGGTTGTCAATTGAGGCCAAGTGAGGAACCTGGTCTTCTCCTTGCATGTGGCAGTGATGAAGAAGTGAGCCTCTTGCCCTGCTTAAGCAATGTCAGAGGAAGTTAGTTAAAACAGAAGCTTTGAATAAGATCCAACCTCATGTTACAATACTAAAATGTCTAGGATACTACATATATATATGACTTATCAAACCAAGTATCAGGAAAATATCATCTGGAATGAGAATAGTCAATGACGAGGGCATAGATATTAGAACTATTTGAAAGTGTTAGAAAGAAACCATCACAAGAAAGCTTCAGGCTGAATGCTGTGGCTGACACCTGTAATCCTAGCACTCTGGGAGGCTGAGGTGGGGCAATTACTTGAGGTCAGGAGTTTGAGACCAGCCTGAGCAAAAACAAGACCCCGTCTCTAAGAAAAATAGATAAAATTAGCTAGGTACCAAGCAACCACCTGTAGTCCCAGCTACTCAGAAGGCTGAGGCACAAGGATTGCTTGAGTCCAGGAGTTTGAGGCTGCTGTAAGCTACAATGATGTGACTGCACTCTAGCTGGGGTGACAGAGTGAGACTCTGTCTCAAAAAAAAAAAAAAGTATGCTTCAATGAGAAATTATAAACACATTCAAAGCAGATGAAAACAGAAGTCTCAGCAAAGAGATAGGATATAAGAAAAGAACCAATTGGAAAGTTTAGAACTGAAAAATATATACAATAACTGAAATAAAAACCTTAACTGATGTGTCCAACAGCAGAATGGACAGAATAGAGGAAAGAATCAGTGAACTGAAGATAGAGCAATGGAAAAGTTCCAATCTGAACAACAGAGAAAAAAGATAGATAGGAAAAAATAAGTGAAGACTGAGGGACAATAGGGCTATAATAAAAGATCTGATATTTCTATTATCACAATACCAGAAGGAGAGCAAAAAGGACTAGGATTGAAAATGTATAAAAATAAGTTCCTGAAAACCTCCCAAATTGGGAAAAAGACATAAAATTATATAGCACACATATTAAAGAAACCGAATGAATCCCAAACAGGATAAACGCAAAGAAATCCATACCAAGATATGTCATAATCAGAATGGCAGAAAACCAAAGGCAAAGATAAATTTTTGAAATCAGTGAAAGAGAAATTACACCTTAGCTAAAGTGTATAAGAATTCAAATGACAGGGGAATTCCTATCACGAAACATGGAGGCCATCAAAGTGGCACAATAGCTTTCAAGTACAGAAAATCATCTCACTACAACAACTAAAAAACAAGGGAAGAGTGGATTTAAAAGAAATGACCCAGCTATAGGGTGACTGTATGAAACTCACTTCAAATACAGTGATAAAAATAGATTGAAAGCACACATGAATGTTCATGGCTTCTTTATTTTTAATAGTCAAAAATTGGAAACAACAAAAACGTCCTTCAATAAATCAATGGTTAAATGTCCCGTGGCACATGCTGCTCTGCAGTATAAATGAGCAAACTATTGAAACATGAGACAGCTTGTATGGATTTCAAGGGCATTATGCTGAGTGAAAAAATCCAATATCAAAATCCAGTTTCATACTGCAGTATATATATCATATAGATTAATAGGATTCTTGAAATAACAATATAAATATGAGAACAGATCATTGGTTTTCAAGGATTAGAAGTTGTGGGGGGGGGAGAAGAAAAGTGGGTGCGATTATAAAGGAGTAGTGCTAGGGAAGTCTTTGTAGGTGAAATAGTGCTGTATGGTGTGTCGATCTGTATCTTGACTGTGCACAAATCTATACTCCTGATAAATTGACACATTGTATCCATGTCAATTTCCTGGTTTTAAAGTGGTACTATGGTAACCCCTGGATAAAACTGGATGAAGGGGACTTAGGACCTTTCTACTATGTTTGTACCTTCCTTGAATCTATAATTATTTCATCCTAAAATGATTTTAAAAAGTGAATACAGGCCAGGCGTGGTGGCTCACGCCTGTAATCCTAGCAATCTGGGAGGCCGTGGTGGGCGGATCGTTTGAGCTCAGGATTGGAGACCAGCCTGAGCAAGAGCGAGACCCCATCTCTACTAAAAATAGAAAGAAATTATATGGACAGCTAAAAATATATATAGAAAAAATTAGCAGGGCATGGTTTTGCATGCCTGTAGTCCCAGCTACTCGGGAGGCTGAGACAGGAGGATCGCTTGAGCTCAGGAGTTTGAGGTTGCTGTGAGCTAGGCTGACACCACGGCACTCACTCTAGCCTGGGCAACAGAGTGAGACTCTGTCTCAAAAAGAAAAAAGTGAATACAGGCTTAAATTTGGGGTAACATATTTAAAAAGATACTCTGAATAACCTGCATTATGAAAAAAACTAAAGTGCTGATAAATCAGTCAATCTTGTTAAACACATCACTCTTTGGCATTAAAGTGTGGAATTCACAGGAGCCATGGGTGAAATGATGGGGGAATCCTGGGATGTGAGGGAGTATCAAATTCATCTTTCAGCCTTGGGATTTCTGGAAAATCTTGGAAGCAGTTAGCTTCCAGAGTATGTGCACATGAAGTATAGAGTACAAGAAATGAATCCTAGAGCCTTCCCAAGGTGGGGAGTCTTGTGGGAGAGCAATAGGAGATCACCTGCTTGGTAACTTGCTACAGTATCAGATAGATGGGACAGCCAAGAAATTTGCTTGTCATGGCCTTTGTATGGCTTAGAGGAAAAAATAACACCTTGAAAATTATGAGTTTTATCAATTATTTATTTTATAAGACACTGGTTTCCAGGGTAAATCAAACCTCTACAACTCGAAGATAAAAGGACAGATATGCCAATTAAAAATGGGGAGAAGATCAGAATAGATGTTTCTCCACAGAAGATACATTAATTACCAATAAATATAATAGAAGCAGCTCAATCTTGTTAGTCATTAGGAAAATACAAAAAAAAATCACAGTGAGATACCACTTCACATCCGTTAGGATGGCTAGAATCTAAAAGACAGCTATTAACAAGAGTCCATAGGGATGTAGTGAAATTGGAACCATTGTATGTTGCTGGTGGGATTGTAATATGGTGCAGCCATTTTGGAAAAGAGTTTAGCAGTTGTTCAGAAAGGTAAACACTGGGTCACCCAGCAATTCCACTCCTACACCCAAAAGAAATGAAAACATGTGCATCCAAAAACCTGTACAGAAGTGTTTATGGCAGCACCACTCACAATATCCAAAAGGTAGACACAACCTAAATTTCCATCAAAGGATGACAAGTTCATCCCAAAGTGGTATATCCATACAGTGGAATATTATCTGACTCTGAAAAGAATGAAGTTATGATACATGCTACAACGTGGATGAAGCTTGAAAACATCATGCTAAGTAAAGAAGCCATTCACAAAAGACCACATATTGTGTGGTTCTATTTATACAAAAGGCTCAGACTAGAAAAACTTCTGGAGATAGAAAGTAGACTTGTGATTGCCTAGGGCTGGGGGTGTGAGGTTGAAAGGAAACCGATAGTGAATTTGAATGGGCACAGGGTTTCTTATTGGGGTGATGGAAATATTCTAAAATTGACTGCAGTCATGCTTGCACACTTCTGTGAACATCCTAAAAGCCCAGAATTGTACATTGTAAATGGGTGGTTTTTATGTTTTTGAATTATATCTCAATAAAGTTATTTTTATTTTTTATTTAGTTTTGAATTATTTTTTCAAATTTAATTTAATTAATTATTATTTATTATTTTTTTATTATTTATTTCAGCTCATTATGGGGGTACAAAAGTTCAGGTTATTTATATTGCCCATGGCTCCCCAACCCCCCAAGTCTGAGCTTCAAGAGTTTCCATTCCCTAGACAGTGCACATGGCACTCAACATGTCCGTATGCACCCATCACCTCCCCCCAACCCCATCCCCCCCCAGTCAGAACTACAAGCGTGTCCATTCCCCAGACAGTGTGCATCGCACTCATCAAGTAGTTATACACCCACCACTTCCCCCCAGCCCCCACCTTTGTCCAATACTCAAGTGATGTTATTCCCAAATGTGCACTTAGGTGGAGGTCAGGGAAACCAGTTTGCTGGTGAGTACATGTGGTGTTATTTAATTTATTATTTATTTCAACATATTTGTAGGATACAAAACTTTAGGTTACATACAGTGACTTTGCACCACCCGAGTCAGAGCTTCAAGCATGTCCATCCCCCAGACGGTGCACACTGT
Organism: Eulemur mongoz; assembly: GCA_028534055.1. Taxonomy (NCBI): domain Eukaryota; kingdom Metazoa; phylum Chordata; class Mammalia; order Primates; family Lemuridae; genus Eulemur; species Eulemur mongoz. The sequence continues at coordinate 6,381,196 of JAPYYL010000031.1, read as the reverse complement.
ACCCATTACCTGTGAACATAGCCATCCCCTTCTACCCCCACCCACATGCCAGACGCCTGATGAATGTTAGTATTATATGTGCACTTAGGTGTTCATCAGTTAATACCAATTTGATGGTGAGTATATATGGTGCTTGGTTTTCCATTCTTGGGATACTTCACTTAGTAGAATGGGTTCCAGCTCCATCCAAGATAATATAAGAGGTTCACCATTGTTTTTTTGTGGCAAGTATAAATCCATGGTATACATACACCACATCTTATTAATCCACTCGTGTATTGATGGGCATTTGGGTTGTTTCCACATCTTTGTGATTGTGAATTGTGCTTCTGTAAACATTCAAGTGCAGATGTCTTTTTTATAAAAAGTCTTTTGTTCCTTTGGGTAGACACCGAGTAATGGGATTGCTGGGTCAAATTGTAGTTCCACCTGTAGCTCTTTGAGGTCTCTCCATATGACTTTCCACAGAGATTGTACTAGTTTGCGGTCCCACCAGCAGTGTATCAGTGTTCCTATCTCTCCTTATCCACGCCAACATTTATTGTTTTGGAACTTTCTGATGAAGACCATCCTCACTGGCGATAAGTGATATCTCACTGTGGCTTTCATGTGCATTTCCCTGATGATTAGAGATGTTGAGCATTTATTCATGTTTTTTGGCCATTAAGCTGTCTTATTTTGAAAAGTTTCTGTTCATGTCCTTTGTCTACATTTTAATGGGGTTGTTTTCTTTTATCTTGCTGATTTTCTTGAGTTCTACATAGGTTCTAGTCATGAGCGCTTTATCAGATGTGTAGCATGCAAATATTTTGTCCCACATAAAGCTGTTTTTAAAAAGCAATCCCAAGCATAATATGAGCAATGTGATGTCATTTCTATAAATTGATGGATGGCTGGAGTATTAGATAGAAACCTTTTGTCAGTAGAGCTGACATTCATATTTCATGAGTCTATGCCAATTTTTCATTCACGTTCTTACTTCCTTCTCCTTTTCCTTCCCTTCTTTTCCATCCTTTCAAAAGCAGGCCCTTTGTTCTCACTTATTTGGTTCATGGTTCTTTTATTTGAAAATATTTCTCTTCTATTCCTTTCCTCCCTGCCTCCCATTCCCACTCCCTTCCTTCTTTCCTTTCTTCCTTTTTTCAAAAGCAGGGTTAATATTTTCTCAGAGAATGATTTCAAGCTGGTTTTCTATATCCTATCCTATCCTATATCCTATCTATATCCTATCCTATATCAGCATCAGATTTTCCCTTAAATCACCCATAATTCCTCACAGTGTCAGACTCATCCTCTGGGGTTGTTTGGAAGAGCACAGATCTGTGAGAGAGTAGAGGAAGTTCTCACACAGGAACGGAGGTGAGAGTGGGCAGTTGCCATTCCATGCAGGTCTGAGGACCTGGCTATGCATCTTCCAACTGAGTGTCTTAATTTCTTAATCTTCCCCTTTCCTCGTCTCCTCAGTGCTCCTGAGTATCTTTATATTCAAAATGGGCAGCATGTATTTAAATCATGATGTCTGGTGCTTGGACCAAGGACCTATTTTTTTCTCCTTAAGGGTCTATCTTGTATTTGCAGCCCTTATTTCTGAGTATGTCAAGAGTTACTCCTGTCTAGCTGTTGGAATGAAGGAGAGAAAGGCCTCTAGAACAACCGGTATGAATAGAGAGAATGGAGAAACTCATGCATTAATGCTGGAATTATCTAGCTAGTCCCAGGGAAGTAAATGACGCTTTAGGTAGGGGTGGGTGCTCTGCAGGATGATATTGCCCCTAAAGTAGACTTTTTGGCAGCTTGTGGGGGGTGTGGCCTCTTTGGAGAACCAGGTTGGGCTGGATGTCTAGTTCTGAATTTCCTGCTGTCTCTCTGCTTGAGTGAGATCCTCATTGTCCTTTAACAGCACAATCAGAACACTGACAAGTCAGATTCTTGTATTTGAAGCAAAATCATAGCAGAGACTAACAATTTCAGGAACTCTCTCTTCTAGAAAAAGGGATTGCTTCCCCTTCCTTTCTTTCCCCAGGGCTTCTATATAGCTGATCTTATTCTGCCATGTTGATAGACAGCCTAGCAATCTGGTATACTCATCTCTCCTTTCCTCTCTTACCACATTTTTCTTTCAACTATTTTGCCAGAAGTCTGACCAGACTGAAGGCTATGGCTGCAGTGGGTCCATGATGAGTGGGAGTAGAATTCTCCAGAGATCCTATCTCCCTCCACCTTACTAGTTTTCTTGGACACTAGTCAGTGTCTTGCACACAGTAGGCACTGGGTGCAACTGTCTTTAGTCTCCTCTCTGGTGGAAAGAACCTATGAAGATTCTAGTCTCTACCTCCTGGGGACTACGGTCTCAGGCTGGCTGGACAGCTCATGGTCTCTTCAATGGGTAATGCACTTGGTACTTGGAAGAACCTCTGGCAGTGTGGGTACCGATTTGGGAAGGCATGAGGTGCGTTTTCTCCCTGGCTCCCTGTGGGCCTTTTCATATCCAGCAGCCAGGGAGGGAGCAAGGGAAAACCCTAAAGAAACTGTAGTTCAGAAAGGTTACAGGTTGTAAGGACAGCAAGGAAAAAATTAATTCTACTTGTATATGGCTATAACAAAAAATTAGAAATAAACACTAATAGAATTATTCACCACTAGATTTGGCCTATAAGAAATGTTTAAAAGTACTCTATATATTGAACAAAACAATTGACATCCAACAGTGTCGAAACAACCAAAAGTAATAACTCACATCTCTTGCAAAACAGTAATACAAGGGAGAGAACAAAGCAACTAGGTAGCAATCAACATGATGACTCATGTAATATCTAACATATAAATATTAACATTGAATGTAAATGGTCTAAATGCCCCCACTTAAAAGACACAGATTGATGGAATAGATTAAAAAAAGGTCAACCAAAATATACTCTGTCTTCAAGAAGCTCATTTAACGTGTAAAGATTTTCATAGACTGAAGGTAATGGGGTGTAAAACAATATTCCACACAAATGGAAACCAATAGCAAGCAGGAGTAGTTCTTCTTATACCAGTTGAAACAGACTTTAAATCAACAATAGTAAAAAAAAAGACAAAAATGGTCATTATGCAATGATATAGGGATCAATTCAACAGAAGACATAACAATTATAAATATATATCACCTAAAGTATCAGCTCCCAGAGTCATAAAACAAATACCAATACACTTAAGGAAAGAAAGAAACAGCAACATCATAATATCCAGGGACTTCTACACTCCACTGACAGAACTGGCAGATATTTACAGAATATTCTACCCCCAAGCTACAGAATATACATTCCTCTTATCAGCACATGGAACATTATCCAAGATAAATCATATGTTAGAGCACACGACAAGTCTCAGGAAATTAAAAAAAAATTAAATTCATACCACGCATCTTCTAAGGCCACAGTGGAATGAAAGTAGAAAACAACTTCGGCCGGGCGCGGTGGCTCACGCCTGTAATCCTAGCACTCTGGGAGGCCGAGGTGGGCGGATCGTTTGAGCTCAGGAGTTCGAGACCAGCCTGAGCAAGAGCGAGACACCA
>JAPYYL010000031.1:6314784-6377540 GCA_028534055.1 Eulemur mongoz | reverse complement strand
GGGCATGGTGGCGCATGCCTGTAGTCCCAGCTACTTGGGAGGCTGAGACAGGAGGATCGCTTGAGCTCAGGAGTTTGAGGTTGCTGTGAGCTAGGCTGACGCCACGGCACTCACTCTAGCCTGGGCAACAGAGTGAGACTCTGTCTCAAAAAAAAAAAAAAAAAAAAAAAAAGAAAAGGAAAACAACTCCAAGGGGAACTCTCAAATATATGGAGATTTAGAAACCTGCTGCTGAAGATTCTTTGGATCAATGACAAAATCAAGATGGAAATCAGAACCTTTTTTGAATTGAATGACAAAAATGACACAAGCTACACAAAAATCGCTGGGGCACAGGAAAAGCAGTGCTGAGAAGAAAGTCCATAGCACTAAAGGCTGACATGAAAAAGATATAAAGATCACACGTTAACAACCTAATGTCACACCTCAAGAAACTATAAAAAGGAGAAGAAACAAATTCCAAATCTAGCAGAAGAAATGAAATAAAGATCAAAACAGAATTAAACAGAATTTGAACAAAGCAACTGCCAGAGGATCAATGAAATGAAAACTTGATTCTTTGAACAGATAATCAAAAGAAATAGGCCAATAGATTGCCTAAGGAAAAATAGAAGAGAAAGAGTTCAAATAAGCTCCGTCAGAAAATAAAAGAGTACATTACAATTCATATCACAGAAATAAAAAATGCCATCCAAGACTACTAGGGAAACCTCTGCACACACAAACTACAAAATCTAGAGGAGATAGATACAGTTTTGGAAACACACAACTTCCCAGGCTCGAATCAGGAAGAGATAGAAATCATTACCTGACAAATAGCAAGCAGTGAAATTTAAAGAGTAATAAAAAAATCTCCCAAAACCAAAAAGTCCAGGACCACACAGACTCAGAGCTGAATTCTACCAGACCTACAAAGAAGAACTGGCACCTATTGTACTGAAACTATTCCATAACATCGAGAAGGAGGGAATCCTTCCTAACTCATTTTATGAAGCCAGCATCACCCTGATACCAAAGCCAGGAAAAGAAGCAACAACAATAAAAAAAAAAACTACAGACCAATATCTCACATGAATATAGATGCAAAAATCCTCAACAAAATACCTGCAAAGTGAATGCAACGGCACACTGAAAAGATAGAAGAAAATATAGTGTAAAAACTCTTTGACATTGGTTTTGGCAATGTCTTTAGGCCTATGACTCAAAAAAGCACAGACAACAAAAGCAACAACACACAAGTGGAGTTATATCAAACTAAACTTTCTGCACAGCAAGGGAAAAAATCAATGACATGAAAAGGCAACTTACAGAATGGGAGAAAATACTTGCAAACCATATACTGATAGGAGGCTTATATTCAAAACCTATAAGCACCTCATACAGCTCAGTGGGAAAGAAAAAAAAAAAAAGAAACAGCTTAAAAATAGACAAAGGATCTGAATAGACGTTTCTCTGAAGAAGACATAAAAGTGACAGGTATATGACATATTGCTCAGCATCACTAATCATTAGAGAAATGAAAATCAAAACCACATTGAGATACCACCTCACACTAGTTAGGATGGCTACTATCCAAAGTGAAATGATAACAAGCATTGGTGAGTACATGGAGAACAGGAAACCCTTGTACACTGTTGCTGGGAATATGAATTGGCACAGCTGTCATGGAAACTAGCATGAAAATCCCTCAAAACAATAAAAGTAGAGCTATCCTGTGATCCAGCAATCTCAGTTCTGGTTATATATCCAAAGGAATTGAAATCAGGATCTCAGAGAGATATTTGCACTCCCATGTTCATTGCAGTATTATCGACAATAGTCAACAAATGGAGACAACTTAAATTTCATCAATAAATGAATGGATAAAGAAAATGTGAGTGCTATCCTGTCATAAAAAAGAAGAAAATCCTGCCATTTGCGACAACATGTATGAACCTGGAGGGCACTATGCTAAGAGAAATAATCCAGGCATAGAAAGACAAATACCGCATGATCTCACTTACATGTGGAATCTAAAGAAGTCAAACTCCTCAAAACAGAGAGTAGAAAGGTGGTTTCCCAGGGCTGGAGTTGGGAGAAATGGAGCAGTTTTGGTCAATGGGTACAAACTTTCAGTTAGATGAATACGTTCGGGAGATCTAATGTACAACACCATAACTATAGTTAATGGTAATGAACTGTATACTTGAAATTTTCTAACAGAGTAGATTTTAAATGTTCTTGCTACACATACAAAAGAGTAACTATATGAGTCGATGTTAATTGTGTTAATCACTTCACAGTGTATATGTATATGAAAATGTCAGGTTATACACTTTAAATATATACAATTTTTATTTGTCAAGAAAAAAATAATTTTCAAAAGTAGAATAAAATTGGAAGATGTATGTTAGCTGATTTTCAAAATTTTTTTTCCATTAATGTTTTATTTGAATCTACGTATGGGATACAAGTGAATTACACAATCTAACTTTAAGATAATGCTACAGGAATCAAGACACTATGATATTGGCTCAAGGATAGACACATCGCTGAATGAAATTGATCAGAGAATACAGAAATAGACCTACACAAGTATAGCCTGTAGTATTAAAAAGATCTCAGACAATTAAATTGATAACAGTTGGTATTTTTAAGAAATAATATTGGAAAGTTAGGCATCCATGTGTAAGAAACGTATCATATACCTAAATGTTAAATGAGAAACAATAACACTTTTAAAGAAAGCATGGGAGAAAATCTCCTGACCTGCCACAGGCAAGGAGATCTTGAACACGACACGAAAAGCATGGTTCCTAAAGGACAAAAATTCAATTAAACTTCCTGAGAATTAACAACTCTTGATCTGAGAAAAACAGAATAAAATTCAAAAAGGCAAACTAACAACAGGAAGAAAATGTTCACAGATCATATAACCAAAGAAGGATTTGTATCTGGAATACATAAAGGGCTCTCAAAACTTGAAAATTAGAAAAAAATGACCCAGTTTTAGTAATGGACAAAATACCTCCATAAGCACTTTACCTAAGTGGGCATATAATGGCAAATAAACACATGAAATTGTCTTACATCATTGGCCATTAAAGACATGCAAATTGAAATAAAAATGAAATAACATGACAGACATTTGCAGATGATTAAAATAAAAGTACTGACAGTGCTAACGAGGACAAAGAACAACTTGAATTCTTATGCATTAGTGTGATAAAGTAAAATGTTACAGCCACTGTGGATAAAGATTGGGTAATGTCTCATAAACACACACTTACCATAGGACTGAGGAATGCCACTCCTGGGAGCAATAAAATTGTATGCTCACGCAAAAACCTACACCTGAATGTTTATAGCAGCCCTATTCATATTTGCCCAAATCTGTAAACAACCCAGTATCCCTCTGTGGGTGATAGATAAACTATGGTGCAGCCACACAGCGGTACAGTACTCAGCAATAAAAAAGGGAGGTATTGATATACACAACAACTTGGATCTAACTGAAAGGCCTTTTGATGACAAACGTATTCATAACAAAATGAAGAACTACTCATGACAATTCTGGTTCTTGTTTATGTAATGTGTCAAATAGTCGTAGCTGGCAATTCTAAGCACCTTCTACTACCCATTCTGTATTCCCTTGGCTTTCAGCACCACAGCTGGCTATAGTTCTTTAGCTGGTGGGGTGACCCAAAGTCCATTCTTATAAGTTTGGCCATTCATAGTCCTACCTGGATTGTGTTGCTGTAATTTCTCACTGACGTTAATCACAGGACATAGCAATGTTATGGGACTCCCTGAGGTACCTCCTATATTCCAGACATGCTCTTCCTTGCTTCCGTGGTGGAGCAGCAGTCCAGTTTCCTCTTGCTAGTCCAGATCAGTCACCCCAGCCAATACAGGAACTCTTAGCCTGTTGAGTCAGAGGCATGAAGAGCCCAAAGTCACTAGTGGCAGTCTTCACTTCCAGTTGAGTGGAATCATTGTTTTGTCACCTGGAGGAAGCATTCCTCCACCTGGAACTAAGACTTCTAGGCCAGGAAAGCATAAGGTTGTTGTGAGAACAGGAAGCAAAAAATTTGCTGGTAGATCACTAGGGGTACGGTGAGTGATGCCATGCCCAATTCTACCTCTTAATTCCTGGACCTTTGAATCCTGGATATGACAGAAACCACACCATATATTATATTCTGATTCAGAGAATATACAGCCTTCTAGAGAACTGCAGCCCTGCAAAATATTGTCACCTACGTGGTGCTGTTAACTATGACCTGAAAAGGCCATTACCCTATTATTTTTCACTAATACATTTGTTTGTGTGTGTGTATATATATATATATATAGCAAATACCTTTATTTCCTTTCCTCCTGTACTGCCTTATCATGTAACATACATGTTTTGATTTCATACCAGTATTTAAGTATTGTTGATTTTATGTAATATTATTTAATTTATGGGACATAAGCATAAGAAAAGCCTCATTGAAGGAACTTATCTCCTCTAGTGGGGAAACGATTAGTATTTTCCTTTCATGTGCAGGACACTTGTATTAAGTTAGGCAGAATCATGACCTTGCTATTGTCTTTATTTGGACCTTAGGTATGGTCTAAGCAGCTGTATATAAGTGCTAAGTGGAGACGGGTTTGACTGACGGTGATGGTTAATTTTATGTGCGACTTGGCTGGGCTCAGAGAGCAGCTCAAACATTGTGTGCGTGAGGGTGTTTCTGAGAGGTTGGCATTTCAGTCAGTAGACTGAGTAAAGAATATCACCCTCACCAATGTGGCAGCCACTGAGAGTGTCCCTAGAACAAAAGAAATGGAAGCAGGGTGAATTTTCCCAATTTCTGAGCTGGAATATCCCTATTCATCTGTTCCCAGACCACTCATCAACGGGTTGTTGGACCTGCAGACTCCAGGACTTATCCCAGCAGCCTTGCTGCTCCCTGCTAATCTTGCTTCTATTTCTGTGGAGAATGCAGGCTATTACAAGCATGTAGGCCACTATCTACACAGCACTCTGCTTAACTAAACCCGAGGCCTGAAGCAACTCCTGTTGATGTAGCCAAACATCATGTCCCGCCCTGGCTCCTGTCCACATAGTCAGAGGTATTTTCCCAATGGATATCTCCACCCAGATGGGATAGAGCACCTCACCATCTGCACAGTCTACACTAACCTCATCCTCCCCACTCTTCTTCATCCCATCACAACCAACTCTTCCTCCTTCCCCCTCACCTTCAGCTAAGGGGAGCGGCTTGTACCTACTCAGCAGCCCCAAAAGTCAGATCATTAAAGATTCTCGCCATCATTTCATGGACCCTGACTTCCTAAAACTCTCACGTGTGTCTCCACCTCACCAACCTCCCCGCAGCAGACTGAAGTAACTGGTCCCTTCTTTTGGTTTGTTTACTTGGTGTTTTTCCTCAATAGATGTTCAATAAGTGTTTGCTGGGTGAATGAATGTATTGATCAAAATACCAGAGGGCCCCATTGGCCCATTCAAAGTGTGGAGCCTGCCCCCCACCTGGGTCTTCTGCCTTCATGGAAGGCACGTGCAACAACTGCTCATCTGTTTTCAGAATTCCCCTGGACTGTCCCTGAGAGTGTCATCGTGGACGTCTCATCCCCAGGCCCAATCACTGTCTTAGAGGTGTGGATGGTGCCAGTAGGACAGGGCCTGATGCTTCCTGCACTGGGCCTAACACATCCCAGTCAGTGTGACAAGGAAGGGTGCCACCTCCTTTGTCATGGCACGTCCACAACCAGCCCCTCATTGGCAGAGTCTGGGGTAAATAACCCAGGGCTTCCTTCCTCCAGTTCCCCCTCCACGCAGCCACACTGCTGCCTTCCCCTGCCCAGTGTACTTCCAGGCCTGTCTCACATATCAGTATCGATCTCCAACACACTTACCCATGGTGGAGTTTGAGGGGGCCCAGGGTACACCGGGGATGAAACCCGGGCCCCCACAGGCATCGAGACTGCTCCCAGCCTGAGACACTGGCCAGGGTGTACCGGACCACTAGAGGGGTCAAGGGACTTCAGTGGACTCACCCAAAGTTATGCAGGGCACCTTTTACGCACTTCCCAACAGAGCTGTTGGCTCCTAAGGGGGCTGGGGTATTTGCATCCAGCCAACAGGCCTGGCCACTCAGATCACACTGCAGCTTCCAGCTGGGGACAAACGATGGGCCCCCGATTTCCCAAGCCCATTCATGGGCCTTCTCTTGTCCTCCATCCTCTCTGCCCCTTCTCTCCCTCTGGTCCTTCCCCCACTGGGCTGAGCTCTGGAGGCAGAGCTCTGAGTGCCATCCTGCCTGGGGCTCTGTGGCTATGGCTTTGCACCTGGTCTCACTCCTGGACTCTGGCCACAGCTGTCCTTGGGATCCCCCCAACAATCCTCACTCACCAAGGAGTCCTATCTGCTCTCCTTCCCTGGCTCCTGGTCACTCTGACCAAATCTTTCCTTCTCTAAAGGAAAAGGTACACTGACATTTCAGATACTTTTGTCAAGCCTAGAAGAATGGTATTACTCAAGACATGACTGCCTTAATCCAGCTTCATCTAGGGGAGGAATTAACCTAATCAGAGACAGTAGAAATGCAAATTAAAATAACAATGAAACAGTATTTCATCACCAAATTGTATTCATAACTTTCACCAAAATTTAAAAGACTGATGAAATAAGATATTTGTTAGTGTGTAGGATGTTCACAAACATTTCTGAGAAAATAAATTGGTACAGAGTTTTTGGAATAAAATTTTGATGATATTTGTAAAAACTAAATTATGCATGGCATTTCCTCTTTCAGCCAGTGTCTGTGTTAATGTGTCTTTCTTATTACAAAATGTACATATTTCCCCAAGAGTTTCAGGTTCAGAGATATTATTTTAGTTCTATAAATCTTAGCAACAAATGGAAAACAGCTTCCGTGTTCATCAGGAGAAGAAAGGTTTAGTTAACTGTGACACACAGCTACTTTACAGTTCTACATAGCAGTTACAAAAGTGAGGGTGGGAAGGCCCTGCACCCATCTTATTAAGTGGCAAAGGTATGTGATAGATCAGTATGTGCATGATACCTGTGGGTATTTAACACCACTGTATGTTTTCATAGTGCACCTACGTCTAAAAAAACTCTTCAATAAGGCTTAAATTAATACACATCATATTACTATGAACCATAGTGGTGACCTCTGAGGAGTGGACTGAACTGTAGGTGAATTTTGTAAAGAGAGGAATTGTGGGCCGGGCGAGGTGGCTCACGCCTGTAATCCTAGCACTCTGGAAGGCCGAGGCGGGTGGATCGCTCGAGGTCAGTAGTTCGAGACCAGCCTGAGCAAGAGTGAGACCCCGTCTCTACTAAAAATAGAAAGAAATTATATGGACAACTAAAATATATATATACAAAAAAAAATTAGCCGGGCATGGTGGCACGTGCCTGTAGTCCCAGCTACTTGGGAGGCTGAGGCAGTAGGATTGCTTAAGCCCAGGAGTTCGAGGTTGCTGTGAGCTAGGCTGACGCCACGGCACTCACTCTAGCCTGGGCAACAGAGTGAGACTCTGTCTCAAAAAAAATAAAAATAAAAATAAAAAAAAAAGAGAGGAATTGTGATTTATCTATATTTTTAGAAGATTTTGTCACAAGAATATAGGCACTATTATCTTTGCAAGTGAAATAACTAAATAAGATTGCCACCAAAAATAGTAGCTGTGTATTATTTAAAGTAACTGCAAGGTCATGCAACAAACTCTGAAATTTGAATGGCTTAATACAAGAAAAGCTTATTTTTCATGCGTATAAATTCTGAAGTGGTTTGTCAGGGCCTCTCAAGTGACCCAAGAGTCCAGGCTGCTTCCTTCTTGTGACTCCCCTGTCTCACTTAAAGTTGCCCTGCTTGCCATTGTATGGAGGGAGAATGTGAGGAAATGGCGCCCTGGCTCTCCAGTGCCTGGATGACACAAACAAGGCCTCTGCTCATGGTCCATTGAAAAAGGATACTCACATGACCCTTCCTCATTACAAGTGGACTGCACTGTTGCCATGTGTCCAGGAAGGAGAGGAAGACAAGATGTGTAAGAGCACTTAAAATCCTTGCCACAAACAGTTACACAGTAGGTGCTGAACAAAAAGCAAGGCGATAATGTGTTATGACAACACCCTTCACTGCTGGGAGGAGTTTCTGACAAGGCCAGATTTTGCCCAAGCTCTCCAACTTTTTAAAGTGCCTACTACATGACAGGTGATTTCAATTGCAGGATCACATGTAGTTTTCCAAGGGTCCTGTAAATGTCAGCAGGAAGGCTTTTCCTTCTTCACTCAATGGCACTTTTCTGCACTATCCTTTGCAGCACCATCTGTCATCCCAGTAGGCTGAGGACTTTCACTTTCCATTTGATGTAGGGGCAAAATCTTAACCTTTGAGTCTCTGCTACCCTCTGCATGACTGAAGATCTGCACAGGATATCCTTAGACACACTGAAAGCCAGGACTTTCCTATGGGGCAGATACAGAGAGCAGAAGCACTGGAAAGACAACCGGTATTCATTGATTTTTAATCTGAGCTGGCATGTCTACTAAGGGAGGATTTTTTACTTTCTAGGAGGAGAGCAGAGTTTTAGGAATTCAGCTTCAGGAGATATTTGCTTTACAGTGATTTCCACAGTCTTTCCTCATTTACCAATGTAAAGGAGATGCTATGAACTGAACTGTGTCTCCTTGCCCAAATTTATATGTTGAAGCCCTAAGCCCACATGTGATGTATGTGTAGATGGCGTCTTTTAGAAGTAGTTAGGGTCAAATGAGGTCATGAGGATGGGGCCATGATGATGGGATTAGTGCCCTTATAAGAAGAAACATCAGAGAGCTTTCCTGCTCTCTCGGTTTCTGTCTGCCATGTGTACACACAGAGAGGGCAGCTGTTCACAAGCCAGGAAGAGAACCCTCACCAGGGTGTAAATCTGCCAGTACCTTGATCTCAGACTTCCCAGCCTCCAAAACTGTGAGGAATAAACATCTGCTGTTTAAGCCTCTCAGCCTATGGTATTTTGTTCTGGCAGTCTAAGTTGACTAATATGAGAGGCTTTGGTTTTGACCACACTCTGATTAAAGAGGAAAGCTCTTTAATCTATGTATGTGCATGGTGGCCAGTTTCAAATAAGGCACCCCATTAAAATCCTATTGTAAATATCGGGGGTGGGGTTTAAAATCTTTCCCTCTAACATCAGGGTTATATCTGAGGAACTGGTAAATTATGGGCCAAATCAGACTCTACTCAGCAGCTTATTTGGAAAACATTTGGGGAATGTGTTGGAGACATCTAACAGGATGATCAGGTGTCTAAATTTCACTATTCAAAGTCAAAGGGACCTTTGCTATCAGAGGGGCTCCAGGGTGAGGGAGAGGGACAATTAACGGCCTCCTACAGAGAGTAGAAATACTCTATGTCGGGGGAGGAGAGGTGACTCTGGGCAGTGCCACTGTCAGCAGGGAACAGCCTATAGAGGATGCAACCACAGAGAGCTATGCAGCAGGCCAGATTCCAGAGTTGGACAGGCAGACCCATGGGGCAAGACTCAGGAAAGGGCACGGTAATGCACTAAAGAACTGGTACTGCAGAAAAATGCTGGCATCTGGGTAGGCTTGGCTCTCAAGGAAACACATACAATCCCTAAATTGTATTTGGTTCACATTGCCATCCTCCTTCTTACCTGAGTCATTGCAGGCTGCCATAAGGAAATACTATAGACAGGAAGCTCAAACAACAGATATTTATTTTCTCATAGTCCTAGAGTCTGGTAAGTCTGAGACCAGGGTGCCAGGGTACTGAGTTTCTGGTGAGGGCTTTCTTTCTGGCATATATAGGGCCACCCTTTGTGTGCCTCCTCAGGTGGCAGAGAGAGATAAAAAGAGCAAGCTAATTCTCTGGTATCTCTTCTTGTAAGGGCTCTAATTCCATGATGAGGGCTCCACCCTCATGGCCTCAACCAAACCGAATTACCTCCCAAAGGAACTATCACCAAAGACCATCACATTGGGGCTTAGGGCTTCAACATATGAATTTGAGGGGACACATTTCATTCCATAGCACATTTTTCAGCCTGCTTTTAGTACCTGGACCACAGTCCTCATTTTGTTTGCCTGAGAAACATTATGGAATCATGAGACGAGAAATGAAGCAAGACCAAGGTCTGCTTCAGATTTGGAGGAGTGGGAATAGTGTGGGCTCTAGATGAATTCAGACCACGTGTATTAGTTTTCTCGGGCGTCCATGAAAACGTGCTGTGGAGTGGGGGTTGTAAACAACAGAAATGTATTGTGTCATTGTTCTAGAGGTTCAAAGTCCAAGATCAAAGTGATGACAGGGTCAGTTTGTTCTGAAGCCTCTTTCCTTGGTTTTGGAGATGGCTATCTTCTCCCTGCATCTCCACATTGTCTTCCCTCTGTGTGTGTCTGTGTCCTAATCTCCTCTTCTCATAAGGACACCAGTCATTAAATTAGAGGCCACCCTAAGGACTTCATTTTACCTCAATGACCTCGTTAAAGACCGTATCTCCAAATACAGTAACACTCTGAGGTACTGCGGGTTAGAGATTCAGCATATGGATTTTAGGGTAGACACTATTCTGTCCATAAGGGCAGGGGAACTAGTACCGACCCCATTGCTTATAGCCACGTGGTTATAGGAATCTACCAAACCCTGTGAGCCTGAGGTTCTTCATCTGCAAAACAGGTTTGATAGGATCTGTCTGGTAGGACTGTTGGAATGTGTGCAATGACTGTAAAGCACCTGACACAGTGTCTGTTGTATGTTAGATCTTTCCTGATTGACAGTTATTTGCATAACTAGTATATTTGGAACTCAGATCCTACTACACTTACCTCTGGGAATTTTGTTTTTGCTAGTGTCGTTATTATCTAGGAAACCTCTGAGTATGCAGCACAATAGGACAGGGAATTCCAATGCAGCCAAAAATGTTGCTTCATGGATAAAGCTCAGTAAAAGTTCCCTCCTAGATAATTTACTATTTAATTTGGGTGTGGGGGAGTGTTTCTCAGCTGGATACAGCTCAAAGCTCCTGGCATCTGTGTCAAGGATCAACTCCTTCCCACCCTCCCAGCTGCTTTTCCAGCCAAATCACTTTTTTTAATCCATTTCATCACCACCCAAAATCTAAGCCCTTACAATTGGCCAAATTACACTGGAGATAACCTAATTGAAATTCCATTTTAATAGTGTCAGCTCTGGCTCTCCCAGCCAGGCAGATGTGTACCTGGCCAGTGGCTTTGCGGCCTCACTTCATGGGAGATTCCCCTGTCTCTCAGGAAATCCCTGCAGAGAACCTTTATTGATCACCTGGCTCCTGCACTGTGCTCCGCCTCAGTGGGACAAGAGCACAGGACACCTTCCACACCTGCCCCAGGTGGAGACTCCTCTCTGCTTTGCTCACCATCCAGAAGGAACTGCTCAGATCAGTTCTCCCTTCCAGGCTTTTCTCTCAGCGCTAAGTCATGAGTCACATGGTTTGACAATCTGGCCCAGCCACACCCTCCCTCAGCTTCATTACAACCAACACCCACAGAAAGAACTGAAGTTTCCCCAAGCTGCAAACCACCCTGGCTCAGGGCCCTCACACCCCACTGCTCTCTGCAGAAGCACCACCCTTCAAACCTTACGTCGCTTGTTCTTTAGGACTTAGAGGACATCGCACCACCTTAATTATATGACTGCAGCTCCGAGCCTCTCTACTTCTATAGACAGGGGTGGGTCTGGCTTACCCTAGTGTGTTTGTTAACCCACGGCCTTTCAAAGAGCAGATGGTCAATGAATATTGGGGGAACAAATGTGCCAGCGAGCAGTGGCTCTTATTTATTGAGATTCAATTTCCCCTACGTTCTCAAATAAGCCAAGCAAATTCCCATACACACATAAATTTTAATTTTATAGAAAATCACGTGAAAATGGATAAGATTGTAAGAAGGAAGTGTCTTTAAATTTTATGTCTCTATTTCAGAACTCCACATATTGAAATGCATAGTTCTTTCACATTTCCAAGAAAATTCCTATTGCAATGACATTCCAGTTCCACCTTGTTCTGAGAAGCAAAATGAAATGGAAGGTGACTGCATTTCTTTTACAAAATGGCAAACACTTACTTTTGGTAAGTAAAATTACATGTGTGGTCAATATTATTCCCCAACTTAGATGCTGAAGCTAATTAAACATTCTATGAAAAAAACAAAATTTGCAAAATTCCAAAAGGAAAACAAAGATCAATTTCCAAAACACCCAACTGTAACAGAAGCACAAAAGGTTATGCACTTGTGGTATCCCCAAATTACTGCGACCCTCCACTAATATAAACACTGACTGCTCTCTTGAGAGTAAAAAAAGGACTCATTTCTCATGGGACAGGAGGAGCTGCTGGAAGTGGATCCGGATGTGCACTGGCCCTACATACCCATTGGCCCTGCCTGCATCTCCTGCTCACTCCCTCTATACCTCCTCTCTCAAAGCCTCTTCATACAGGATTGGGAAGGATCTGGGGTTTCCCTGATTGAGCTTGGCCACATGCTCAAAGACTTTCATCTTGCTGGTTTCAGCATGGGCTCTCGGGCCCAACAGGAACTCATAACATGCAGGATCGCTGTTGGGCACCTGCTGGTATGACAGTTACCCTTCCTGCACCCAATCCTGGGTGATGAGCTTCCAGGGATCCCCGTAGATGTAATGCTCACTCCCAGCATGCACCTCTATCACACCCAGCACTTCCCAGACAACCTCCTCCCAGGCACAGTTGCCCTCCAAGAAGATCAAGCCAAGCATAATCACCAAGAGGCCAGCCTTGGGAAAGCACTGGCCATCATTCAGCTCCTCACTGTAGGTGAGGCCCAGGGCAGTGACAAGGACATAGCAGTGGCTGGCAGGATCCACTACCTTCACATAGATGCCAAAGACCAGCTGCATGCACTCGGAGGTGTTGAGAAAGATCTCAGGGAAGTGGTCTTGGTAATCTCTGATGATAATATTCAGCATTTCTGCCTCAATGATCAGCGTCTTCATTTGATACTTGAGAGGCAGGAAATGAACCAAATCAAACACTTTCTGTTGAAGCTCTTCTTGCAGCATGGACACTGGGACTGCCGGGTGCTGGGAGGTGCTTGGCCCCTCCTTTTCTTTGGGCATGGAGACTTAATTGCAATGGTGTTCTTGATTGGAGAGCAGGCCAGTGGGAGAGGAGGAGGCTCTCTGAGGACCAGCAAACTCTTCCAGGGTGCACGGGGTGACAGTAGAGGAGAGACAGTCACCCTCTCCTCCTGAACCATGGGAGCCTGTGCACCCACCAGGCCCTGCACCTCTCATGGGGCCTGAAGGCGCTGATTCCTCTGAAAGAGGTGGGGAGTCATGATGGCTGTGGTCAGGGACAGCAGGCAGGAGTGTGGGAAGGAGCTGGGGACCCACAGACCTGGGAAGAGAGGGAGCATGTCAGTGGCCTCAGTGAGAAGGACACCCTGGGGGCTCTTACAAAGTGCAAGCTACAGACATTCACCTTAGGTGATGCCGTGGGGCCTCTCAGAGCTCCTCTCCTCCTGGTCAGCCTTTCCCCTGAGCATATGAACAAGAAAAGGAGATGGCTCCTCAGGTGCAGCTGGCCCACAGAGTATGAGGCTCCAGAGCTGACAGTCGGTGGGCGGGCCAGGCACTATTGAGTCCCCTCTGTCCTGGGGAGGGCAGGGCCTCTGGTACACATTCAGAGTGTGCACCTCACCTTTACTCCTGTCACGGCCTGGGCCTCCTCTGCTCTGTGACCAGAAGACACTGCCTCAGACTAAGGTCTCACTATTGGTTCCTGGAGCCCCTTTAAGGGGAAATGAGGGGACCTAAGGCTGCAGATACATGCACAGATCTGGTTCCCCTAGTGCTGTCAAGAGGGTAGGCCAGGCTCTGTGATGTTGCCACCATTCTGGGGCCAGCACATCTGGTCACCCATGCTTGGGCCCTCCCAGGGCCAACAACTGGCATAGGGGATGGACGGACTCCCTCTATTGGGGGTACTAGGTCCCCTCACTCATCCCTCTGTGTCTTCACCTTGATGATGACTAGCAGGCATAGGACTCTTTCCTGCAACCACCTGGAGCTGCAAACCTCAGACCGAAGTTGGTACCACACTCAGCCCCTTCAGGCAGTAGTGAGAGATCACCAGGTCTGGCCACCCTGCCTGGAACTTCCAGGGCTGAATGCGGGGACAGGGTGTTTCTGTGAGTCCTCCACTGTTCTGGAGTGGGGTAACCCTAGTCCTCCCTCACACCAAGGTATTCATCTTCCTCATGCCCGTAAAGAAGCATGGATGTACCACATGTGGCCACCCTGCCCAGTGTCTCCCAGGGATGAAAGCAGGGGCAAGGTTGGGGCCCCTCTGTCCTGGGATCCTGGGTTTCTGTCCACCTCTTGTCTCCCAGCAGGGTCTGGGCACCTCCCTCTGCTCACCTGAAGCCATGCTCACTATACCAAGCCCCTACCCTCCCTTACACCCGGAGGTGGCTGGCAAGACACACATGCCAGGCCACCCTGCACGGGGCCTCCCAGGGTTGATGGAAGGACAGGCATCTGTGGGGTTCTCCCCTATCCTTAAGTCTAAGGCTCCCTCCTCTCCTCCTTATCTGTGTGTTCTCATCTTGGCTGCCTGGTGTAGCCTGTGTACCTTCCACTCACACCAATGCCCTTACTTCTTTCTAAGCCCTGAGGCGGATGTCGGTGGAGGTCACATCTGGACCCCACACCCGAGGCTTCCCAGGGCTAACACTTGGGGTGGAATGGAATGGGCAGTAGGAGGCCTCAGTCCTCCCTCAAGGTTCTGACCATGATGCCTGCCAGAGCCTGGCCCCGACCCTCTACAGCCCTGACTCAGCCGCAGGTCACAGGAGGCTCTGACACATAGAGTCTCCTGAGGTGTAATGGGGAGGGCTTTAGCCCGACATGTCTACCCTGGGCTGGCCTAAGGGCAACAGCAGGAGCAAAGCTGGATTATCTGGGATGCTCTACTTGGCGTAAGGGCCTCCTGAGCCCACCCTCATCATCTGACTTCATTCCTAACAAAGCCTGGGTGCTCTCCCTTACACCGACCTTAAGTCTGGATCTCAGACCAAGGACATCGCCTCTGTCAGCCACCCAGATGCAAGTCAGTGGAGGTCACATCTGGCCCCTTACACCTGGGTTTTAGCAGGCTGACAGCAGGAACAAAGATGGACTGTGGGGCGCCTTATCGGGAAGTGGTGCAGCCTGGATTCCCGCCTCTATGGACCTTAGTCTTCCAGGACACACCAACACTCTGACTCCCAGAGTTCCCTGAGGAAGAAGCTGGGGGAGAAGGACACAGCCTCACATGTCTTCTGGGTCGTGGTCTATGGTCGACAGCAGAGGTGGGGCTGGATTATTTGGGGACCTTCTACGTGGGGTGGGGGCCTCTTCCATCCACACTCAGCATCTCACCTTGAGTCCTAACTGAGCCTGGGCCCTCTCCCTTCTGCTGATCTGAAGCCTGCCCCTCAGACAAATGCCATCACTTCAATCAGCCCTCTGGCGGAAGTCAGTGGACATTACATCTGGGCCCAATACCTATGGCTTCCCAGTGCTGAAGCAGGGACAAGGATGGACTGTGGGGCCTCCTATCTGGGAGTGGTGCAGCATGGATCCCCGCCTCTGTGGACCTTACTTTGCAGGGTCACACCAAATCTCTGACTCCCAGAGTCCCCTGAGGAACAAGTTGGGGGTGAGGGGCGCAGCCTGACATGTCAGGGTGTGGTCCATGGCTGACAGCAGATACAGGGCTGGATTATTTGCGGACCCTCTAAGTGGGGTGGGACCCTCTCAGTCCACCCTCAGCATCTCACCTCACCCCTAACAGAGCCTAGTCCCTCACTTCCGCCGATCTCAGGTCTACCCCTCAGACTAATGGCCTCGCTCCTGTCAGCCCCCCAGATGGACATGGATGGACGTCACAACTGGGCCCCCACACCCAGGCATCATCTGGCTTCCCCAGGCTGACAGGAGATGCAGAGCTGGATTATTTGGGGAACCTCTACTAGAAGGGGGTCCGCTCAGTCCTCCCTCAGCATCTCACCATGACTCCTCACAGAACCTGGGGCCTCTCCTCACCATTGACCAGAAGTCTGGACCTCAGACCAAGGCCCTCGCCTCTGTCAGCCCCCCAGATGGACGTTGGTGGACGTCACATCCGGCCCGTACCCAGGCTTCCCAGGGCTGACAGCAGGGTGAAGGCTGGACTATGGGGCCCCCTACTGGGATGCAGCAGAGCCTGAATCTCTGCCCTCTACAGCCCTTAGTTGACCCTGGGTCACATCAACAATGACTCCCAGAGTCCCTTGTGTTCTAAACGGGAAGGGCTCAGCCTGACAATCTGTCCCACGGTGGCCCAGGGCTGACAGCAAGGGCAGAGCTGGATTATTTGGGTCCCTCTGCCTGTAGTGGGGACCTGCTCAGCCCTCCCTCAGTGTCTCCCGTTGCCTATTAACAGACCTTGGGCCCTCTGCCCTCCACCGAGTTGAAGTCTGGACCTCACACCAAGGCTCTCACCTCTGTCAATGCCTGTGGCAGAAGTCGTTGGACATCACTGATGGCAGAGGCAGCGATGGGGCCCCTCTGCCCTAGGGTCTAAGGTCCCAGTAGTCCTCCTTCATTGTCTCACCTTGACTGCCGGCAGAACCTTGGACTCTGTCCACACTTGCAATGCAATCTCCCACAGCTGACCACCAGTACAGTGCTGGGGCCCCTTCCATTCTGGAGTCCAGGGCTGCCTTGGTCCCTCCTCAAGGCCCACACCTTGATTCCTACTGAGGCAGGTGATACTTCCCTAGACTAACTTGAGTATGTCCCTTAGTAGACTAAGGCTTACACTGCCCTGAATCCCTTGAGGCAGAACTTCACTGATACAGGTCAAGGCTTGTATTGTCGAAATTTGACAACTCTGCCTGCAGTCTTCCAGGACTGACAGGGCAAAGATGGATTCTTTGGGATGTCTATGATCTGGGGTGAATGGACACCTCAATTCTCACTCATTAGAGCCCTCATCTTGGCCCTTGGCTCCTTGATTAAGCGCTCCATGGGAAATCACCTCTTCCTTCCATGTCGGACCATTTGTCCAGCTGGAACTCTTGTAAAAACTGACTCCAAGTCACAGGCTAGATGATAAATGGGGAGCTGTTGTATCCATGACCAAGGATGAGCAGTCATATATGCAGTGTTCTCCTATTCAAATCTCTTCTGTATCTATGTTTTGTATAATTTTAACTTACATTGTTTATGCTTTTATTTTATTCATTGATCCTACTTGGGAAAATGTCCATTTTGTAAGTATTTTCAAAGAACTGTGTTTTGTCAGTTATCTCTACTGTTATCTGCTTCATTATTTCTGCTTTTATCTTCATTATTTCTTGCCTTCAATTAACTTAAGTTGCATATTGTATTTATTCTTTAGTTTCTTGAACTGTGCGGATGTTTTAAATATTTTTATTGTCTCATATATCTAAGGCTATCTATTTCCCTCTGAGTATCACTTGGGCTGTATCATACAGTTAGTGTTATATAGCTTAATGTGCATGACCTGAATTTTTTACAAGTTGAATATATTTTTCTATTACTTATGCTATTAGATTTTCTATATTTAATCCCAAGAGAGGGGTGTAAAATTATTTTTGAGAAGACTGTGAAAAGGATGATAGAAATAGAATGTCCCTTGGAGGAGATTTCAGGTTCCAAAGGCATTTTATTTTTGTCATTAGTTATAGAACAGTTTTAAGCATATTTAAATGCTGTTGACAGAGTTGGGTTTATTGCAGGAATGCAAAGAACTTTAACACTAGAAGATCAATCAACATAACTGGCCATGTGTAAAAGTAAAGGATTTTCTAGGAGAATAGAAAACTGTATTTAATACAGAGGGAATTTAATTCAGAGGACTGATTACACAAGTGACAGAGAAGCAAAACAAGGGAGAGTTGGAGAACCCAGTAATTAGCCACACGATGAAGTCAATCTCACCTGTAAGTGGGAAGGACAAACACAGGAATGTAGCATTAATGGAGCCTAGGTATTGGGTTCAACAGGATCTAGAATCAGGGTGGGACTATCTGTTGGGGGCTGGAGCCATGAACAATGTAGCTACTGAAGGAGAAGTCACCTGATGCAGAAGAAGGAGAAGTAAAACTTCTAATTGCTCTATATTTCTGAACGAAAATGGCAGCCAAATGTTGGTGAGCCTAGGAATTGGAGCCTTCAGGAGTCAAATCCTGTAGAGTGGAGAGCAGAGTAGGAGAAAATGAGAGATGGATCTGGGAGCAAATAGTCGCAGGGCTGACTAATTATATTAACAGATTAAATGAGACAAACCATATCTACAGTAAATTTATTAATGTTTAAAAAATTTTAAGTTTTTTGAGGCACAAGTTGAATTCTATTGCATGTATATGTTGTATATTGGTGAAATCTGGACTTTTGGTGTACCCATCACCTGAGTAGTGTACATTGTGCCCCATAGATTATTTTCCATACTTCACCTCCTCCCATTCTTACCCTTTTGAGTCTTCAATGTCCATTATACCACTCCGTGTTCCCTTATGTAGCCATAGTTTAGTTCCCACTTATAAGCAAGAATACGTAGCATTTATTTTCTGTTCCAGAATTACTTCACTTAGGATAATGTCCTCCAGTTCCCTCCAAGTTGCTGCAAAACATATTATTTCACTTTTTCTCTTGCTGAATATACTCCATGGTGTGAGTGTGTATACATATATACATGTCTCAATTTCTTAATCCATTCAGTTGATGAGCTTTTAGGTAGATTCCATATTTTTGCAGAGGTGAATTTTGCTGTGATAAACATATGAGTAGACATGTCTTTTGGATATAATGATTTCTTTTCCTCTCCGTAGGTAGCCAGTACTGGGTTTGCTGGATCAAAGGCAGATCTACTTTTCATACTTTGAGAAAGTTTCATACTAATTCACATTCCCAGCAAGAGGGTATAAGTGTTTCATTTTCACTGCATCCACACTAACAACTAACATTTTTTTTGAGTTTTATTAGTGACCATTCTAATTGGAGTAAGATGGTATCTCATTGTAGTTTTAAGTTGCATTTCTCTGGTTACAGTAAATTTATACATAATTGTATTAAATAAAAGTTGACATTCATTCCAAATAAAAAGAAATATTTCTCAAAGTATAAAATTTTATTCCACCACATCCTCTCCCCCAAAGTATAAAGTTTATATCCATGAGTATGCTGATATACTGATATCAGCATATACATATCAGCTGATATACAAATGACTGAATACATAAATGGGGGAGAATAGACAAATCATTGTGCAGAAGTATTACACATCATTATGTAGATACTCCACACTTCTCAAGTATGGGTGGTCACCGTGACTTCCTTCCAAAGAAAGTACAGTGTGGAAAAGGTGGAAAAGAGTAACTCTATAGTAGGGAGGCCTAAAAAACGCTCCCTCTGCCAGGTGATCAAGATTGATATCCACAGTGATAAGTGTTGGGCAGGTGGGAGGGGGAAGGAGTGGATGGGTAAATTCATACCGAACGGGTGTATGAGCTGTCTGGTGCATGAGCATTCTTGCAGCTCTGACTCAGGTGGTACAAAGGCAGTATATGTAACCAAAGCGTTTGCACCCCTTAATATTCTGAAATAAAACAAAAACAGTGATAAGTCTTTGCTGATTCTATGTATCTTTGATATGACGTCACGACAATAGCACTTTACCTCTGTGGTCCTCCACTTTCCAAACTCATAATACCAAGGTAATGATGACAAAATCGTCAGCAAAATTCCAAGAGAGGGGCATCCTGCAATATACCTGACTAGTACTCCTCAAAACAGTCAAAGTCATCAAAAACAAGGAATGCCTTATAAAATGTCATAGCCAAGGAGTTAAGAAGGCGTAAGTGATAAATATCCTGTAGAATCTTCGATAGGATCCTGGAACAGATAAAAAGACCTTAAGTGAAAAGTAAGGAAATATAAAGAAAGTGAGGACTTTTGTTAATAACATTGTATCACTATTGGTTCATTAGTTGTAAACAAAGTACCATGCTACGAGGTTAATTAATAGAGGAAAGCAAGTGTGGGCCATGTGGGAACTCTCTGTACTATGTTTGCAATTTTTCTGTGAATCCACCAGTATTCTAAAATAAAAAGTTTGGTAAAATGGAAAAAAGAAGTTAGTCAACTAGATAAAGGATATGTGTGAAAAACCTATAGCAAACATCGTACACATATGGGGAAATTTAAAAGCTTTTGCTTTGAAACTGAGGATTAGACAAGGATTCCTCCCATTACCATTTCTATTCAATATTTTGATGGAGATACTGTCCAGTGCAGTAATGAGAAGCAGAAGAAATAAAGGAGATAGCAATCATAAAATAAGTAATAAAGTGTTCATGATTAACAGATGATTAGACTGTGTGTGAAGAAAATCCAAAAGAACTAAGATTAAACTATTCAATGAAAAAAGTGAATGTCAAGGTTTCTTGGTATAACATGAATATACAAAAATTAAACTTTGTTTCTGCAGGAACAAATAGTATAAAGTGAAAATAAAAGTCAGCAAAATGTGGCTTGTAACATATCACACCAAAATATTAAATATTGGAGAGTAAATCTCGCCAAAGAACGTTTAGGAACTGTATGGAAAAATATAAAAGGACTGTCTAGATGAATTAATAAACACCTAACTTAAAATATAATATGATCATGGATATGAAGATTCAGTTGCATAAAGATGTTAATTCTGCTTATTTAATCTACCAATTGACTGCAATCTAAATAAAAAATCCCAAAGGCTTTGTGGGTGAATATATCTGTTTATGTGCATATGTGTGTGAAATGTGACCCAATGAGCGTAATGTTTAAATTGGCATGCAACAGGCCAAGCATAGCCAAGACAGTCTTGAAGGAATAGAGGAAGATAAAACTAGTTACTCTACCAGATGAGTAAGAATTATTAAAATGCTAGAGTAATTAAGTTTGTGGTATGTGTGCTGTGGTTGACAAGAAGATCAATGGAAATAGCGTACTCTTGAAACATAGGATTACATATGGGCCATTGATTTACGAAAAATGTGCAACTGCAGAACAGTGGGGAATCACAGGAGTTTTAGTAAATGACAGTGAAACAACTGGATCTCCATGTAGAAACCCCAATGCAACTGGAATTCTTTTGAAGCTACATAAAATTTAATTGCAGGCCGGGCGCAGGAATGGAATCCTAGCACTCTGGGTGGCTGAGGCAGGTGGATCACTCAAGGTCAGGAGTTCGAGACCAGCCTGAGCAAGAGTGAGACCCCAACGCTACTAAAAAAATAGAAAGAAATTATCTGACCATCTAAAATATATATAGAAAAAATTAGACGGGCATGGTGGCACATGCCTGTAGTCCCAGATACTCGGGAGGCTGAGGTGGTAGGATCGCTTAAACCCAGGAGTTTGAGGTTGCTGTGAGCTAGGCTGACGCCACGGCACTCACTCTAGCCGGGGCAACAAAGTGAGACTCTGTATCAAAAAAAAAAAAAAAAATTAATTGCAGAGGGATTAAAGGTCTACTTTTTCAATTGTTATTATAAAACATTTCAAAACAGCCAAAACTATATTGAATAGTTGAATGAACCTAGCATTGTGGGTCAAGTAGGGCTTTGGAAATGTTGGAGGGGAAAGGACTGAAAGAGTCTGGGGACATTATTCAGTGCCAGAAGGGATGGAGATGATATGAACTGGGGAGAAAGAGAGGAAATGGCATCTCCTGCTGCTCCCTGTCTCTGACACAGATGGCCTTGCTACATTCATGGGCCTTCATTTTCAAAGAGCTGGACCTGGTGGCTAGAGGCAGCTTGAGAGAAGGCTACCTGGACCAATGATATGCTCATTCCACCTCCCAAAGAACACCCTGCTGCCCACTACAGCCCTGGTGGTCCAAAAAGTATGACTTGATGTACGAGTCCAGAGACTCCAGTCAAGGGATGTTGGACTGACACACTGACCAGGCCCAGGAGGCCTTTAGTGGCTTAGAGTCAAGGCCAGGTTTTCCACATGTGTTGGGAGCAGAGTACTGCCTTACTCCTTATCTAGATGAGAGCTCTTGATGGAGGGAGGGGCTTGGGGGCTTTGGTCACTCTCTTTGTTTGGCTCATTTCAAGGTGTACCACAGGTGTTGCTCTTTTTCAGAAATCCCTCTATGAACACCACTGCTAATAGGATTTGGAGTAGTGGATGGAGCAAAGGAGGGTATATCTCCCAGCTGGGGTCAGAGGTACTCTAAATGTGGAGGGGTAAGTATCATGGGATGATATTGAACTCAGTCCAAGTGGGCAGGGGACCTCCAGAGATCCCAGTGGGAGGGCTTCCCCTACCAGCACGAGAACTACCACCAGACTGGGGAGGATTCTCCTAAAAGTGTCTTTCACAGAGTAGAAGTTTAAATTTTAATAATGTCTAACGTATCCATTTTTTCTCTATTGAGTCATGCCTTTGGTGTTGTATCTATGAAGTCATTGAAAAATCCAATTCACCTTGATTTTCTTCCATGTTACCTTTCAGAAACTTTAGAGCTTTGTTCTTTACTTTTAGGTCTAGGATCCATTTTGAGTAAACTTTGTGAAAGGTGCAAAGCAAGTGTCTTTCTCCTTGCTGAGGTCAGGAGTACTGTAAATGTGGAGAGGACAAGCATCATGGGATGACATTGAACTCATTCCGAGTGGGCAGGGGGCCTCCAGGGATACCAGTATGGGGGCCTCCCCCAACAACGCATGAATTGTCACCAGTCTGGGGAGGGGTATTCCGGAAGTGTCTTAATGAAGACCTTTTACCATCAGAATGGGATTTGAAGCTGCTGGTTGGAAAGGCTTCAGGCTGGCAGTTAGTCTCTAGTCCTGTAGGCAGGAGGCTGTCATCTTGATCCACAAGACCATCTTTCTCAGATCTTCACTGTGAGAATATGCTGGGGTTCTGGTGCTAAAACCCAGAATGTTTGTGCCTTAAGAGTGTAGCACCACGTAGGTTATCACTCACACTAACCCACACTCAGCTTTCAGAAATTCATGAAAATTACCATTTCATGGACTTACCATTTATGAATCTAGCACCTTCTGTTCCAGGTCAGCAGATCTCATCTGGGCCTTTTAGTATGCAACCATCTTTGTATATTTTGGGTTAGTAGCTTGCCCTGCAACCTCAGTTCTCTGATGGGTAAAAGAAAAATTATTCATTTTCAGTTTGCCAAGTATTTCCTTATTGTAAGAATGGGAGTGTGAACTTACAACTGTATATCATTTTTAGTGGTTGTTTATCATATATACCTAATTTATCAGCATCTATGTTAACATTGCACCAGTTCAAATGAAGTGTAGAAACCCCACATTCATTCATGTCCCTTTTCCTATTCATGATGTGATTGTCCTATATATTTCTTACACTTACATTTACAACCATATCAGACAGTGTTATAATTTTACTTTAACTGTCAAATATAAATTAGAATATTCGAGAGGCAAAAGAAAGGCTATCATATTTATCCACATTTTTGCTTTCTTTCTTCCTTCCCCGTGTTCCAATTCCCCATTACCCCTTTTATCATTTTCTTTCTAGTTAGGGAACTTCCTCTAGATATTCTTTTAGTTTATATCTCCTGGTGACAAATCCTATTAGTTTTCTTTAGTCTGAGAGTGTCTTGATTTCACCTTCAGTTCTTAAAGATATTTTTCCTATATTTAGGGTTTGGTGTTGAATGTTCTTTTCTCTCTGCACTTGAAAGATGCAGAGAGATTCCTCTGTCATTTGAATTGTTTTCCGTCATCATTTCTCTCTTGCTGCTTTCAAGATTTTGTCTTTGTCTTTAATTTTCAGAAGCTTTTCTATGATGTATCTTCACTTGGATTTCTTAGGATTTATCCCCTTTGGATTGATTCAGCTTCTTGAATTTGTAGGTTTATTTTTTTTATTTCAAAATATTAGGGGGGTACAAATGTTTTTGGTTACATAGATTGCTTTTGTAATGCTTGAGTCATGGCTACAAGTGTGCCCATCAAGCAAATAGTGTTCATTGTACATATAAGGTAGGTTTTTGCCCTCTCCCCAGACTGTGTTCACCGGGTTGGGGGGGTGGGATAAGGGAAACCCTGAAGGGACTGGAAGCATGATACTTTATTTTCAAGAAGGTCCTAGTTAATTGGCCACAACAGTGTTTGGGCTCACGAGGGTGGAAAACCTTCCAAGCAACTTGGCAGCCCGCTGATTTCTGGAGGTGTGTGGGAAGGAGGAATGGAACCCTCACATATGCTTTCACTGGGCTCTCAGCTTCTCTGGGGTTGATCTTTGCTGATATCTTTCTTTTTCCTTCCTGTTCTGCTTCACAGTTTCTTTCCGTGAAGTATCTGGCAGGCTCTGGCACCTTTACATCCAAACTACATCCAAGCTTTGTCCACTCACCCCTTTCCTTTATCTGAAATCTTGCTTTCCTTATGGGACAATCTGGCAACTGATGTCTCTAGTCAGCCACCTTGAATTTGTAGCTTTACGATGGTTGTTAAATTTGGAAAGTATTCAGCCATTATTTCTTTGAGTACTTTTTCGGGCACATCCTCTTTCTGCTCTCATTCAAGGACTCCAGCAACTTGAATATTAGATCTTTTGTTATAGTCCCATAGGTCCCAGAAGATCTACACATTTTCATCTCAGTGTATTTTGTCTCTATTGTTCAAACTAGGAAATTTCTATTGTTCTGTCTTTCAGTTCACTGATTCATTCCCCTGTTACCTCCATTCTCCTCTTATGCCCATCCATTGAGTTTTTAATTTCAGTTATTGCCTTTTCAGTTCTAAAAGCTTCATTTGATTTTTCTTTGTATCTGCTACTTCTTTGCTGAGACTTTCTATTTCTTGCACAGATTTTCTATTATTTACACTTATTGCAAGTGTGCTTGTGCTACAGGATCAAGCATTTTTATAATGGAAGATTTAAAATCTTTGTCAGATAATTCTAACATGTCTGTTGTCTTGGTGTTGACATGCATTGAGTATATATTTTTATTCAGTTTGACGTCTTCCTGTTTCTTGTTATGTGAATGATTTTTGGTTGAGCCATTGACATTTCTCTTGTTATGTCATATTACTCTGGATATCATTTAAACCTTATGTTTTCACTGGCTTTCTCTGACATTGTTCTAGCAAGAGAAACAGGGCACTATCACATTACTGCCATGTGGGAATGGAACATCAGGTAGAGGCCTAGTAGAGAGCCAGAACTTCCACCTTGGAGCTCCAGTGGTGCAATCTGTTAGCGTGTGGTTCTCTTCAAGAACTTCCTATTCCACCCAGCCTGTACTGCTACCTCCTTGTCTGGGAGGGGTGAGTATCCTTCATTACTGTGTTCCATGTAGCCTCCACTGACCACAGAGAGTGAGGATAGCCTCATTATTGCTGTACAGTTGTGAAAGTCCTCACTCTTTGAGAAGCCTCTGATGACATCCTACTTGGGAGATGAAAGAGTGACTCATTAGCTTTGTTTGGAAGTGTAGGTTCCTCATGAGCTGTACAACGTGGTTTTGGGTGGGCAATGCTTCATTACTACCTGGTGGGGAGGAAACTCCAACCCCCCTACTCAGTCTCCTTTGACAGTACTCTAGTGGTGGTGAAGGAGTAATTGGTGCTCTTAGTGTAGTCTGGTGAGGGTGGGAACCCAGGCTCCCTACTTGACCTTTGTTGATATAGGTGTGGGTGGGGCCACAGGCTTTTTCTTTCATGGTGATGGCATTTAGTAGGAGAAGAGCAACTATTGTCTAAAAATTTTCTATCTTGCCCTTTTCCTGTGGGATTTTTTTGTTTGTTTGTTTTTATTTTTTGTTGTAGTTTTTGTTGTTAGAGAGAGCAGGCTTTTGTTAAGGCTCCCCCACGACCCTGTACCTGTTGCCCTTTGTATGTGCTGGCTTATTTTGCTCCATTTCTGGGCTACAGGAGGCTTAAGGAAAACCAGAGAACTTACCACCTTGTTGTTCCTTGGGTTCCAAGGTGGCTAGCCAGTCTGCCTCTTCTCTCCACCATTCAGAGTCCTCTTATTCTTATTTAATATATAATGCTCTGGGTGTTTAGTTGTACTTAGCAGGAGAAATAGGGGAAAGCATGTGTACTTCACCTTCCAAGATGTGGAAGTTGAATCCCTACAGAGAACTTTAAAACAATAATAAAACTGAATAATAGCTAGTTTTCATTTTTGTCACCATCAAACTTTAGTATTTCTATATAATTCCAGTGATACTCTCCTTGCAAATCTTTTTCTTTATCCTTTCAAAATTTGTTTTCATAAGTGGGGAATTGTCAACCTAAATAACAAACAAAGAGGGTGTGGAAAAGAAATTGGTGTTAATTTGGAAATAGATCATTGCAATAGAATACATGTACCATAGTAAACTATGTGCATATTCAGGGAGGTGAAGGAAGACAAAGGTTTTAAAAGGAAAAAATGAGGAGGATTACAAATTGTTTTGAGGTAATCTTCCTTGGCTGCGAAGTGTGGGGAGTTAGCTATGCTCCCAGCAAAGAATTGGGTCCTTCAGTCAGGGGTCGTTGCAAAGGATAAGAAAATACTAGAAAACAGAAATAAAAGACTACACAGAGACGATAGTACAGATTTATATAGAACAGCTTTATAAACAAGAGGAGCTCAGGAGTCCACACAATATTCCTGTACATTGTGAGGCCATGAGTGAATTTTCACATCAGTATTTATGGGTACAGTGATTGGTTTCCAGGGGTAACAGATTTACATGATAACAGGTAGTTCATTTTAGGTTAAGTGTCCCAAAATACTTCTAGTGATCCCGTAATTAACTTTCTCTACATGCACAAATGATTACAAAATCTTTCTAAGACAGACTTCTAAGTTCTAAGATAAAACTATCACTTTAGCAGAAAAGTTAAACAAAGATATAGTGGCTCCATATTTCTTTATCTAGTTATTGTGGATTGAGACAGGTAATCAGGAGTCATGCAAGAGCTGTCCCTTGTGCTAATTGCTTTTAGCCACAGCTGTCTGTGTGTTGGGTGGGCACTCTTTGATCAGCTCTCATCCTATGGCTCCATGTAAACATGCTTTGTCATTCAACTAGGTGAAAAGCACAGGTTTGGGACTGCAGTATCACCTTGGAAAGCAGCTGGTACTGACATGTGAGATGCCCTTCTTAGGTGAGGCACCTTTTTATATGTGAACTAACATGTTCACATATTCCTTCTGGGCAAAGCCCTGTAAAACTGCTGAGATCATTTCTGTCTCTAATATAGCAATATTAATCTATGGATCAAAGACAAAGACCAATAACAAGGGTGA
This sequence comes from Eulemur mongoz, assembly GCA_028534055.1. Taxonomy (NCBI): domain Eukaryota; kingdom Metazoa; phylum Chordata; class Mammalia; order Primates; family Lemuridae; genus Eulemur; species Eulemur mongoz. The sequence goes on along the minus strand of JAPYYL010000031.1, from coordinate 6,350,145 downwards.
TGCCAGTCTGAAGTTGGACAGGCAGTTGCCCGGCAGATGTCCCTGCAGAAGTATTTTTTGTTTGTTTGTTTGTTTAGGGTTTTTATGGCCTCTGTGCATCAAGATTGTGGTTTTTGCAGTCTTTTGTGATGGTTTTGTTATCAGGAACACAAGCATGAGAACCCTCTCTTTGTCGCCCATCCTATCGCTATTTGTCAGGGTTTTCTTAATGTTTAGTGACTCCATTTTGATTCTAACAACTTTTATGGAGTACAATTTCTAAAAATAATTTTATCAAGGAATGGTCAGCATACAATAAACTTATCAAAGTGTATAATTTGATGTTTTACATATCTATGCACCAGCAAAAGCAACAACACCATCAAGAGAGTTAACATGTCCATCACCCTGAAAAGGTCATTTCTAGCCCTTTGTAATTCCTCCCTCCTGCTACTCTCTGAAACCCCATTCCTAAGCAACCACTGATCTGTCTGTCATGACAGATTAGTTTGAATTTTAAAAGTTATACAAAACTTAGAAGTGGAATGGTTGCATCATATGGTAGGGGCATGATTAACATTTTAAGAAACTTCTTTTCCCCAATGTACATTGTCTGCTTTGTTGAAGATCAGTTGGTTGGAAAAATTGGATAGCCACACGCAGAAGAATGAAACAGGAGCCCTATCTCTGACTACTCACTAAAATTAAATCAAAATGGATAAAAGACTTACATCTAAGGCATGAAACCATAAGTATTCTAGAGGAAAATATAGGAAGAACTCTTCTAGATATTTGCCTAGGTAAAGAATTTATAAACTAAGACCCCAGTGGCAATCATGGCAACAAGAAAAATAAAAAAGTGGGGTTTGATTAAACTAAAAAGATTCTGCACAGCTCTGGAAAAACAGAGCGAATAGCTCACAGATTGGGAGAAGTATTAGCACACTGTGTGTCTGATAAAGGACTAATATCCAGAATTTACAAGTAACTCAAGCATCTCAGTGAGAAGAAAGCAAACACCCTTACTAAAAAGTAGGGAAAAGACATGAACAGAAGCTTTTGAAAAGAAGATAGAGAAATGGCCGATAAACATATGAAAAAATGCTCAACATCATTAATCATCAGGGAAATGCAATATAAAACTACAATGAGATAGAGTTAGAGTGGCTTTCATTCAAAAGACCAAAGCAATAGATGCAGAAACAAAGAAACACTTATACAGTGTTGGTAGGACTGCAAATTAGTATAACCCTTATGGAAAACAGTAAGGAGATTCTTCAAAGATCTAAACATATATCTTCCTATTGATCCAGCAATTCTGCTACTGGATATCTACCCAAACGAGAAGAAGGCAGATGCTCTTGAATGTTTATTGCAGCACTATTGACAATTGCAAAGATGTGGAATCAATCCAAGTGCGCATTGACTCATGAGTGTATTAATAAAATATGGTATGTGTATACCATGGAGTTAAACTCAGCCATAAGAAAGATGAATTAATGCCTGCAACAATCTGGATGGAACTGGAGAGCATTCTCCTAAGTGAAGTATATCAAGAATGGAAAAACAAACACCATATGTACTTACTATTAAATTGGAACTAACTGATGAGCACACATGTGCACATAGGGAAGTAAAACTCAGTGGAAATCAAGCGGAGGGGGGAGGGGAAAGAAGGGAAGACTCAAACATTTCAAAAGCAACCCACGTACTTCAAACATTTGTACCCCCTTAATATTTTGAAATAAAAAATTTTAAGAAACTGCAAAACTATGTTTTAAAATGGGTGTACCATTTCACATTCTCTTGCCAGAACCTCAAGTACAATTTTAACAATTCCAGTCTCCTTACCATGAACTCTTTAGTCTTAGGTTGTATTTTTTCAATGCAAACATCCATCACAACTTCTGGCACATGAACATTTGCCTTATCTGCCCTGTGCTGCTAAAACCCAGACTTGTTTTCTATACACCTACAGAGACAAACACAATGCCAAGAACTGAACTAAGAGTAGGATGCCCAAGGAAGACAGTTTATTCACTGAAGTGTTGACTGCCCGAAGGCATCGATTTCAGAGTGGAAAACAGAAAACAAGGGGGACCTCGGTAAACAATGCGAAAAGGTGGTGGATGGAAAAGTTCCCTGGTGGTAGCCAAGAAATAGATAGCCTTCATGGGGCATAACAAAAGTCTGTAAGTGAGAAGTGGAATGATTCACATTTTTACAGAGACTTAATATGGCCACATTATCATGGAGGGATTTTAGGTAAGACATATGGAACTAGGCAATGGTGAAGAGTAGGGAGAACAGAATGAACTAGTCAATGGTGTGCCTGTGGGGAAAGTCTTGGAAGAGACACAGTCTCCCTGCTGTGTGATCCACCAGAATCCAAGATGGAGAAATGAAGAGGGTGGAAGGTCAGTTTGGAGGGCTCTTTAGGCATGTTAAATAAATGGTCCCTTTTCCCAACCAGAGTATCTAGGCCACCCCAGCATCCTCTCTCCTGGAGTGTCAGGATGGTGCATTGAGAAACATCTAAGTTACATCTTGACATCCACCCCTTCCCCCGAGTGATGGGATTGTGTCAGGATGGTGGTTTGTGATGTCCAAGCTTCGTCTTGGCCTCCCCAGCATCTTTCCCCACCCCTACCCCATCCCCATGACATCAGTGTGGTGCTTTGTGACGTCTAAGGTGCTCTAGGGCTCCCATTGGCTGGGGGTGGCTTGGTGACCAAAGAAAGCTTAGGGGTGTGGCTGCACCATATCCTGGGGAGAGTATATATAGGGAGGTCAAGTGGCCTGGGTAGACTGCTGGGAACCACTGACCCGGTGAAGATGACCAGGAAATCAAAGCCTCTGGCACCATCATTGAACAACCCGCTGCCAATGTGAAAGTGGGGAACAAGAGGAAGGCCCCTCGTCAACCCAGGTCCAGAGGCCGCTTTAAGCTGGGTGACCCACTCAAGCTCCTCCCTACCTTCCCCTCGAGTCTTGCCCCCACTCTCCCCCTGCCCTCGCCCAACACAAAGCCCCCTCGGGCCGCACCCCTTCCCATGCTCCCACCCCACCTCCACCCTCTTCCCTCAAACGAGTGCCCTTCTGTGATCTCCATGTTGTCCTTGCAGGTGTCCAAGGTAACCAGGAAGGCAAAAGGACAAGGGATGTTGGACTGACACTCTGACCAGGCCCTGGAAGCCTTTTTGGCCTAGAGGCAAGGCCACGTTTTCCGCATGTGTTGGGAGCAGAATACTGCCTCCCACCTCACCTTGATTAGAGCTTTTGATGGAGGGAGGGGCTTGGGAGCTTTCGGCATTCTCTTTGGCTCATTTCAAGGTGTACCACAGATGCTGCTCTTTTGCACAAATCCCTTTGTGCACACCACTGCTAATAGGATTTGGAGTACTTGATGGAGCAAAGGATGCTATTTTTCCTTCTGCGGTCAGAGGTATTCTATATGTGGAGGGATAAGTATCATGGGATGACATTGAACTCAGTGCAAGTGGGCAGGGGACATCCAGAGATACTAGTGGGAGGGCTTCCCCTACCGGCACAGGAACTACCACCAGTCTGGGGAGGATTCTCCTAACAGTGTCTTTCACAGAGTAGAAGTTTTCATTTTAATAATGTCTAACTTATCAATTTTTTCTTTCATGAGTCATGCATTTGGTGTGTATATAAGAAGTCATTGCCAAATCCAAGTTCACTTTGATTTTCTTCCATGTTAACTTTCAGAAGCTTTATAGCTTTGTGCTTTACATTTAGGTCTAGGATCCATTTTGAGTAAACTTTGTGAAAGGTGCAAAGCAAGTGTCTTTCTCCTTGCTGAGGTCAGTGGTGCTGTAAATGTGGAGAGTACAGGCACCATGGGATGACATTGAACTCATTTCGAGTGGGCAGGGGGCCTCAAGAGATACCAGTGAGGGGGCCTCTCACAGCGCACAAGAACTGTCACCAGTCTAGGGAGAGGTGGTGGGGAAGTGTCTTAATGAAGACCCTCCACCATTAAAATGGTATTATAATGGGATTTGGAACTCCTGGTTTGAAAGAATTTAGGGTGGCAATCAGTCTCTGAATGAGAATGGGGTCACCCAAATGGAGTCACAGGGTGATGGGCTGAGAGGCCCTGTATCAGGGAGAGCACCATCGCAACTATTCCATATACCCAAGGGTCGTTGGAGTCCCAGATCAACACTCGCTCCCTTCTCTGCTCCACATACTTCCTTTCAACTGCTGTCACTCCAGACAAGAGCCTCGGCAGAATTCAGGAATGCCAAGACTCCAGAAGAGATTGACTTATGGTTTTGTGAGAGATTTCACTGAAGGCCTGGGTCATCTCCAGATCCACTCTGTTCAGGACAAACTCAGCTGCTGTGGAGTTGAGTTTGCTTTCTTCCTCAGCTTCGGCTTTAACGTCTTGGGTGCATTAGCCTTTCTTGTAGCCAGAATAGGATATACAACTTGTGATGGTTAATTTTAGATGTGGAATTGACTAGGTTAAGGGATACCCCAGTAGTTGGTGAAGCATTATTTCTGGCTGTGTCTGTGAGGGTGTTTCTAGAAGAGATCAGCATTCGAATTAATGGACTAAGTAAGAAAGATTTTCCCTCACCCAGTGTAGCTAGGCATGATGTAATTCGCTGAGGCCCAGATGGAACAAAAAGGCAGGGGAAAGGCAAATTTGCTCGTGCGCTCTCTCTCTCTCTCTCTCTCTCTCTTCCAGAGCTGGGACATTCTTCTTCTCCTGCCCTTCGATATCAGAACTTCAGGCTTTCTGGACTTTGGACTCTGGAACTTTCAGCAGCATCTCCTCTGGGGTCTTGGGGCTTTGTCCTCCGACTAAGAGTTCTACCATCTGCTTCCCTGGTACAAGGCCTTCAGACTTGGATTGAGCCACGATGGTGGCACCCTGGTTCTGCAGCTTGCAGATGGCCTATTGTGGGACTTCTCAGCCTCCAAAATTGCATGAGCCAATTCTCTTAATCAATCTCCTCTCATATGTCTGTATATATCTGTCTAAGTATCTTATTGGTTCTGTCTCTCTGGATAACTCTGACTGATACACAACCTTTGATGTGAAGGTGGAAAGCTTACACAATAAAGCTCTGCTCCTGTGCCTGGAAATAGCTGGCATCTGACTTTCACTCCTGGCCCTTGTGACCTTTGGGATTTTGGTACTGAAGCCCATCAGAAATAGCAAAAGGGTTGTTTTTCCTTTTCCTGTGGGGAAGGGATGAGGGGAAGGACTACCTGGAGCTCCTTCTGTGCACTACCCACAGTAGATGGCTCACTGAAGAATAGCAATACTTTGGAAATTTAGCATATGTGGACGGCTTATGTGTCAAGTTTAAAGATGAGAAGACTACTGAAAAAAGGGGCCTGAGATTTTCAACAACTTGGATGGAACTGGAGAACATTATGTTCAGTGAAATAAGCCAAGCAAAGAAGACAAATATTGCACGTTCACACTCATATGTGGGAGCTATATAACAGAAGCATCTCATGGAAACAGAGAGTATTAAGATGGTTATCAGAGGTTAAGGGTAGTGATAACAGGGGGATAAGGTGGGGTTAATTAAAGGATGCAAAAATATAATTAGAAGGTAGATAGAAGGAACACTATTTCATAGCACAACAAAGTGACTATAGTCAACAATAAGTTTGGGTATGCTTTAAAATAGCTAGAATAGAAATGTTCATAACACAAATGATAAATACCTGAGGTGATGGAAGCCCCAATTACCCTGATTAGATTAATTCACATTCTGTGCTAGTATCAAAACATCACATGTCCCCTACAGAGATATACAACTATGATGTACACGTAACAGTAAAAACAAAAAGGAGGGCATGAGTACCTCTAAGTGGGAAGAAGAGCAAGCAACAAGCCTTCAAAGACCAAGGGAAAGTACATAAGGTTGTTATCAGCACTGTTCAGTGATAAGTGCTTCGCCCTTCCTGGGTACATAGCAAGCTCAATGTCCTGGCTCCTTGTAGTTGGGTCAATGCAATTAGTCCTAGCTAATGAATTGTGAGTGTAAGTGAGGTGTTCCCCTTCTGAAAGCAGCACTGAATTACTAGTGCAAGCCCCACTACGTTTCCTTCCCCCTTGCCATGAAGATTGCAGAAGCACATATCAACAGCTACCATGAGCTGAAACTCACCCAGTGATCTGAATTAGACACACAGTGTGAGAAAGAAGTCCCCCCTTGTCTGTGCTGGCCCCTTCCCCTTTCATCTTTCTTTAGTCCCCAGGAAAATTTTGTGAAACCTAATCTATTACACAAATGCAAAGATAGTCCTGACTGATCTCCTGAAGATGGAGGCCAAGGAGTCTTGGTGACAGAGAAAGCAGACCTGGACCTGGAGCCCATTAGAGACTCCTTCAGGGCAGCTGCTCTTGAAGCCCTGCTGCCTGGTAAGGCATTCTGACACCTTGATTAAATCAATGTTTATTGTGTTGTATTTCTGATCTAAATGTGTGACTTGTCCATATACTTATGGACACGACAAACTATGAATTCTGGTCCTTTGAGCACAACATACCAGGATTGAAAGTCTAGTGTGTTTTTCACACCCATCTCCAATGTCAGTCTCTCCACCCAGCTTGGCTTGGGACCTACACACATGCCTGCCAGAAAAGCCCTTTCTTCCTTGCATACGCAATAACACGCTGTGCCAGGTAACTCTCCCTTACGCTTGCCTTTTTTTTCTGAGGAAGACAACCCATGCTCCTCCCTGTGATGGAGACAGGACCTACCAATTGTCACCCTGGCTTCAGAGAAATCATAGTTCATCCAAAAAGATATGCAGGAAAGAATAGTGATGAGGACCGTAGGCCAGTAGACCTGTACAAGGTAGCTGTTGACTTCCTTCTGGACCTGGAACTTGAGTATCAGGCACATGTAGGACCCTGGCAAAGAGACTCACTGATGTCAGTGTGGCAGGGTCTGGAAGCTTTGCAGGGTGGAGAGGCAAACAACGGAGTGGGCGGTGACCGATGGGCAGTTCAGCCTCTAATTCTCCATCCACGGGCATCCTGCCTGAGAAGGCCAGTGAGAATGGCACATCTAAGCAGGCCCACGTGGCAGAGAAAGTTTGCTCTCTCCCGTTCTTTTCTCACTTGCTCAATGGTAGCTGACGTCTTGGAAAGGGAGAGGCAAGAGACGGCTCCAAGCTCTAAGGAGATGGAGGCTAAGAGGCCAGCCCTGAGAGGAACATGAATCCTTTATACCTGCAGAGCCTGGTCAACCATGCCCAGTGCTTCCACAGCCCTTCCTTACTTGCACAGGGCGAGCTATTGGAGCTTTATCAAGGGGGCCTGGCAGGCGTGCAGAACCAGTGGGAAATGGGAAGGGAGGCAGCAGAGAGTGTAGGGGTCCCCGGCAGAGGCCACTGGGAGTTTATGGGAGTGCAAAGGGGACAAGGGACAGGAGAGAAAGGACGGGGTGGGACCCACATGTGTAGAAATACACCTCCTTGCTAGTAATCATTCTCCCCAGGAAAGAGAATGGAGGGATATGCAGCTTCTCAGCCATGTAGATGGCACTCCCATTGTCTTCTCAGAACAGCATGATGCCTTCAACCGTGTATCCATCTGTGAAGGGGAGAGAAACAGCGTGTCTCAGAAAATGGGCACAGGTAAATTTCACACCAGAGCAGTCTGAAAACCAAAGGATGGCTGCAACTGACCATTTTGGGGGTTCCTTTATTCTTTGCTGAGCCTGAGCACTGGGGAAAGAGAACCCTCACTTTGGAATTTCTTAGACAGAAAGGAAAGCGCAGCAAAGACACATTACAAGCTCCCACCCACTAGCTTTTGCACAATTTCCCAATAGTGGGTACCACTTCCTAAAGGGATGACTCACACTCTAAACGACATCTGCTCCCAGATGCCATATATAAAGCCCCATCAGTCAGTCAATCAATCACCTATCCTGGGTATCTACCACCTGTCTTTCTATATCTCCATGACCTATGTGTGTAGTGGAGAGAGAGTGGGGAGCAGGAGGGGGTGTAGAGGTGTGCTGTCCCTCTCACTGTCAGATCCACCTTTGGTTTCCAAATCGCCAGAGCCCCAGGTGGGGAGAGGGGCCATATGAGATGAATGGATAGATTTCCACCTCCAGCTTGCAGGCCTGTTTGTCCAGAGGGAATTTGTGCAGATCCAGGGAACAAGCTGCTGTTGTGGAGAGTCTGTAAAGGAAAACAGAAAGGAAGGGCAACGTGAGCCCAGCCCAGGCAAGCAACCACTCCTGAGAGAACTGCAGGACTGCAGAGGGAAGTGTGACCCAAGGACCGACCGATGTTTGGGCAGGAGGTGGGGCACTTCTTCGTGAGAGAGACACGAGAGGCCTGGCAGGACTTAAACAAGGAGCAGATGTGTGGCATGTCAGAGAGCCGCAGGGGGTCAGCAAGGAGAAGACCCTTGAGAGAACAGAATGGGGAGATGGGAGGAGACTGGCGCTTGCTAAGGAAGCACGTCAGGGTCCATAAGTTAGGAATGGAAGGGAGGGTGGGCAAGATTTCAACTCATGGAAAGGAGGAAGGGGCCACTCCAGACAGAAGGAACAGCATAAGTCAAGGTGCCTACAGGAATCTCTGAAGGTTCCATTTTGGCTACTGGGTAGTGTGAGTAAAGGGGGCCAATGCAAGACGGGTTCGTGTGGCCCTTAGAATGAGTTTGTGGCATATTCAGCAGGACTCAGGAAGCCTGGTGAGACATCCCCAGCACACTAGGGGGACTCAGTGGATGCCATATCACACCGTTCCATCTGGGCGAAGCTGAAATTTGCGATTTTCCACAATCACATCATGCACATAAGCATCCTTGCTCTTCACAAAATAGCAGTCAGGGACCCACAACTTCTCATGCATCTGATAGTCCACGGACAGGTTCAGGTAGGGCTCATAGTATGCTAAGCGTGAATCTTTCCAAGTCTGATGAAAAAACATGGTGATTGTATAGTGCTGGGGAGACAAAGGTAAATCCCTGTTGCAAGCTAGAATGTTCCAGCTCTGTCCTCTTTGTGTACATGTGTGTGTGTGCACATGCCTGTCCGTGCAAGTGCATTGAAATGTATCACAACTATAGACAAGTGCATGAAACATATGGATGTTTAAAAAAAGATTATTAAAATGACTCTTGTGTAATTAAAATCCATGTTAAAAATCAAAGCATTACTAACAATTTTCAAACCCCAATGTGGCCTTTAAGGAACATATTTCCCACACCTCCCTGCAGCAACCATTATCCTAGATATTATGATTAATAATTTTCTTGCTTTTTGTTAGAGTTTCAATGTCCATGTATTCCTAGAAAACACATTGCTTGGACTTTTAAAAAAGACTTTATACCAATGTAATCATACTGCGTGTATTCATGATCTGCTTCTTTCATGCAACATTTTATTCGTGAGATCAATTCAGGTTGGCACATGTAATTATAATGTGTTTGCTTGCCTTGCTGGGTAACAGATGAATATACTACGCATGTTATGGGGTGAACACACTGTACAGCCCCAAAACATGACAAAATGAAAATGAACATGATGAGGTGGAAGTTACAGTATACAGCCCTGCCAAGAGCCAAGAGTCGAGAGTGGCTGAGGGTTCCTAGTGCTTCCAACTCACCAGCATGGATTGGTACTGTCTGACTTTTGACTGTTGCCAGTCTGGTGAGCATGTGATGGGTTCTCACTGTGGTTTTACTTTGCCTTACTACTAACGAGGTAGAGCATATTTTCATGTTTGCTATGCTTATCTACTATTTAGTCTTCTTTGCAAAACTGAAATTCCTCTTTACATTTTTGTACATTTTTGTATCTGCTATTAAAATACTCTTCTTTTTAATTCACATTAATTATGTATATTTTGAATATCAGTCCTCCGCACTGCAAAAAGCTTAGTCTATTCTGACTTATCCTTTCACACTCGTCATAGGGGTTGTGTTTGCTTTACAAAATAGAAGTTCCAGGAGTTCTGGCTAAACAGAGTTTTCATATAGTCAGAATTACCAGTATTTATTTTTATGGTTTGTGTTTTCTGTGTCTTTGGAAAGAAATCCTTACCAACTCCAAGACACAAAAAGAGTGTCCTATGTGATCTTATAAAAGCTTCATAAGCCTTTCACTTTTCAGTGAATAATCCATCTGGAAGTGAATTTTTGTATATAGTGTGATGTAGAGGTTCTATTAACTGATTTTTTTTTTTTTTTTTAATTCCAGGTGGCTGTAGTTTGAAAAATCTACCGTGTTCCTCCACGTGATTTCTGTCATGGGTCAGAACAGCTGGTATTGGCTTATAACCCTGCTCCTTGTCCCATGACCCCTGTCTCCAGCCCCGTGGCTGGAACTGCCATACTTACCATATTCGTTTCTGATATCTGTTCAATGCTGGGGACATAGACATTCTCACAGGCATGGGGACACCTATGACACAGGAGATGGTTTGATGTGAAGGGTAGAATATGGAGAAGAGCACAGACTCAGGAGCCAGACTGCCTGGCTCTGAACCTGCTTTGACACTTGTTACCTATGTGACCCTGAGTAAGTCATCTGACCACTCTGAGCCTTAGCTTCCTCATGGGCAAAAGGGGGATAAAGACATGACTGATCTCATAGTCAATGCAGGTCAAGCACTTAGAACAGGGTGGACCCATGATATGCTGAAAGGAAGGGCTAAGGGCAAAACAGAGGAAATGAAGGGGTGAAACACTCTTTTTCTAAATATTTCCTGATAAAATCTGAAGGGAATGGGCCCCCAAACAAGATTCACGGTTCTGTGTGCGTGCATGTTTGTGTTAGTCCACGTGTATTTGTGTGTGATTGTTTGAGCTGTGTGTATGAATGTATGTGGGCATGTCCGTGCGTTAGTGAATTTGTGAGTGTTTTCCTGTGCAGGTGAATGTGTCGGTGTGTTTTAGACATGTCTTTGCATATGTGAACATGTGAGCATGTCTGTGTGCAAGTGTTTGTGTTGTGCAGGACTGAATGTGTGAGCATGTCCATAAGGACGAGTGTGCTCCTATGGAAGTGGGAGTGAGTGTACGAATATATGGGTGTGTCTGTGGGTCAGCCATTGATCCATATATTGGGCAACGGCCTTTGACCGCAAGCAATAAAACCAGACACTGACAGGAGACAGGCACTGACTGTTATGGCCTCAGAAAGAGCTGCTAAATCAGATGACAAGCTCGATTTCATTTCTCTATGATCATATCTTGTCCCTGACCCCAGATGGCACCCTATGAGCTATCTTTTTCTGTATTTACTCTGAACTCTTTCTCCTAAGCCTCTGGGTACCCCTAAGCCTCTGCATATCCTCATGTGTGCAATATCCCTTTATTTCCTGTCTCCTCTTAGCAGACTCCTTATTCTACAAGATCCAGCTTAACTGTCACATGCTCTAGGGAATCAATCTTTCTTATTTTTCCTCTCTCTCTTTCTCTCTATCTCTCTTTTGTAGAGATGAGGTCTCACTCTGTTGCCCCAAGATGCTGTGCAGTGGCATAAACATATCTCACTGGACCTCAAAGTCCAAGGCTCAAGTGATCCTTCTGCCTCAACCTCCTGAATAGCTAGGACTACAGGTATGCTCAGCTACACCTGGATAATTTTTCTTATTTTTTATAGAGACAGGGTCTTCTCATGTTGCCCAGGCTGGTCTTGAACTCCTAGCCACAAGTGATCCTGAGGCCTCAGCCTACCAAAGTGCTGGGATCACAGGTGTGGGCCATTGTGTCAGGCTCAGGGTGATCTTTAGGGACTCCTCTAGGCTGTACCTCACTCCTCCCTGTGCTCCCCTAGCACTTGTATCTGTCCTCTTTGTCATAGCTGTTGTCCTGCCGCATTAGAAAGGTCATCTATGCCATTGACCTTGTGCTTCAACTCTGTATCCTCAGTGTCCAGCACGTGGTGTGGACAGAGTTGGCATACTATGCACAGAAGCCTCGGAGCAGAGAGGTAAGATTTCTATTTAGAAACACGCCTACCATTTTGACTAGCATCATGGTTGTGTGGGAGTGTATATTTGTTAAATTTTTCATCAGTCTTAACACCTAAGATCTGTGCAGTTTATTGCACATACATTACACCTCAATGAAACATCATTAACCAAAAAATTTTCTTTAAAAAGAAAAAAGAGTCCGGGCGCGGTGGCTCACGCCTGTAATCCTAGCACTCTGGGAGGCCGAGGTGGGCGGATCATTTGAGCTCAGGATTGAAGACCAGCCTGAGCAAGAGCAAGACCCCATCTCTACTAAAAATAGAAAGAAATTATATGGACAGCTAAAAATACATAGAGAAAAAATTAGCCGGGCATGGTGGTGCATGCCTGTAGTCCCAGCTACTCGGGAGGCTGAGACAGGAGGATCCCTTGAGCTCAGGAGTTTGAGGTTGCTGTGAGCTAGGCTGACGCCATGGCACTCACTCTAGCCCGGGCAACAGAGTGAGACTCTGTCTAAAAAAAAAAAAAAAAAAAAAAAAAAGAAAAGAAAAGAAAAGAAAAAAGAGAAAGAATCTCCTTAACATTCTGCCATTGCTTTGGCTTTCTACAAGAGTAGCATGTTTTCTCTGGGATTGAAAGGAGAATCAAAGAGAGCTGAAATGTTCCTCTACAAAAAGGCAACATCTGGGACCTCCTAGTGCAGCCATATTCCTACTAAAAGAAGGCTATTCCCTTAATGGTGAAGTGTATGGGAACCCCATGTGGCTGCCACCTTGGTGAGTGACACATATCAAAGGCCATTCATAGCTTCTGTTTTGTTTGGTCTTTAAGATAGTAAGTTTTGATATGGCACCAGAGTCTTTCTGTCAAGGTACCCAACCAGGGCGGTCGTCTCAGCTTGGGGTAGGGGTGAAATCCACAGGGAAGATTTGAGAAACTGGAACATGAGACTGAAATGTGCTGGTGATGAGCCTGGGGTCCAAAGAGCTCTCCAGAAATTTCTTCAGCCCTCAGGAGAGCATAGGGATGGGTGTGCCCAGGAAAGGGCCCCCAGTGTTGTGAACTGGGTGACCTGGGGTGCAGTCCCTCCCAGGCCAGCCAAGTTGTAAATATTGGCCTATAGCTGAGACAAAGCTGAAGTCAAGTCCTGTAATGGCCACCTCATAGCTTGTGTGACCCTGAGTGAGACAGTTAACCCCTGAGAGTCCTACATCTGTCCTCTGTGAAATATCCTAGTCCTTACCTGGTGGGTGCGGGAGGAAGGTGGCAGCCTGTGCTGGTCTGCTCCGGCTGCTGTAACAAAGCACCGCAGACCGGATGTCCTGAACCACAGATTTTTATCACCTCCCAGCATTTCATGTCAGTGACAGCAAAGCATTAACTCACGGGTGCGGAGCCCTTGTATTTAGGGGACCTGTGTGACTGCCTAGGCTGCACACCCGTACCACTGACCTTGGTTCTAATCTTGTGCCTGCTCTTTTTTTTTTTTTTTTTTTTTTTTGAGACATAGTCTCACTCTCTTGCCTGGGCTAGAGTGCTGTGGTGTCAGCCGAGCTCACAGCAACCTCAAACCCCTGGGCTCAAGTGATCCTCCTACCATGCCACCACACCCAGCTAAATTTTTCTATTTTTAGTTGTTTGGCTAATTTCTTTCCATTTATAGTAGAGACGGGGTCTCGTTCTTGCTCAGGCTGGTCTCAAAGTCCTAAGCTCAAGCAATCCTCTTGCCTCGGCCTCCCAGAGTACTAGGATGACAGGCATGAACCACCTTGCCCCGCCCAGGCTTACTCTTGAAACCAATCAGGTGTGTGCTACAGTATCATCTGGAGAAAGGGCTTTAGAAACATCCAAGTGCTGGACTTGAAGATTGAGAGCTTCCTGAAGTTGCATGACTTCCACTTCCTAGGATTTGGGCTCTTTTGGACATTTTGAATGAATTTGCTTACCCTCAGGGCTCCCTGCTCATTCCCTGCTCAAGATCCCCTCCCCCAGCGTACAGCAGCCTTTCATGTGGGTGTCCTGGAAGGATCAGAGTCAAGAGGGACCATCCATTCCCTGGGGCTCAGACCCACTGCTCTGCTTTTGCCTCTTCCCTGGGGCTGGAACAGTCTTGCTCATCCTGCAGCCTGGGGAATCCCAGTGTTCCCTAGCAAGAATATCCATCTAGAGCTGTTGCTAGAGAAGCCCTGGGATTTCCATAGCTACCGAGGGCACACCGAGCATCTCTGCTCCCACAGCTGCATATATCTGGTGTCAGCAGAAGAGGGAGGAGGGAGACGATCAGCTACTGCCAATGAGGGGCAGAGCTGGTTTTCTGAATCTCATTACCTGCACAGACAAACAGGAGTAAATAGGTAATCATGGGCAGGGACACACTTCTAAACTGTTAGTCCTTCTTCATCCAGAAGTCTCCAAGAGATGGCCGGTAAATTTGGAGTTGTGCAGTCTGCTGCGCTCCCAAAACACCTGATGCCCCTGGCACAGGAATCACTAGACCACACTGTATCTCTGTATCTGTGTGTCCTCCCACCCCCTTCATCATGGGCTGCTGTGTCCCCGGTGCCCAGCACAGGGCAGGGCTTCTGAATCTTCTCCTTGGTTTTCTCGGAGAAGCCTGCGGGTCCCTTCTCAGAATAATCTTTTTGAATGAAGTAAAATAGGCAGGAATACAAAAGAAATAAATTTTATTGAAATTCACACATCAGAATATTTCTAAACCTGTAATTGTGATAACATAAAATATATGTGCATCTTCATTAATGTGTTGAATAACAAAATCAAGTGGCAGGTCTATTAACTACTGTAATTTGGAAGTATCGACAAGTGTAAAGGATATTTGGAGAGAGGTGCTGCCACCGTTAATAGGACATGAAAATAGCAGGAATTCCTCTTGGTGACAAAGTGACAAGTACTGCTAATCTTCTTGTGTTGGTTGCCTGCATTCTTTACACATAATGCTAAATTTCAGTTAGAGGTTAATGAACACAAAAATGTATTCTTCCACCATCAAATTCCACAGACTCCCTGAATTTCTGAAGGTTGTCAACTCCAGGTGTGGACATTGCACAGTGCATGAGTGAATGAATTCATGCCTGGAGGCCTCAGGTGAGTGAGTGTCTCATTAAAAGGGAGTGAGGCTTTGTTACTCACAGTCCTCTTCCTTCAGGAGGAATTTCGGCAAGTGACATTGGGACAAGTGTATATCCTTAAGCAAAAGAATGAAGCTGGATCTCACTTTACATGATATACAAAATTCAACACAAAATCCACCAGAGTCCTAAACAGAAGTACTAAAACTTTAAAATGCTTTTCTAGATACAACAACAAAAATACAGGCAACAAAAGAACAAATAGACAAATGGGACTAAATTTAAAACATCTGCACATCAAAGGAACAATCAACAGTGTGAAAGGCAGCCCAAGGAATGGGAGACAATATTTGCAATCATGTATCTGATGAGGGTTACTATCTAGAATATATAAAGAACATACACAACTGAACAACAGCAGCAAAAACAAACAACAAGATTGAAACATGGGCAAAAAACTGGAATAGATGTTTTTCCGAAGAAGATATACAAATGACCAAAAAAAAAAAAAAATAATAATAATAATAAAGAAATAAAACACATGAAAAAATGCTCAACATCACCAATTAATAGGGAAATGCAAACCAAAACCGCTATGAAATGCCACCTCACACACATTAGGATGAATGCTATCTAAAAAACAGAAAGTAACGAGAGTTTATGAGGATGTGGAGACACTGGAATCCTTGCGCAGTGTTGGTGCCAACATAAAACAGTGCAGCCACTGTGGAAGACAGTATGAAGGTTCCTCAAAGAATTAAAAATAGAATAACCATATGATCCATGAACCCACTGGTGGGTTCTGATCCTAAAGATTTCAAAGCAGATTGAAGAGCTATTTGTACACCATGTTCACAGCCTCCTTTCTAAGAAGCAAGAGGTGGAAATAACACTAGTGTCCATCCATGGATGAATTAATAAGCAAAATGTAGTCCATGCATAGAATAGAATATGACTCAGTATCTTAAAAAGGAGGGAATTGTTTTTTGTTTTTCGGGTTTTTTTTTTTTTTTTTTTGACAGTGTCTCAGTGTGTTGCCCCAGCTAGAGTGCTGTGGCATCAGCCTAGCTCACAGCAACCTCAAACTCCTGGGCTCAAGTGATCCTCCTGCTTCAGCTTCCCAAGTAGCTGGGACTACAGGCATGTGCCACCATGCCCAGTTAATTTATTCTATATATTTTTAGTTATACAGCTAATTTCTGTTTTTTGGGTTTTTTTGTTTATTTTTTGTAGAGATGGGGTCTTGTTCTTGCTCAGGCTGGTCTCAAACTCCTGAGCTGAAATGATCCACCCACCTCTGCCTCCCAGAGTGCTAGGATTACAGGTGTGAGCCCCCATGGTTGGCTTAATATGAGGCTTCTGACACAGGCTACAGCATGGGTGAACCTGGAGGACGTCATGCTCAGTGAAATGAGTCTGTCACAAAAGGAAAAATACTGCATGATTCCATTGATATGAGGTCACTAGTGTAGTCAAATCCATAGAGCTAGAAGAAGAGTGGATGCCAGGGGCTGGGTGAGGGGCACAGGGTCGGTGCTTCATGGGGACAGAGTTTGAGTTTGGGAGGGTTAGCAAGGTCTGTGGATGGACGGTGGGGATGGCTGCACGACACCAGGAATGTGGTGATGTACCGCTGAACTGTGCACTTAAAAACAATTATCATGGTATATGTTATGAAATGTGTATTTCACCACAATTAAAAGTAAAAAGAGGTGAGGAAAGGAGCAGCAGCCTCTTGGCTTGGAAAAGCTGCCCATGAATCCTGGCAGTGGCCTGGCAGGGAACAGTTTCCCTTCGTGGTCCTGCAATCCAAGGATGGGCAAGCTGGCATTGAGGACAGACGACCCCAGCTCCCGCACTGCCTGTGGGCTATGGAGGAAGGACAGAGGGGCCTGGGGATCTGCCAATGGCTCTTAGCTCCAGGGGTCAGCTGCAAACTATTAGTGAGGGAAAGGTGCCCCTGGTGGTCTGGGGAAGGTAGGGGCAGCCAGAAGAGGCAAGCAGGCCACTAAGAGTGGGCAGGTGGCAGGGGAAAATACAAACCTTGCCATCAAGCTGGCTTCAGCCTCAGAAAGAGGCTTCCTCTTCCCAGGACCATTGCTTCTTGTGTCTTCGAAGCTTCCTTGCCAGGAAAAGTGCTTCCTACATCAGCCACTGCCAGCTTAAATCATGACACAAATTTTGCATTTCTAGGGACATTGTGAGGTCTGGTGACTTTGATATTTGTCCAGCATCAACGTCATATTCTCCAGAGTTGTCCAATGTGAATGGTTGGCCATGTCCCAGCAGCCAGACTTCCAGAGACTTTGCAGATAGCTCAGAGGTCGCTGGCCTCATTCCGAAGTTACTGGCTGCTGAGGGAGATGCTTGAAGTGGTGGAATTCTCCCTGCTCTCTGGGGCCTGCTCTGGCTGATTTTGACTCAGTTCCTCTTCCAGCTGGTGACAAGGGTTGGAAGTTGTCGGCCCTTTCCCCTTTTTGGGTTTAATTGAAGGAGTTGTCACTTTTGGAGAAGCTTTTCTCTTCAAAGTCCTTCAAAGGGGTCTTTTGTCTTCCTTGGCACCTGGAAGAACAACAGGGAGATCACAAAAGAGCACTGGTTTGGGGGAAGAGGGAAGAGGTGGGGTGGGAGCATGGGAAGGGGTTCGGGCTGAGGGGGGTTTGTGTTGGGTGAGGGCAGGGGAGACTTGGAGACATGACTCAGGGGGAAAGCATGGAGGAGCTTGGGTGGGTCGCCCACCTTGAAGCTGCCTCTGGACCTGGGTTGATGAGGGGCCTTCCTCTTCTTCCCCACTTTGATGTTTGCGGGTGATTGTTCAATGACGGTGCCAGAGGCTTGTGATTTCCTGGTCATCATTACCATGTCAGTTCTTCCCAGCAGTCTACCCAGGCCGCCTGAACTCCCTACACACACCCTCCCTGGGATAGGGTTCGGCCATGCCTCCTGAGCTTTGTTTGGCAACCAAGACATTCCCCAGCCAATGGGAGCCCTGGGGCACCTTAGACATCAGAATACATCATCCTGCCACCTGCATGCAGATAGAGGGATTCTAGAAGGCCTATATACTCGGGTTGGAGAAAGGGAAGATTCCTTTAGCACCCATCAAGATCCTTGCTAATGGATCTGCCACCCTGCTCATCTCCCCTGTTAAATTCTGGTGGGTCACATTGCAGGGAGAAGGTGCCTCCCAGAAAGCTATTTTTGTGGCCACCCCATTCAGTGGTTCACTCTGTCTGTTCTCTCCCAACCTTCAGCATTACCTAGTGTTTATATTTCTGACCCAAAATCCTGCCAAGGTAATTTGGCTATATATTCTCTGGAAATGTGAACCATTCCACTTCTGTCTACAGATTGTTTTGCAGGACCTTAAAGACCACCCCCTTTTAGGCTACTATCGAGGAATTTTCTATGCACCTCCTTTTCTCAGGGTTCACATAAGATTTCCTTGGTTTTCTGTTTTCCATTCTGAAATCACTGCGTTCAGGCTTCAGTGAATAAATTTGTTCCACTCGGTATTGTAGTTTTGTTTCAAATGTGGGATCATGTTCATCTCATTAGGTGAAGTGCACAGGCTTGTGCTTATACAGTGAAGGGGGCGGTGAGGCAGATATTTTGGTGCTGGAAGTTGTGCTGTGTGTCTGCATGTAAGAAACTACAACCTGAGACTGATCAGATCAGTTGGGGCTGGGGGTCGGCTTCAACACTGTACTAGAGTTTCTTTCTAGTGTGACAAGGGAAAGGAAGACCTCCACATTGAAAGGGAAAAGTAAAACTATGTTTATTCACAGAGAACATGCAGAAAATTCTATCAATCTAATTAAGTGCTTCTAGAACTAATAATTGGGTTTAGCAAGGTTGCAGAAGACAAAGCAATATGAAAATCAATTGTATTTTTATAATTATAGCAATGAATATTTGGAAACTGAAACAAACAACAGTGCAATTTAAATTATCCTTGAAAAATATGAAATGCTTAGGGATAAATGGAACAAAATTTGTATAATAGAATATCTGTGTACTGAAAACTACAAAACTTGAAGGAGTAAATTAATAAAGACCGAAACATATGGAGATAGATATCTTGTTCAAGGGTTTGAAAACTCAATTTTGTTAATGTGTCAGTTCTTCCCAAATTCATTTATGGGTTTCTTGCCATCCCACTCAAAATCCAGCAGACTTTTAAAATACAAATTGCAGCCACATACCGAAAAGAATCCTGTAAAACCGAGAACAAAGATGGAGGTGTCACACTCGTTAATTGTAAGATTTCTTACAAAGTGAGAATAATCAGGACTGTGTGGTATTGGCATAATAATAGGAAGACATCAACGGAAAAGAATAAAGGTTGCAAAACAGACCCACACATATACACAACTCATTATCAATAAAGATACAAAGAAAGATTAGAGGAAAAAGGAGAAATAGTATTTTTAACAATTTGATCTGGAATAATCACATGTCTACGCAGACATACATTTCAATCCATACTTCAAACCATATATAAAAGTAACTAAAAATGAGTTAAAGACCTAAATGTACAACTAAATGTATAAATCTTCTAGGAGAAACAAAGAAGAAAGTATGTGTTGACTTTGTTAGTCAAGAATTTCTTAGATACAGCAAAAAGAGCTGTAACAATTAATTTTAAAAATTCACAAATTGAAGTTTTCAAATTAAGATCTGATCATCAAAGACATTGTTAAGAGAGAGAAAAGACAAATTATACACTGGGATGAAATATTCAGAAACCACATTTCTGATAAAGGTCTTGCATTTCAAACATATAAAGAAATCTAAAACCTCAATAAGAAGGAATCAAACAACCTAATGAAGAATGGGCAGAAGATTTGAACATTTCTTGAAAATGACTTCTTTAAAAATTCAATAAGAAGGAATCAAACAACCTAATGAAGAATGGGCAGAAGACTTGAACATTTCTTAAAAATGGCATGCACATGGCAAATATCCTTCTATGTAGAAGGTCAACGTTATTAGTCATAAAGGAAATTCAAATCAAAATCACAAGGAGATACCACTATCCACCTGTGAGAATGGCTAATATTGAAAACACTGGCCATGTTGGTGAGGTTTTGGACCACTGGAACTCTCACATGTACCTGGTGAGAATATATAAAGTTACAAGCATTTTTCAAAAAAGTTTAGCAGCTTCTTAAAATGTTAAAGGGCACCTATCATGTGATGCAGGCATACCACTTCTAGGTAATGCTACAGAAATTTTCAAAATGCAAAACCTTGTATTACAACAGAAGGCAGATCTGTGGTTGGCTATGGTTGGAGGTTCTGTGATGAGTACAGAGGAGGAATTATGAAGTGTAAGAGAAAACATTTGGATGTGATGAATCTGTTCACTATCTGTATTGTGGTGATGGTTTTCTGAGTGTATACGTATGTCAAAGCTTATCACATTAACACATTATGTAGATTGTTATATGGCAAATGTAATTCAATAAAGCTGTTTTTAGAAATTGTGTTTTCTTCAGGAAAAATACAAATTTTTTAAAAAGAATAAATGCAAAAGACTTAGAAAGGGAGAGTATTTAGTCACTGAAATTATTTAGAAGTGCTGCAGTAAGGTGTTAATAAAAATCAAAAGTTTAAACTTGGGTTCATTACTGTTTAAAAATTCTTTGTAGGGACTCATCTTCTGCCTGCAGGAAGATAGAGGAGATGCATTTTCTCCTATTGCTCCTGCTAAGTACAACCAAACAGCCTGGACTTTGTACATAAAACAAGCATAGGAAGACCCTGAATAGTAGAAAGAAGAAAGGAAACTGTTTAGTGACCATGGAACACAAGGAATGACATGGCACTGAGGGTTTTCTCCTTGTCTCTTATGGGCCAAACTTCACGATAAAGGAGCAACTTGGAAATTCCAATAGGCACACACACACAAAAAAAAAATTCCCCAATGAAAGCTTGCTGTTTCTAGCCAAAGGACCAGAAATGGGGCAACCTGGTAAAGCAGAAAACTTTTCAACAGTAACTGCTCTCCTCTGGCCAAACAACAGAAGCAGCTGTGGCTCCATCCCAGCCAGCCAGCAAATACCAAGAGGCTCCACGTGAGAGCAGCAATGAGGCAGTCTCCCCCCTCGTTACCAAAGAGATATTCAGGGGAGGCCTAGCAGGGAGTAGGAACTCCCACTAATGCCCAGCTGTAACAAAGAGAATTCTTTTGAGTGTCAATGGAGGCCAAGTGAGGAACTTTGTCTTACACTCCCATGTGGCAGTGATGAAGAAGTGGGCCCCTTCCCCTGCTTATGCAATGTCAGAGGAAGTTAGTTAAAACAGAAGGTTTGAATAAGATCCAACCTCATTGTACAATAGTAAAATGTCTAGAATACTGCATATATATATATGTATATATATATATACATATATATATAGTTCATCATGCCAACAACCAGGAAAATCTCAACTTGAATGAGAATAGTCAATGACGAGGGCATAGATATTAGAATTATTTGAAAGTATTAGAAAGAAACCATCATAAGAATGCCTCAGGCTGAGCACAGTGGCTGATACCTGTAATCCTAGTGCTCTGGGAGGCTGACTTGGGGCGATTGCTTGAGGTCAGGAGTTTGAGACCAGTCTGAGCAATAACAAGACTCTGTCTCTATGAAAATAGAAAAATTAACTAGTCACCATGCAAATACCTGTAGTCCTAGCTACTCAGGGGGCTGAGCCAGGAGGAGTGCTTGAGCCCAGGAGTTTGAGGCTGCTGTGAGCTACAATGATGTGACTGCACTCTAGCTGGGGTGACAGAGTGAGACTCTGTCTCAAAAAAAAAAAAAAAGTATGCTTCTATGAGGAATTATAAAACACATTCAAAGCAGATGAAAACAGAAGTCTCAGCAAAGAGATAGGATATAAGAAAAGAACGAATTGGAAAGTTTAGAACTGAAAAATATATACAATAACTGAAATAAAAACCTTAATTGATGTGTCCAACAGCAGAATGGACAGAATAGAGGAGAGAATCAGTGAACTGAAGATAGAGCAATGGAAAAGTTCCAATCTTAACAGCAGAGAAAAAAGATAGATAGAAAAAAATAAGTGAAGACTGAGGGACAATAGGGCTATAATAAAAAATCTGATATTTCTGTTATCAGAATCCCAGAAAGAGACCAAAAGAGAGTAGGATTGAATATGTATAGAAACAAATTCCTAAACACCTCCCAAATTGGACAAAAGTCATAAACTTTTACAGCACACATATTAAAGAAACCCAGTGATTCCCAAACAGTATAAACCCAAAGAAATCCATATCAAGATGTGTCATAATCAGAAGGGCAGAAAACTAAAGACAAAGATAAATTTTTGAAATAAGTGAAAGAGGAATGACACCTTACCTAAAAGGGAATAAGAATTCAAATGACAGGGGAATTCTTATCAGAAAACATAGAGGCCAGAAAAGTGGCACAAGAGCTTTAAAGTGCAGAAAATCTTCTGACTACACCAACTAAAAAAGAAGGGTAGAGTGGATTGAAAAGAAATGACGAAGCTATAGGGTGCCTGCATGAAACTCACTTCAAATACAGTGATGAAAATAGATTTAAAGTACACACGAATGCTCATGGCTCTTTTATTATTAATAGTCAAATATTGGAAACAACAAAAATGTCCTTCAATAAATGAATGGTTAAAAGTCCTGTGGTGCATACTGCTCTGCAATAAAAATGAGCAAACTATTGAAACATGAAACAGCTTATATGGACCTCAAGGGCATTATGCTGAGGGAAAAAAATCCAATATCAAAATCCAGTTTCATACTGCAGTATTATTTATCATATAGATTAATAGGATTCTTGAAATAATATATATATTAGAACAGACAATTGGTTTCCAAAGGTTGGAATTGTGTGGGGAGAAAGGTGAGTGCGATTATAAAGGAGTAGTGCTAGGGATGTCTTTGTAGGTGGAATAGTGCTGTATGGTGTCTCAATATGTATCTTGACCGCGCACATATCTATACTTCTGATAAATTGACACATTGTACCAATGTCAATTTCCTGGTTTTAAAGTGGTACTATAGTAACCCCTGGATAAAACCGGATGAAGAGGACTTAGGACATTTCTACTGTGTTTGTACCTTCCTTGAATCTATAATTTTTTCAACATAAAACGTTTTAAAAAGTGATTACAGGCTTCAATTTTTGGTAACATATTTAAAAAGATACTCTCAATAACCTGCATTATGAAAAAAACTAAAGTGCTGATAAATCACTCAAATCTTGTTATACGCATCACCCTTTGGGATTAAAGTGTGGAGTCAAGGGACCCATGGATGAAACAATAGGGGGAATCATGGAATGTGAGGGAGTATCAAATTCATCTTTCAGCCTTGGGATTTCTGGAAAATCTTGGAAGCATTTTGCCTCCAGTGTATGTGTACATGAAGTACAGAGTACAAGAAATGAAGTCTAGAGCCTTCCCAAGGTGGGGATTCTTGTGGGAGAGCAATAGGAGGTCTAATAGAAGATCACCTGCTTTTGAACTTGCTACAGTATCAGATAGATGGGACAGCCAAGGAATTTGCTTGTCATGGCCTTTGTATTGGGTAGAGGAAAAAAATAACACCCTGAAAAATTAAGAGTTTTTTTAATTATTTATTTTATAAGATACTGGTTTCCAGAACAAATCAAAACTCTACAACTCAAAGATAAAAGGACAGATATGCCAATTACAAAATGGATAGAAGATTGGAATACATGTTTCTCTGAAGAAGATACATGAATTACCAATAAGTACAATAGAAGCAGCTCAATCTTGTTAGTCATAAGGGAAATACAAAAAACACCACAGTGAGTTACCACTTCACATCCGTTAGGATGGCTAGAATCTAAAAGACAGCTAGTAAAAAGAGTTGGTGAGGATGTAGAAAAATTGGAACCATCGTATATTGCTGGCGGGATTGTAAAATGGTGCAGCCATTTTGCAAAAGAGTTTGTCAGTTGTTCAGAAAGGTAAACACTGGGTCACCCAGAAATTCCACTCCTATACCCAAAAGAAATGAAAACATATGTCCATCCAAAAACCTGTACAGAAATGTTTATGGCAAGACCACTCACAATATCCAAAAGGTAGAAACAACCTAAATGTCCCTCAAAGGATGAGAGGATCATCCCAAAGTGGTATATCCATACAGTGGAATATTATTTGACTCTAAAAAGAATGAAGTTATGATACATGCTACAACATGGATGAAGCTTGAAAACATCATGCTAAGTAAAGAAGCCATTCACAAAAGACCACATATTGTGTGGTTCTATTTATACAAAAGTCTCAGTATAGTAAAACTGATGGAGATAGAAAGGAAACTTGTGATTGCCTAGGGCTGGGGGTGTGAGGTTGGAAGGAAACGGACAGTGAATTTCACTGGATATAAGGTTTCTTATTGGGGTGATAGAAATGTTCTAAAATTGACTGCAGTGATGGTCACACACTTCTGTGAACATCCTAAAAGCCACTGAATTGTACATCCTAAATGGGTTGTTTTAAGTATTTGAATTATATCTCAATAAAGCTATTTTTATATTTATATAGTTTTTAATTATTTTTTAAAATTTAATTTAATTAATTTTTTATTTCAGCATATTTTGGGCATACCAATGTTTAGATTACATACAGTGCCTTTGCACCACACGAGTCAGAAGTTCAAGCTTGTCCATCCCCCAGAGGGTGCACACCGCACCCATTAGGTGTGAACATACCCATCCTCTCCTATGCCCGCCCACCTGCTCGACGTTCGATATATGTTAGTACTATATGTGCACTTAGGTGTTGATCAGTTAATACCAATTTAATGGTGAGTACATATGGTGCTTGTTTTTCCATTCTTGGGATACTTCACTTAGTAGAATGGGTTCCAGCTCCATCCAAGATAATATAAGAGGTTTACCATTGCTTTTTGTGCCTGAGTAGAAATCCATGGTATACATATAGCACATTTTATTAATCCACTCGTGTATTGATGGGCATTTGGGTTGTTTCCACATCTTTGTGATTGTCAACTGTGCTTCTGTAAACATTCAAGTACAGATATCTTTTTATAGAAAGTCTTTTGTTCCTTTGAGTAGATGCCGAATAATGGGATCATTGGGTTAAATGGTAATTCTAACTGTAGCTCTTTGAGGTCTCTCCATATTACTTTTCACAGAAGTTGTACTGGTTTGCAATCCAACCAGTAGTGTATGAGTGTTCCTATCCCTCTGCATCCATGCTAAAATTTATTGTTTTGGGACTTTCTGATAAAGACCATTCTCACTGGAGATAAGTGATATTTCACTGTGGCTTTGATGTGCATTTCCCTGATTTTTAGAGATGTTTAGCATTTTTCATATTTGTTGGCCGTTAATCTGTCTTCTTTTGAAAAATTTCTTTTCATGTTCTTTGCCTACTTTTTAATGGGGTTGTTTTCCTTTTTCTTGATGATTTTCCTGAGTTCTACATAGGTTCTAGTCATCAGCCCTTTATCAGATGTGTAACATGCAAATATTTTGTCCCACATAAAGCTGCTTTTAAAAAGCAATCCCAAGTAGAATATGAGCAATGTGATGTCATTTCTATAAATTGATGGACGGCTGGAGTATTAGTTAGAAACATTTTGTCAGTAGAGCTGACATTCATATTTCCTGAATCTATGCCAATTTTTCATTCACATTCTTGCATCCTTTTCCTTTTCCTCTCCTTCATTTACATCCTTTCAAAAGCAGGCCCTTTCTTCTCACATATATGCTTCATGGTTCTTTCATTTGAAAATATTTTTCTTCTCTCCTTTCCTCCCTGCCTCCCATACTCTGTCACTTCCTTTTTTCCTTTCTTCCTTTTTTCAAAAGCAGCGTTAATATTTTCTCAGAGAATGATTTCAAGCTGGTTTTCTATAACCGATTGTAATCAGCATCAGATTTTCCCTTCATCCAACATAATTCCTCAGAGTGTCGGAGTCATCCTCTGGGGGTTGTTTGGAAGAGCACAGATCTGTGAGAGAGTAGAGGAAGTTTCTCAACCAGGAACGGGGGTGAGAGTGGGCAGTTGCCATTTCATTCAGGTCTGAGGCCCTGGCTATGCACCTTCCAGATGAGTGTCTTAATTTCTTAGTTTTCTCCTTTCCTCATCTCCTCGTGCTGATGAGTATCTTTATATTCAAAATGGGCAGAATATATTTAAATCATGATGTCTGGTGCTTGGACAAAGGACTTATTTTTTTCTCCTTAATGGTCTATCTTGTTTTTGCAGCCCTTGTCTCTGATTATTTCGAGAGTTACTCATGTCTAGCTGTTGGAATGAAGGAGAGAAGAGGCCTCTAGAACAACAGGTGTGAGGAGAGAGAGTGGAGAATCTCATTCATTAATTCTGGAAGCATGGAGCTAGTCCCAGGGAGGTAAATGAGAGCTTAGGTAGGGGTGGGTGCTCTTCTTGAGGATATTGCCCCCAAAGTAGCCTTTTCAGCAGCTTGTGAGGGGTGTGGCCTCTTCTGGGAACCAGGTTGGGCTGGATGTCCAGTTCTTACTTTCCTGCTGTCTCTCAGCTTGGCTGAGATTCATATTTTCCTTTCACAGCATATCCAGAACACTGAAAATCAGATTCCTGTATTTGAAACAAAGTCATAGCAGAGACTAACAATTCCAGGAACTCTCTCTTCTAGAAAAAGGGATTCCTTCTGATTTCTTTCTTTCTCCAATTCTCCTATATAGCTGATCTCTTTCTGCAGTGTTGATAGATGGCCTAGCATTCTGGTATACTCTTCTCTCCTTTCCTCTCTTCCAACATTTTTCTTTCCATGATTATGCCTGAAGTCTGACCAGAGTGAAGGCCATGGCTGCCATGGGTCCATTATGGGTGGAGTAGAATTCTCCAGAGATCCTATCTCCCTCCACCTTTACTGGTTTTCTTGGGCACTAGTCAGAGTCCACCACAGAGTAGTCACTGGACGCAACTGTCTTTAGTCTCCTCTCTGGTGAAAAGAACGTATAAAGTTTCTAGTCTCTATCTCCTGGGCACTAAGGCCTCAGGCTGGCTGGCCAGCTCATGGCCTCTTCAATGGGTGATGTACTTGGTACTTGGAAGAACCTCTGGCAGTGTGGGTACCGATTTGGGAAGGCATGAGGCACACTTTCTCCCTGGCACCTTGTGGGCCTTTTCATATCCAGCAACCTGGGAGGGAGCAAGGGAAAACCCTAAAGAAACTGTTGTTCAGAAAGGTTAAAGGTTCTAAGGTCAGCACAGAAAAATTAATTCTACTTATATATGGCTATAACAAAAATTTAGAAATAAACACTAACAGAACTTGTCACCACTAGATTTGGCCTATGAGAAATCCTTAAAAGTACTCTATATGTTGAAAAAAAACAATCGACACCTGAGGACAGCAGATACTTGGTTTGGTTTGTGGTTTTTTGTCCATTGAGTCAGTCTATGTCTCTTGAGAGGGGAATTCAAGCCATTCACATTTATTGAGAGAACTGATAAGTGGGACAGATTTCTGTTTAGCTTGTTGGGTAGAACTTCATTGCTATATTTTCTCTCTTGAGCTGTTGTGGTCACTGGAATTTGATCTTTAGCTCTTGAGTAGTTTTACATTCATGGGTCTTTCCTGTGCTTGTCCGTGTGTAACTTTCTTTTCAGTACTACTTGGAGGACTGGTCTGTCTTGGTGAATTCCCTGAGTCCTTGTGTATCTGAGAATGTCTTAATTTCTCCTTCATTTATAAAACTTAGCTTAGCTGGGTACAAGATTCTAGGCTGGGCATTATTCTGTTTCAGAAGAGTGAGAATGGGGCTCTAAACTCTTCTTGCTTGTAAGGTTTCAGTTGAGAAATCTGGCATAATTCTCATGGGCTTTCCTGTGTATGTTACTTGTGTCTTTCTCCTTACAGCTTGAAGAAGGGTGTCTTTAGTGGATATTTTGGTCAGTCTGATGATTACGTGGTGTGGTGTTTTCCTATTTTCTATGAGAATCTCCCAGGGGTTCTTTGAGCTTCTTGAACCTGTATATCTAGAGTTTTAGCAAGGCCTGGAAAATTTTCCTCAATTATGTCTTCAAATAACTTATCCAACCCTTTCTTATAATCTTCCTCACACTCAGGAATGCCAATAACTCTCACGTTAGGCTTCTTCACATAATCCCACATTTCTTGAATACTCTGATCATTTCTCTTATTTCTTTGTTCTATCTCTGTGACTGACTTATGTAATTGGAAAGATTTATCTTCAATCTCTGAGATTCTTTCCTCTGGTTGATCTACCCTACTCTTGAGACTTTTCACTGTGTTTTGTAGCTCTTTGAATAAATTCTTCATTTCTAGGAGTTCAGTTTGGTTTTTCTTCAATATTTCAATTTCTTTAGTGAATTTTTCTTCCAAATCCTGTAATTTTTTTTTGGGGGGGGGTTTCTTTGTGTTGGTTATCCATTTTTTTCTTATATATTATTCAGCTTGTTTATAACCCATAATTGAAATTCTTCCTGTAACATGTTGGTATTTTGAATCTGGTTTGTGTCAATTGGTTGAGAGCTGGTATTTCTCTTTGGTGGTGAGATTTCCATTTGATTCTTTGTGCTTCCCATGTTTTTTCACTGAGCCCTTCCCATCTGGGTCTATCATTAGAACTTTTCTTACAGCTTTATTCTAGTTAGCAGCACATTTTGTACTCTGTTCTTAGGCTGTGAAGCAATCTAGGTATGTTGCTTCCTTTGTCAGGAGGGGGAGACTGTTGTGTATTGTTTAGAGTTTTTTCTACCTCAATTCAGGGGCTACGTCTGATGTGTTCAGCCCCAGAGGATGGGAATGACCTAAGACTACTGTGGCAAGTTAAGTTACTGTGTTGTGGACTTTCGGTTAGGAGGCAGGATCCATTCTAGTTGCAGGCAGAAAGTCTCTCTGTTTTTGTTTTTATTTTTTGTTTTTTATGGTTCTTCCTCTAGATGGGTGGTTTCTGCCTCTTTCCACAGGAAAGACACTGGCTAAGGTGAGCACATGGTGCCTCACTCACTCAGTGCCTCAGGTGCTGCAGCTCCCATAGGCAAAGGTCTGCCCTAGTCCAATGTCCCCAAGGACCAATGTTCACACTCTCGTGTCTGGGGAAGTACTCAGTGTTCACACAAGGACGAGGCTCCTATAGAGGGTCCACAGACAAGGGGAGGGAGCCACCCACTGAGGCACCCGACACCCTATGGCTCCACAGTGGCTAGGCTGTGGATCCCAAGATGGCGACCACATGCCCACAAATTGCTGGCACTAGGGGTGAATGTTCAGGGTGTGGCAGGCACCAGAACCAGGGTCCTGGTAAGCTCAGAATCCCACAGTAGCTCCCTAGCTAGAAGGCCACCAAAAAGAAAAAAAGAAAAGGAAAAGAAAAAAAGAAAAAGAAAATAAAATAGGAAATTAAAAAAATTACTCTCTGGGGGGGATAGGGTGGGGGGAGGGGAGGAGTGCACACCTACATGATGAGAGTGATGTGCACTGTCTAGGAAATGGACACAACTAAAGCTCAGACTCTGGGGGATGGGGAGGCATGGGCAATGTATATAGCCTGATCTTTTGTACCCCCTTGATGAGCTGAAAAACAAACAAAAAATAAAAATAAAATAAAAAATAAAAAAAATAATAAAAAAAAGAAATTAAAAAAATTAAAATTAAATTAAATTAAAATTAAAAAATAAAAATAAAGATTAAAAAATCTGTTATTTGGTGACCCTTCGCTGCTTTTTGACTTAGCACAGCTCCGCCCCTCCCCCTCTAAGTGTTGTTCTGGTGGAGATCCTCTAGAGTGTAAGCAGTTTCCCGTTGATGTCTCCTGTCCACAGAGTTCATGCGAAGCCCGAGCTCTTGGTGTGGGTTCAGGGACTGGGGGAGGTAGCTGCCCAGGGAGCCATCCCTATCAAAAAGTGGGCAAGCAACATGAATAGAAATTTTTCAAAAGAAGATATAAGAATGGCTAACAAACACATGAAAAAATGCTCAACATCCCTAATCATCAGAGAAATGGAAATCAAAACAACAATGAGATATCACTTTACTTCAGTGGGAATGGCCTTCATCAAAAAGCCCAAAACAACACATGTTGGCGTGGATGCAAAGAGCTAGGAACACTCATACATTGCTGGTGGGACTACAAACTAGTGCAACCCCTGTGGAAAGCATTATGGAGATACCTTAAACAGATTCAAATATACCTACTATTTGATCCAGCAATCCCATTAATAGACATCTACCCAAAGGAATAAAAGTCGTTCTATGACAAAGACACTTGTACCCAAATGTTTATAGCAGCACAATTCACAATTGCAAAGATGTGAAACAACCCAAATGCCCATCAATTCATGAATGTATTAGTAAATTATGGTATATGTGTGCCATTGAGTATTACTCAGCTATAAGAAATAACAGTGATATGACATATCTTTGGTTCTCCTGGAGAGAGGTGAAACACATTACATTAAGTGAAGTATCCCAAGAATGGAAAACCAAGCATCACATGTACTCACCAGAAAATTGGTTTCCCTGATCATCACTTAAATGCACATTTCGGAATGATACCAATTGCATATCAGACTGAGGTGGGGTATGGGGGGAGGGGATGGGTGTATGCCTACATGATGAGGGCAATGCACACTGTATAGGGAATGGGCACACTTGGAGCTCTGACTCAGGAGGATAGGTAATACATGGGCAACATATGAAACCTGAACTTTTGTACCCCTATAATGAGCTAAAATAAAAATATATATATATATATATATATATATATATATATCGATTCCCAACAGTGTGGAAACAACCAAAAGTAAAAACTCATAGCTCTTGCAAAACAGTAATACAAGGGAGAAAACAAAGCAACTAAGTAGCAATCAATATGATGGCTTGGTAATATCTAACATATCAATAATAACATTGAATGTAAATGGTCTAAATGCCCCACTTAAAAGACACAGATTGGTGGAATAGATTAATAAAAGCACAACCCAAATATACTCGGTCTGCAAGAAGCTCATTTAACTTGTAAAGAGTTTCATAGACTCAGGTAATGGGGTAAAAAAAAAATATTCCACACAAATGGAAACCAATAGCAAGCAGGAGTAGCTATTCTTATACAGTTGGAACAGAATTTAAATCAACGACAATAGTAAAAGACAAAAATGATCATTATACAATGACAAAGGATCAATTCAACAAGAAGATATAACAATTATAAATATATATGCACCTAAAGCAGCTGCTGCCAGAGTCATAAAACAAATACCACTAGACCTAAGGAAAGAAACAAACAGCAACATCATAATATCCAGGGACTTCTATACTTCACTGACAGACCTGAGCAGATCATTGGACCTAAGATATTTACAGAACATTCTACCAACAAACTACAGAATATACATTCCTCTTATCAGCACATGGAACATTATCCAAGATAGATCATATGTTAGAGCACACAACAAGTCTCAGGAAATTTTAAAAAAAAATTAAATTCATACCATGTACCTTTTCAGGCCACAGTGGAATGAAAGTAGAAATCAACTCCAAGACAAACTCTCAAAACTACACAAATACATGGAGATTTAGAAACCTACTGCAGAAGGATTATTGGGTCAATGACAAAATCAAGATGTAAATCAGAACCTATTTTGAATTGAATAACAAAAATGAAACAAGCTACCAAAATCGCTGGGGCACAGCAAAAGCAGTGTTGAGAGGAAAGTTTGCAGCACTAAAAGCCAACATGAAAAAGACACAAAGATCACACATTAACAACCTAATGCCACGCTTCAAGGAAACATAAAATGGAGAAGAAACCAAATCCAAAGCCAGCAGAAGAAATGAAATAAAGATCAAAGCAGAACTAAACAACATTGAAATAAAGAAACTGCCATGGGATCAATGAAATGAAAACTTGGCTCTCTGAGAAGATAAACAAAAGAAGTAGGCCACTACATAGCCTAAGAGAGAATAGAAAAGAAAGAGCTCAAATAAGCTCCATCAGAAATAAAAAGAATACATTACAATTCATATGACAGAAATAAGAAATGCCATCCAAGACTACTAGGAAAACCTCTATGCACACAAACTAGAAAATCTGTAGGAAATGTACACAGCTTTGGAAACACACCTTAAAAAAAGAAATGGCACCTATTTTACTGAAACTATTTCACAAAATTGAGAAGGAGAGAATACTTCCTAACTTATTCTAAGAAGCCAGCATCACCCTGATACCAAATCCAGGAAAAGAAGCAAAACAATAAAAGAAAACTACACACCAATATCTCACATGAATATAGATGCAAAAATCCTCAACAAAATACCAGCAAAGCAAATGCAACAGCACATTGAAAAAATGGATGAAAATATTGGGGAAAAACTCCTTGACATTGGTTTTGCCAATGGCTTTATGCCTATGACTCCAAAAAACACAGACAAAAAAAGCAAAAACAAACAAGGGAGTTATATCAAACTAAAGTTTCTGCACAGCAAGGGAAAAAAATCAATGACATGAAAAAGCAAGTTACATAATGGGAGAAAATACTTGCAAACCATATACCTGATAGGAGGCTTATATTCAAAACCTATAAGCAACTCATACAACGCAACGGCTAAGAAAAAAAAGTAACAACTTAAATATAGGCAAAGGATCTGAATAGAGGTTTCTCTGAAGAAGACATGCAAGTGCACAAAAGGTATATAACAAAGTGCCCAGCATCACTAATCATTAGGGAAATGAAAATCAAAACCACATTGAGATACTGCCTCACACTTATTAGGATGGCTATTATCCAAAGTGAAATGATAACAAGCATTAGTATATGAAGAACAGGAAACTCTTGCACACTGTTGCAGGTAATGTGAATTGGCACAGACCTCATGCAAAATAACATGAAAATCCCTCAAAACAATAAAAGTAGAGCTATCCTGTGACACAGCAATCTCAGTTCTGATTATATATTCAAAGGAATTGAAATCAGGATCTCAGAGAGATATTTGCACTCCCATGTTCATTGCAGTGTTATTGACAATAGTCAACAAATGGAGACAACCTAAGTTTTATCAATAAATGAATAGATAAAGAAAATGTGAGTGTTATCCAGACATAAAAAAGAAGAAAATCCTGCCATTTGCTACAACATGTATGAACCTGGAGGGCACTATGCTAAGAGAAATAAGCCAGGCATAGAAAGACAAACACTGCATGATCTCACTTACATGTGGAATCTAAAGAAGTCAAACTCATCAAAGCAGAGAGTAGAAAGGTGGTTTCCCAGGGCTGGGGTTGGGAGAAAAGGGGGAATTATGGTCAATGGGTACAAACTTTCAGTTAGATGAATACATTCTGGAGATCTAATGTGCAACACCATAACTATAGTTAATGGTAATGAACTGTATACTGGAAATTTTCTAACAGAGTAGATCTTAAATGTTCTTGCTACACATACAAAATAGTAACTATATGAGTCGATGTTAATTGTGCTAATCACTTCAAAATGTATACGTATATCAAAACATCAGGTTGCACACCTTAAATATATATAATTTTTATTTGTCAAGAAAAAAATAATTTTCAAAAGTAGAATAAAATTGGAAGATGTATGTTAGCTGATTTTTTAAATATATTTTTTCCCATTCATGTCTTATTTGAATCTTTGCATGGGATACAAGTGCAATTACACTATCTAACTTTAAGATAATGCTACATTACTTAAGACACTATAATATTGGCTCTAGGATAGACACATACTTGAACGAAATTGATCAGAGAATAAAGAAATAGACCTACAAAGTACGGCCTGTAGTTTTACAAAATCTAAGACAATTTAATTGAAAACAGTTGGTCTTCTCAAGAAATAATATTGGAACAGTTAGATATTCATGTGTAAGAAATGTATCACAAACCTAAATGTTAAATGAAAAACAATTACACTTTTAAAGAAAGCATGGGAGAAAATCTCATGACCTGCCGTAGGCAAAGAGATCTTGAACACGACACCAAAAGCATGATTTCTGAAGGATAAAAATTAAATTAGACTTCCTGATAATTAACAACTTTTGATCTGATAAAGACAGAATAAAAGTGAAAAAGGCAAGCTAAAAACAGGAAGAAAATATCCGCAGATCATATATCCAACGAAGGATTTGTATCTGAAATACAGAAAGGGCTCTCAAAACTTGAAAATCAGAAAACAAATGACCCAGTTTTAGTAATGGACAAAATACCTCCATAAGTGCTTTACCTAAGTGGGCATATAATGCCAAATAAGCACATGAAATTGTCTTACGTCATTGGCCATTAAAGAAATACAAATTAAAATAAAAATGAGATAACATGGCACACATTTGCAGATGATTAAAATAAAAGTGCTGACAGTGCTAACCAGGACAAAGAACAACTTGAAATCTCATCCATTAGTATTAGAAAGTAAAATGTTACAGCCAACATGGAAAATGAATGGGTAATATCTTATTAACACACACTTACCATATGACTGAGCAATGCCACTCCTGGGAGCAACAAAACTATATGGTAACACAAAAACCTACACCTAAATGTTTATGGGAGACCTATTCATATTTGCCCAAATCTGCAAACAACCCACTATCCTTCCATGGGTGACGGATAAACAAACTGTGATACATCCACAGCAGTACACTATTCAGCAACAAAAAGGAAGGTATTGATATACACAGCAACTTGGATCTAACTGAAAGGCATTTTGATGACAAATGTATTCATAACAAAATGAGGAACTATTCATGACAATTACCGTTTTGTTTATGTAACCGGTC
The DNA here is from genome assembly GCA_028534055.1 of Eulemur mongoz. NCBI lineage: Eukaryota > Metazoa > Chordata > Mammalia > Primates > Lemuridae > Eulemur > Eulemur mongoz. The sequence continues at coordinate 6,315,345 of JAPYYL010000031.1, read as the reverse complement.
ACATAGTGGTAGCTGGTATTTCTAACTACCTTCTACTACACATTCTGTATTCCCTTGGACTTCAGCATTTCAGCTGGCTGTGGTTCTTTAGCTGGTGTGGTGACCCAAAGTCCATTCTTATAAGGTTGGCCATTCATAGTCCTACTTGGTTTGGGTTGTTGTAATTTCTCACTGACTTAATCACAGGACATGGCAATGCTATGGGACTCCCTGAGGTATCTCCTGTATTCCAGACATGCTCTTCCTTGCCTCCATGGCAGAGCAGCAGCCCAATTTCCCCTTGCTATTCCAGACCAGTCACCCAAGCCAACACAGCAACTTTTAGCCAGCTAAGTCAGAGGCATGAAGAGCTCAAAGTGACTGGTGGCAGTCTTCACTTCAAGTTGAGTGGAATTATTGTTGTGTCTCCTGGAGTAAGCATTATTCCACCTGGAACTAAGACTTCTAGGCCAGCAGAGCATAAGGTTGTTGTGAGAACAGCAAGCAAAAATTTGCTGGTAGTTCACTAGGGCTAAGGTGAGTGGTGCCAAGCCCACTTCCACCCCTTAATGACTGGACCTT
>JAPYYL010000031.1:6299540-6314684 GCA_028534055.1 Eulemur mongoz | reverse complement strand
CGTGGCGTCAGTCTAGCTCACAGCAACCTCAAACTCCTGGGCTTAAGCGATCCTACTGCCTCAGCCTCCCGAGTAGCTGGGACTACAGGCATGCGCCACCATGCCCGGCTAATTTTTTGTATATATGTATTTTAGTTGTCCATATAATTTCTTTCTATTTTTCGTAGAGACGGGGTCTCACTCTTGCTCAGGCTGGTCTTGAACTCCTGACCTCGAGCGATCCACCCGCCTCGGCCTCCCAGAGTGCTAGGATTACAGGCGTGAGCCACCGCGCCCGGCCTGTGTTGACTTCATACCAGTGTTTAAGTATTGTTTATTTTATGTAATATTATTTAAGTTATGGGATATCAGCACAGGAAAAACCTAATTGAAGGAACTTATCTCCTCTTCTGGGTAAACTATTAATATTTTTGCATTTGTGTGCAGGACAGCTGTATTAAGTTAGGCAGATCACGACCTTGCTATTGTCTTTATTTGGACCTTAGGTATGGTCTAAGCAGCTGCGTATAGGTGCTAAGTGGAGATGGGTTTGTCTGATGATGGTTAATTTTATGTGCCGACTTGGCTGGGCTCAGATAGCTGGTCAAACATTGTGTCCAAGAGGATGTTTTTGAAAGAGGTTGGCATTTCAGTCAGTAGACTGAGTAAATAAGATTGCCCTCACCAATGTGGCAGTCACTGAAAGTGTCCCCAGAACAAAAAAAGTGGAAGAAGGGTGAATTCTCTCAAATTATGAGCTGGGATATCCATCTTCACCTGTTCCCAGACCTCTCATCTCTGGGTTGTCGGACCTTCAGACTCCAGGACTTATACCAGCAGCTGCATTGCTGCCTGCTATTCTTGCTTCTATGTCTGTGGAGAAAGAAGACTATTGAAAGCCTGTAGTCCATTTTCTACACAGCGCTCTGCTTAACTTAAACCTGTGGCCTGAAGCGACCCCTGTTCATGTAGCCAAACATCAGGTCCAGCCCTCGATCCCATCCACATAGACAGACCCATTTTCCCAGTGGACACCTCTACCGGATGGGCCAGAGCACCTCCCCATCTGCACAGTCCACACTGACCTCATTCTCCACACTCTTCTTCATCCCATCATGACCAACCCTTCCTCTTTACCCCTCATCTTCAGCTAAGGGGAATGGCTTCCACCTAGTCAGCAGGCCTAAAAGCCAGATCATTAAAGATTCTCCCCATTATTTTGCAGACCCCAACTTCCTAAAACTTTCACGTGTGTCTCCACATCACCACCCTCCTTGGAGCAGATTGAAGTAACTGGTCCTTTCTTTCGTTTTGTTTACTTGTTGTTTTTCTCCAATAGGTGTTCAATAAAGTTTTGCTGGATTAATGAATGAATGAAGGAATGGATGGATCAAAATACCAGAGGGTCCCATTGGCCGATTCAAAGTGTGGAGCCTGCCCCCTCCCTGGGTCTTCTGCCTTCACGGAAGGCACGTGCCACAACTGCTCACCTGTCTTCAGAATTCCCCTGGACTATCCCTGAGAGTGTCATCGTGGACGTCTCTTCCCCAGGCCCAATCACCGTATTGGAGTTGTGGATGCTGCCAATAGGATGGGGCCTGATGCTTCCTGCACTTGGGCTCACACATCCCAGTCAGCGTGACAAGGAAGGGTGGCACCTCCTTTGTCATGGTAGGTCCACAACCAGCCCCTCATTGGGAGAGTCTGGGGTAACTAAATCCAGGGCTTACTTCCTCCAGTTTCCCCTCCATGCAGCCGCACTGTTGCCTTCCCCCGCCCAGTGTACTTCCAGGCCTGTCTCACCTATCGGTATCGATCACCAAACCAACCACCCATGCAGTGGAGTTTGAGGAGGCCCAGGAAACACAGGGGATGAAACCCTGGACCCCACAGGCATCGAGACAGCACCCAGCCTGAGACCCTGACTAGGGTGCACTGGATGACTAGAGGGGTCAAGGGACTTCAGGGGACTCACCCAGAGTGAAGCAGGGCACCAGCTACACTCTTCCCGACAGAGCTGTGGGCTCCTAAGGGGGCAGGGGTGCCTGCATCCACTGAACAGGCCTGCCTAGTCAGATCACACTGCAGCTTCCAGCTGGGGATGAACGATGGGCTCCCGATTTCCCAAGCCCATGAATGGGCCTTGTCCTGTCCTCCTTCCTCCCTGCCCCTTCCCCACCTCTGGTCCTTCTCCCACTGGGATGAACTCTAGAGTCAGAGCTCTGAGTGCCAGCCTGCCTGGAGCTCTGCGGCCCTGGCTTTGCACCTGGTCTCTCTCCTGTACTGTGGCCACAGCTGTCCTCGGGATCCCCCAATACTCCTCACTCACTGAGGAGTCCTGTCCGCTCTCCTTCACTGGCTCCTGGTCACTGTGACCAAATCTTTCCTTCTCTAAAGGAAAAGGTACGTTGGCATTTCGGATGTTTAAATCAAGCTTAAAGGAATGGTCTTACCCAGGACGTCAATGCCTGAATCCAACTTCATCTAGGGGAGGAATTAACCTAATCAGAGACAGTGGAGAGTCAAATTAAAATAACAGTAAAACGATATTTCATCACCAAATTGTATTCATAATTTTCACCAAAATTTAAAAGACTGATAAAATAAGATATTTGTTAGCGTGTAGATTTTCACATAGATTTCTGAGAAAATAAATTGGTACAGTGTTTTTGGCATAAAATTTTGACGACATTTGTAAAAAGTAAACTATTCATGCCATTTCCTCTTTCAGCTAATGTCCGTGTTAATGTATCTTTCTTATTAGAAAATATGCATATTTCCCCAAAATTTTAGGTTCAAAGATATTATTTCAGCTCTATAAATCATAGCAACAAATGGAAAACAGCTTATGTGTTCATCAGGAGAAGAAAAGTTTAGTTAACTGTGACACACAGCTACATTATAGTTCTAGGGAGCAGTTACAAAAGTGAGTGTCGGAAGAACCTGCACCCATCTTATTAACTGGCAAAGTCATGTGATAGATCATTATGTACATGATATCTGTGGGTATCTAACACCACTATATGTTTCCGTCGTGCACTTACGTCTAAAAAACCCTAGAAGAAGGCTTGAAATAATACACTCCATATTACTATAAACAATAGTGGTGACCTCTGAGGAGGGGACTGAACTGTAGGTGAACTTTGTAAAGAGAGGAATTGTGATTTATCTATACTTTTAGAAGTTTCTGTAAAGAGAATATAGACACTACTACCTTTGCAATTGAAATATCTAAATCAGCTTGACACCAAAAATAGTAGCTATATATTATCTGAAGTAATCACAAGGTCATGCAACAAACTCTGAAATTTGAATGGCTTAACACAAGAAAAGCTTATTTTCTGTGCATATAAATTCTGATGTGGTTTATTAGGGGCTCTCAAGTGACCTAAGGGCCCAGGCTCCTTCTTCCTTGTGACTCCCCCATCTCACATGGAGTTGCCTTGCTTGCCATTGAATGCAGGGAGAATGTGAGGAAATGGCACCCTGACTCTCCAGTGCCTGGATGGGACAAACAAGGCCTCTGCTCATGATCCAGTGAAAAAGGATAGTCACATGACCCTTCTTCATTACAAGTGGACAGCACTGTTCCTATGTGTCCAGGAAGGAGAGGAAGACAAGATGTGTAAGAGCACTTAAAATCCTTGCCACAAACAGTTACATAGTAGGTGATCAACAAAAAGCAATGGCCATAACGTGTTATGACAAAACCCTTCACTGCTGGGAGGAGTTTCTGAGAAGGCCAGAATTTGCCCAAGCTCTCCAAATTTTTTAAGTACCTACTACATGACAGGTGTTTTCAATTGTAGGATCACATGTAGTTTTCCAAGGATCCTGTAAATGTCAGCAAGAAGGCTTTGCCTTCTTCACTCAAAGGCACTTTTCTCCACTATCCTTTGCAGCATCATCTGTCATTCCAGAAGACTGACTTTCTCTTTCCATTTGACGTAGAGGCAAAATCTTAACCTGTGGGTCTCTGCTACCGTCTGCATGAATGAAGATCTGCACAGGATGTCCTTAGACACACTGAAAGCAAGGACTTTCCTATGGGGCAGATACATAGAGCAGAAGCAGTGGAAAGAGAAGAGTTATTCCTTCATTTTTAATCTTAGCTGGCATGTCTACTAAGGAACCATTTTTTGCTTCCTAGGATGATAGCAGAGTTTCCGCAATTCAGCTTCAGGAGATATAGCTTCACAGCGATTTCCATAGTCTTTTATCATTTACCAATATACAGGTGATGCTATGAACAGAACTGTGTCCTCTTGCCCCAAATTTATACGTTGAAGCCCTAAGGCCAATGAGATGCATGCATAGATGGAGCCTTTCAGAAGTAGTTGGGATCAAATGAGATCATAAGGATGGGGCCCTGATGATGGGATTAGTTCCCTTTTAATCAGAAACATCATAGAACTTTCCTGCTCTCTCTGTCTCCCTCTTCCATGTGTACACATAGAAATGTCAGCTGTCCACAAGTCAGGAAGAGAGCCCTCACCAGGGATCAAATCTGCCAGTACCTTGATCTCAGACTTCCCAGCCTCCAAAACTGTAAGGAATATCTATCTCCTGTTTAAGCCTCACAGCCCATGGCATTTTGTTCTGGCAGCCTAAGCTGATTAATATGAGAGGCTTTTGTTCTGACCACCCTAGAAAGCTCTAAAATCTATGTATGTGCTCAGTGGCCAGTTTCAAATAAGGCACCCCATTAAAATCCTATTGTAAATATCATGGGGTGGTTTAAAAACTTTCCCTCTAACTTCAGGGTTATATCTCAGGAATGGTAAATTATGGGCTAAATCAGACTCCACTCAGCAGCTTATTTGGAAAACATTTGGGGAAATGTGTTGAAGGCATCCAACAGGACGATCAGGTGTCTAAAAGTCACTATTCAAAGTCAAAGGGACCTTTGCTCTCAGAGGGTCTCCAGGGTGAGGGTAGAGGAACAACTAAGGGCCTTCTGCAGAGGGTAGAAATGCGCTATGTCAGGGGAGAAGTGGTGACTCTGGGAAGTGCCACTGGCTTCAGGGCATAGGCTTTAGAGGATGCAGCTACAGAGGCCTGGACAGCAGGCCGGATTCCAGAGTTGGACAGGCAGGCCCATGGGACAAAGCTCAGGAAAGGACACCAAAATGCAGTAAAGTATGGACACTGCACAAAATTGCTGGCATCTGGGCGGGTTTGGCTCTCAAGGAAACATATATAATCCCTAAATTGTATTTGGTTCACATTGCCATCCTCCTTCTTCCCTTGGTCATTGCAGTCTGCCATAAGGAAAAACTATAGACCGGGATCTCAAACAACAGACATTTATTTTCTCGTAGTCCTAGAGTCTGGGAAGTCTGAGATCAGGGTGGAGGGTAGTGGGTGTCTGGTGAGAACTTTCTTTCTGGATTAAAGGTGGCCACCTTCTCTGTGTGTCCTCACATGGTAGGGAGAAACAGAAAGAGCAAGCTACTTCTCTGGTGTCTCTCCTTGTAAGGGCACTAATCCCATGATGAGGGCTCCACCCTCATGGCCTCAACCAAACTGAACTACCTCCCAAAGGCCCTATCACCAAAGTCCACAACATTGGGGCTCAGGGCTTCAACATATGAATTTTGAGGGCCACATTTCATTCCATAGCAAATATTTGGGCCTGCTTTTAGTACCTGGAGCACAGTCTTTGTTTTGTTTGCCTGAGAAACATGGAATAATGAGAAGAGAAAGGAAACAAGACCAAGGTCTACTTCAGGTTTGGAGGAGTGGGAATGGTGTGGGCTCTACATGAATTCAGACCATATGCATTAGTTTTCTCAGGCTGCCATGACAACGTGCAATGGACTGCAGGGGGGTGGGGGGGCGTTAAACAACAGAAATATATTGTGTCATTGTCATGGAGCCTGGAAGTCCACGATCAAAGTGATGACAGGGTCAGTTTGTTCTGAAGCCTCTTTCCTTGGTTTTGGAGATGGCTATCTTCTCCCTGCATCTCCACAGGGTCTTCCCTCTGTGTGTGTCTGTGTCCCCATCTCCTCTTTTCATAAGGACACCATTCATTAAATTAGAGGCCACCCTAAGGACCTCATTTTACCTCAATGACCTCTTTAAAGAACGTATCACCAAATACAGTCACAGTTTGAGGTGCTGAGTGTTAGGGATTCAGCACAAGGATTTTAGGGCAGACACCACTCTGTCTATAATGGCAGGGTATCTAGTCCCTCTCCTCTTGCTTACCATCCATGTGGTTATGGGAATCTACCAAACCCTGTGAGCCTGAGGTTTTTCATCTGCAAAATAGGTTTGATAGGATCTGTCTGGTAGGACTGTTGGAATATGTGCAATGTCTGTAAAGCACCTGACACAGTGTCTGGCATATATTAGCTCTTTCCTGATTGCAAGTTATTTGCATTATTATATTTGGACCTCAGATCCTACTACACTTACCTCTGGGAATTTTGTTTTTGCTAGTGTCGTTGTAATCTAGGAAACCTCTGAGTATGCAGCAAAATAGGACAAGCAATTCCAATTCAACCAAAAATGTTGCTTCATGGATAAAACTCAGTAAAAATTTGCTCCTAGATGATCTACTATTTATCTTGGGTTTGGGGGAGTCTTCCTCAGCTGGATACAACTCAAAGCTCCTGGCATCTGAGTCAAGGACCAACTCCTTCCCTCCCTCCCAGCTGCTTTTCCAGACAAACCGCTTTTTTTTTTTTTATCCATTTCATCACCACCCAAAATCTAAGCCCTTACAATTGGACAAATTGCACCTGATATAACATAATTAAAATGCTATTTTAATAGAGGGTTGGCTCTGGCTCTCCCAGCCAGGCAGATGTGTACCTGGCCAGTGGCTTCAGGGCCTCACTTCATGGAAGATTGACCCTATCTCTTTGGAAATCCCTGCAGAGGATGATTATCGATCACCTGGCTCTTGAACTGTGCTCAGCTACTGTGGGACAAGAGCACAGGACACCTTCCACACCAGCTCCAGCTGGAGATTCCTCTCTGCTTTTCTCAGCATCCAGAAGGAACTGCTCAGGGCAGTTCTCCCTTCCAGGATTTGCTCTCAGCGCTAAGTCACCAGTCACATGGTCTGACAGTCTGACCCTGCCGTCACCCAGCTTCATTACAACCAACTCCCACAGAAGGAACTGCAGTTTCCTCAAGCTTCAAACCACGCTGGATCAGGGAACTCATACCCCACTGCTCTCAGCAGAAGCACCAGGCTTCAACCCTTCCATCACTTGTTCTTTAGGACTTAGAGGACATCTCACCAGCTTAAATATATGACTGCATCTCCCAGACTCTCTAATTCTATGGCAGGGGTGGGTCTGGCTTACCCTAGTGTGTCTGTTAATGCAGGGCATTTCAAAGAGCAGATGGTCAATGAATATTTGGGGAACAAATGTGCTAGCCTGCGGTTGCTCTTATTTATTGAGATTACATTTCCCCTACGTTCTCAAATAAGCCAAGAAAATTCACATACACACATATATTTTAATTTTATAGAAAAACATGTGAAAATACATAAGATTGTAATAAGGAAGTGTCTTTAAATTTTATTTCTCTATTTTATAACTCCACATATGTAAATGAAAAGTTCTTTCACATTTCCAAGTAAATTCCTACTGCAATGGAATTCCAATTCCACCTTGTTCTGAGCAGCAAAATGAAATGGAAGGTGACCCCATTTCTTTTACAAAATGGAAAACTCTTACTTTTCATAAGAAAATTACATGTGTGGTCAGTATCATTCACCAACTTAGATGCTGAAGCTAATTAAATCTTCTATGAAAAAAACAAAATTTGAAAATTTCCAAAGGAAAACAAAGATTAATTTCCAAAACACCCAAATATAACAGGAACACAAAAGGTTATGCACTGGTGGTTTCCCCAAATTACTGCGAACCTCCACTACTATAAACACTGACTGCTCTCTTCGAACACAGAGTAAAGAAAGGACACACTTCTCATGGGGCAGGAGGAGCTGCCGGAAGGGGATCTGAATGTGCACTGGCCCTGCACCCCCATTGGCCCTGCTTGCAACTCCTGCTCACTCTCTCTCTCTCTACCTCATCTCTCAAAGCCTCTTCATACAGGAGTGGGAAGGATCTGTGGTTGCCCTGATTGAGCTTGGCCACATACTCAAGGACTTTCAACTTGCTGGTTTCAGCATGGGCTCTTGGGCCACATAGGAACTCATAACATGAAGGATCGCTGTTGGGCACCTGCTGGCACTCCAGATATCCTTCTTCACCAAATCCTGGGTGATGAGCTTGTCGGGCTCCTCAAAAATATAATGCTCACTCCAATCACGCACCTCTATCATACCAAGCACTTTCCAGACAACCTCCTCCTGGGTGCAGTTGCCTTCCAAGAAGATCAAGCCAAGCATGATCATCAGGAGGCCAGCCTTGGGAAAACACTGGCCATCAGTCAGCTCTTCACTGTAGGTGAGGCCCAGGGCAGTGACAAGAACATAGCAGGGGCTGGAGGATGCACATCCTTCACATCGATGCCAAAGACCAACTGCATGCACTCGGAGGATTTGATGAAGATCTCAGGGAAGTGGTCTTGGTAATCTCTGATGACAATATTCAGCATTTCTGCCTTGGTGATTGGCTTCCTCATTTGATACTTGAGAAGGAAATGAACCAGATCAAATATTTTCTGTTGTAGCTCTTCTTGCAGCACGAACAACGGGATGGTCGCATGGATACCAGGATGGCCAGGTGCTGGGAGGTGCTTAGCCCCTCCCTTTCTTCAGTGATGAAGCCTTCAATGCATTGGTGCTCTGGATTGGAGGTCAGGCCAGTGGGAGAGGGAGAGGCTCCATGAGGACTCAGTGTTGCAGCAGCAACGTCTTCCAGGGTCCCCGGGGTGATAGTAGAGGAGAGGCAGACGCCCTCTCCTCCTGACCCCTGGGAGCCTGTGCGACCTCCAGGTCCTGAGCCTCTCTTGGGCCTGAATGCACTGATTCCTCTGAAAGAGGTGGGGAGGCATGATGGCTCTGGTCAAGGATAGCAGGCAGGGGTGCAGGCAGGAGCTGGGTAATGGAGACCCATAGACCTGGGAAGAGAGGGAGCATGTCAGTGGTCTCAGTGAGAATCACACCCTAGGGGCTCTCACAAAGTGCAACCTCCAGGTCTTCTCCTTAGGTGATGCCCTGGGGCCTCCCAAGGCTCCTCTCCTCCTGGTCAGCCTGTTCCCTCAGCACATGAACAAAAAAAGGAGATGGCTCCTCAGGTGCAGTGTGCTGGCAGAGTGTGAGGCTCCAGAGCTGACAGTCAGTGGGTGGGGCCAGGCACTATTGGGTACCCTCTGTCCTGGGGAGAGCAGGGCCTCTGGCACACATTCAGAGTGTGTACCTCACCTTGACTCCTGGCATGGCCTGGGCCTCCTCTGCTCTGTGACCTGAGGACACTGCCTCAGACCAATTTCTCCCTGTGGGTTCCTGGATCCCCTTTAAAGGGAAGTGAGGGACCTCAGGCTGCAGATGAATGCACAGAACTGGCACCCATCCCTAGTGCTGTCTGGAAGGTGGGCCAGACTCTGTGAGGTCACCACCATTCTGGGGCCAACACATCTCGTCACCCATGCTTGGGTCCTCCCAGGGCCAACAACTGATGTAGGGGATGGACGGGCTATCTGTATTGGGGGTACGAGGTCCCCTCACTCATCCCCCTGTGTCTTCACCTTGATGATGCCTAGCAGGCCTCGGACTCTTTCCTGTGCAGACCTGGAGTTGCGACTCTCAGACCAAAGTTGGTACCACACTCAGCCCCTTCAGGGAGTAGTGAGGGAGCACCAGGTCTGGCCACCATGCCTGGAGCTTCCAGGGCTGACTGTGAGGACAGAGTGTCTCTGTGAGTCCTCCACTGTTCTGGAGTGGGGTACCCCTAGTCCTCCCTCACACCAAGGTTCACCTTCCTCATGGCCATAAAAAAGTGTGGATGTACCACATGTGGCCACCTTACCCAGGGTCTCCCAGGGATGAAAGCAGGGGAAAGGTTGGGGCCCCTCTGTCCTGGGATCCTGGGTCTCTGTCCACCACTTGCCTCCCAGCAGGGTCTGGCCATTTCCCTCAGCTCACCTGAGGCCGTGCTCACTATACCAAGTCCCTAACCTCCCCTAGACTTGGAGGTGGGTGTCAAGACACACGTGCCTGGCCACCCTACACAGGGCCAGCCTCCCAGGGTTGATGGAAGGACAGGCATCTGTGGGGTTCTCCCCTATCCTGAAGTCTACCGCTTCCTCTCCTGCTCTTTATCTCTGTGTTCTCATCTTGGCTGCCTGGTACAGCCTGCATGCCTTCCACTCACACCAAGGCCCTTACTTCTCTCTAATCCCTGAGGCGTAATTCAGTGGACGTCACATCTGGACCCCACACCAGAGATTTCCCAGGGCTGACACTTGGGGAGGAATGGGATGGGTGGTTGGAGGCCTCAGTCCTCCTTCAGGGTCCTGACCTTGATGCCTTGCAGAGCCTGGACCCCCACCATCTACAGCCCTGACTCAGCCCCAGGTCACAGCAGGCTCTGATTCCCAGAGTTCCCTGAAGTGTAAGGGGGAGGGCCTCAGCCCTACATGTCTGCCCTGGGTGGCCTAAGGCTGACAGCAGGGACAAAGCTGGATTATTTGGGACCCTCTATTTGGAGTGGGGGCCTCCTCTGCCCACTCTCATCATCTGACCTCATTCCTAACAGAGCCTGGGTGCTCTCCCCCACACCAACCTTAAGTCTGGATTTCAGACCAAGGGCCTCGTCTCTGTCAGACCCCCTGATGCACGTCAGTGGACGTCATATCTGGCCCCTTACACTGGGGCTTTCGCAGGCTGACAGCAGTAACAAGGATGGACTGTGGGGTCCCTTATTGGGAAGTGGTGCAGGCTGGATCCCTGCCTCTATGAACCTTAGTCTGCCAGGTCACACCAACGCTCTGACTCCCAGAGTCCCCTGAGAAAGAAGTTGGGGGGGGAGGGGTGCAGCCTGACATGTCTGGGGCGTGGTCCATGGCTGACAAGAGGCGGGGCTTGATTATTTGGGGACCCTCTACGTTGGGTGGGGGCACCCTCAGTCCACCCTCATCGGCTCACCTCACTCCTATCAGAGCCTGGGCCCTCTCCCCTTTGCGGATCTGAAGTCTGCCCCCTCAGACTAATGGCCTCGCCTGTCAGACCTACAGATGCAAGTCGGTTGGCGTTTACCTCTGGGACCAGTACCCGGGGCTTCTTGGGCTGAGCGTATGGGCAGAGGTGGATTATTTGGGAACACTCCACGTGAAGTAGGGGGCTCTTCCATCCACCGTCGGCATCTCATCTTGAGTCCTAACTGAGCCTGGACCCTCTCCTTTCTGTTGATCTGAAGCCTGCCCCTCAGACCCAGGCCATCACTTCAGTCAGCCCCCTGACGGAAGTCAGTGGACATTACATCCCGGTGCCACATCCATGGCTTCCTGGGGATAAAGAAGGGACAAGAATGGACTGTGGGGCCCCCTATGAGTGAGTGATGCAGCCTGAACACCCGCCTTTTTGGACTTTAGTCTGCAGGGTCACACCAATGCTCTGACTCCCACAGTCCCTTGCGGAAGAAGTTGGGGGGGAGTGCCGCAGCCTGACATGTCTGCCAGGGCGTGGTCCATGGCCAACAGCAGAGGCAGTGTTGGATTATTTGGGGACCCTCTACGTGGGTTGGGGCCCTCTCAGTCCACCCTCACACCTCACCTCACTCCTAACAGAGCCTGGGCCCTCTCACTTTCACCGATCTGAATTCTGCCTCTCACACTAACGGCCTCGCCTCTTTCAGCCACCAAGATGGATGTCAGTGGATGTCACAGCCTGCCGCCGACACCAGGGATTCCTGGGCTTCCCCAGGCTGACAGGAGAGGCAAAGCTGGATTATTTGGGGACCCTCTATCAGACGGGGCCCCCTCAGTCCCGCCTCAGCGTCTTACCTTGACTCCTCACTGAACCTGGGCCCCTTCCTCACGGTTGACTGGAAGTCTGGACCTCAAACCAAGGCCCTAGCCTCTGTAAGCCACCCAGATGGATGTCGGTGGACGTCACATCTGGCCCCGTACCGGGCTTCCCAGGACTGACAGCAGGGACAAGGATGGACTGTGTGGCCCCCTACTGGGATACACCAGAGCCAGGATCTCTGCCCTCTATGGTCCTTAGTTGACCCTGAGTCAAATCAACGTATGACTCCCAGAGTCCCTTGTGTTCTAAAGTGGGAGGGTCAGACTGACAAGTCTGTCCCATGGTGGCCCAGGGCTGACAACAAGGGCAGAGCTGGATTATTTGAGGCCCTCTGCCTATAGTGGGGACCTGCTCAGCCCTCCCTCAGTGTCTCACCTTGACTGTTAACAGAGACTGGGCCCTCTGCACTCCACCAAGCTGAAGTCTGGAACTCACACCAAGGCCCTCACCTCTGTCAACTCCTGAGGTAGAAGTCGGTGGACATCACTGATGACAGAGGCAGGGATGGGGCCTCTCTGTCCTAGTGTCTAAGGTTCCACTAGTCCTCCTTCATGGTCTCACCTTGACTGGTGGCAGAACCTCAGACTCCGTCCACACTGGCAATGGGTTCTCCCACAGCTGACCACTAGTACAGTGCTGGGGCCCGTTCCATTCTGGAGTCCAGGTCTGCCTTGGTTCCCCATCAGGGCCCTGACCTTCATTCCTACTGAGGCATGTAACCCATCTCTGGGCTAACCTGAGTATGTCCCCAGTAGACTAAGGATTACACTTCCCTGAATCCTTTGAGACAGAACTTCAAAGATAAAGGTCAATGCCTGTATTGTTGATAATTGACGACTCTGCCTGGAGTCTTCCAGGACTGACAGGGCAGAGATGGATTCTTTGGGACTCCTATGTTCTGCAGTAAGTGAACACCTCATTTCTCACTCATGAGAGCCCTCATCTTGGCCCTTGGCTCCTTGATTAAGTGCTCTGTGGGAAATGCCCTCTCCCTTCCACATCAGACCATTTGTCCAGCTGCAACCCTTGTAAAAAATGACTCCATTTGCCCGGCTAGATGTTAAATGGGGAGCTGTTGCATCCATGACCAAGGGTGAGCAGTCGTATATGTAGTGTACTCTTATTAAAATCTCTTCTGTATCTATGTTTTGTACAATTTTAACTTTCATTGTTCATGCTTTTTTCTTTAGTCGTTGATCCTACTTGGAAAAATGTCTATTTTGTAAGTATTTTCAAAGAATTGTGTTTTGTCAGTTATCTCTACTGTTATCTGCTTCATTATTTCTGCTTTTGTCTTCATTACTTCATACCTTCTACTAACTTAAGTTTCATATATATTTATTCTTTAGTTTCTTGAACTGTGCAGATGTTTTAAATATTTTTTTTGTGTCACAAATTTAAGGCAATTTCCCTCTGTGTATCACTTGGGCTGTCTAACACAGTTAGTGTTACATAGCTTTATGTGTATGACTTGAAGTTTTTGCAAGTTGAATTTATTATTCTATAACTTATGCTATTAAATTTTCAATATTTATACCAAACGAGGGGTGTAAAATTATTTTTCAGAAGACTGTGAAAAGGATGATAGAAATAGAATGTCACTTGGAGCAGATTTCAGGTTGCAAAGGCATTTTATTTTGTTTTATATTTGTCAGTTATAGAACAGTTTAAATATATTTAAATGCTGTTGCCATTGTTGTGTTTATTGCAGGAATGCAAAGAAGTTTAACATAGAAGATCAATCCATATAACTGGACATGTGGAAGAGTCAAGGATTTTCTAGCAGAATAGAAAACTCCATTTAATACAGAGGAAAATTAATGCAGGAGACTGATTACACAAGTGATGGAGAAGCCAAACGAGAGAGAGTTGGAGAACCCAACAATTAGCCACACGAGGAAGTCAATCTCACCTGTAGGTGGGAAGGACAAACAGGAATTTAGCATTAATGGAGCCTAGGTATTAGGTTCAACAGGATCTGGAATCATGGTGGGACTATCTAATATTAGCTGGAGACATGGACAATGTAGCCACTGAAGGAGAAGTCACCTGATGCAGAAAAAGGAGGAGAAAAACCTCCAATCATCGCCCTATCTTTCCAAACCAAAATGGCAGCCAAATGTTGGTGAGCCTAGAAATTGGAGCCCTCAGGAGTCAAATCCTGTATAGTGGAGAGCAGAGTAAGAGAAAATGAGAGATGGATCTGTGAACAAATAGTCACAGGGCTGGCTAACCATATTAACAGATTGAATGAGACAAATCATATCTACAGTAAATTTATTAATTTTTTAAAAAATTTAATTTTTCGGGGCACAAATTGAATTCTGTTACATGTATATATTGTATAGTGGTGAAGTCTGGGCTTTTGGTGTACCCATTACCTGAATAGCATACATTGTGCCCCGTAGATAATTTTCCATGCCTCACCTCCTCCCACCCTCGCCCTTTTCAGTCTGCAATGTCCATTATACCACTCCCTGTGCCCTTATGTCACAATAGTTTAGTTTCCACTTATAAGCAAGAATATGTAGCATTTATTTTTCTGTTCCAGAGTTACTTCACTTATGATAATGTCCTCCAGATCCCTCCAAGTGGCTGCAAAAGACATTATTTCACTCTTTCTTATTGTTACATAGTACTCCATGGTGTGTGTGTTTGTATACATATATATATATATATCTATCTATCTCAATTTCTTAATCCATTTATTTGTTGGGCACTTACATAGATTCCATATTATTGCAACGGTGAATTGTGCTGTGATAAACATATTAGTATAGATGTCCTTTGGATATACTGATTTCTTTTCCTCTGGGTAGATACCCAGCACTGGGTTTGCAGGATCAAACATAGATATAATTTAGTTCTTTGAGAAAGTTTCATACTAATTTACATTCCCAGCAAGAGTGTGTAAGTGTTTCATTTTCACTGCATCCACACTAACAACTAATGTTTTTTTTTTTTTGACTTTTAATAATGACCATTCTATGGCCTTTATCTAAAAAACCCAAAACAACACATGTTGGCGTGGGTGTGGAGAGACAGGAACACTAATACACTGCTGGTGGGACTGCAAACTAGTGCAACCCCTGTGGAAAGCATTAGGGAGGTATCTTAAACAGATTCAAGTAGACCTGCCATTTGACCCAGCAATCCCACTACTGGGCATATACCCAAAGGAAAAAAGGTCATTCTTTAACAAAGAC
>JAPYYL010000031.1:6256338-6293170 GCA_028534055.1 Eulemur mongoz | reverse complement strand
ATACCCCCTATTCAGAACTTCCAGTGTGTCCATTCCTCAGGCCCTACGCATCGCACTCATCAAGTAGGTATACACCAATACCTTCCCCCCAGCCCCCACCGATAGCCAATTGGTGTTATTCCAAAACGTGCACTCAGGTAAACCAGTTTGCTGGTGAGTACACGTGGTGCTTATTTATCCATTCTTGGGATACTTCACTTAATAGAATGGGTTCCAACTCTCTGCAGGAGAACCGAAGAGATACCATATCACCATTATTTCTAATACCTGAGTAATATTCCGTGGTATACATATACCACATTTTGCTAATACATTCGTGAATTGATGTGCATTTGCATTGTTACCACATCTTTCAAATGTGAATTGTGCTGCTATAAATATTTGGGTGAAGGTGTCTTTTCTATAGAATGACTTTTGTTCTTCTGGGTAGCTGCCCAATAATGGGATTGCTGGATTGAATGAATGGTAGGTCTACTTGAATCTGTTCAAAGTATCTCCACATTGCTTTCCACATGGGTTGCACTAGTTTACACTCCCACCAGCAGTGTATGAGTGTTCCTAACTCTCCACATCCAAGCCAAGATGTTTTGTTTTGGGAATTTTTGATAAAAGCCATTCTCACTGGAGTTAAGTGATATCTCATTGTGGTTTTGATTTGCATTTCCCTGAGGATTAGAGATGTTGAATATGTTTTCATATGTTTGTTAGCCATTTTTATATCTTCTTTTGAAAAATTTCTATTCATGTCCTTTGCCCACTTTTTGATAGGGTTGTTCAATTTTTTCTTACTGATTTTCCTAAGTTCTAAATAGATTCTTGTTATCACTCCTTTATCTGATGTGTAGTATGCGAAATTTTTTCCCATTCTGTAGGTTGTCAGTTTATTCTCGTGACTGTTTCTTTGGATGTGCAAAAGCTTTTTAATTTGACCTCTACCCATTTATTTATTTTTGTTGTTGCTGTGATTGCCTTTGGGGTCTTCATAAATTCTTTGCCTAGGCCAATGTCTGTAAGAGTCTTTCCAACATTTTCTCCTATAATTCTAATCATTTCCAACCTAAGGTTTAAGTGTATTATCCACTATGATTTGATTTTTGTGAGAGGTGAAAGCTGTGTGTCCTGTTTTAGTCTTCTACATGAGGCTATCCAGTTTTCCCAGCACCATTTATTAAATAAGGAATCTTTTTCCCAGAGTATGTTTTTGTCTGCTTTGTCAAATATTAGATGGCTATATGAGGATGGTTTTACATTTTGATTTTCTGTTCTGTTACACTAGTCTGTGTCTCTGCACTTGTGCCAATACCAAGCAGTTTTTATAATCACTGCCATGTAGTATAGTTTTAATTCTGGCAAATTAATACCTCCCATTTTGTTTTTGTTGCTTAAAATTGCTTTTGCTAAATGGGGTGTTGTCTGGTTCCATACAAAGTGTAAAATCATTTTTTCTATATATGTGAAAAATGATGTTGGTAATTTAATAGGGATTGCATTGAATCTGTAGATAACTTTGGGCAGTATAGACATTTTAACAATGTTGCTTCTACCAATCCATGAGCATGGTATGGTTTTCCATCTATTTACATGTTCTGCGATTTCCTTCCTCAATGTTTCATAGTTCTCCCTATAGAAGTCCTTTACCTCCTTAGTTAAATATATTCCTAGGTATTTTATTTTCTTTGTTGCTATTTTGAAAGCTACTGAGTCCTTAATTTGGTTCTCCGTTTGACTGTTAATTGGCATATATGAATGCCTCTGATTTGTGTGTATTGATTTTGCATCCTGAGACTTTACTGAATTTGTTGATCAATTCCAGGAGTCTCTTGGTTGAATCCTTTGGGTTTTCTAGATAAAACATCATATTATTAGTAAAGAGTGAGAGTTTGATCTCTTATGTCCCTATTTGGACTCCCTTGATTCTTGCCTGATGGCTCTCACAAGGACTTCCAATACTACATTGAAAAGTAATGGGGACAGTGGGCAGATTTGTCTGGTTCCAGTTCGAAGTGGGAATGCTTTCAGTGTTTCCCCATTCAGTATGTTGTTGGCTGCAGGTTTGTCATATATGGCCTGTATTATTTTTAGACAGGCCCCATCTATGCCTATTTTGTTAAGTGTTCTTATCATAAAAGGGTGTTGAATTTTGTCAAACGTTTTTCTGCATCTACTGAGAGGATCATATGATCTTTATTTTTCTTTTATTTATATGTGAATTACATTTATAGATTTTCACATGTTAAACCATCCCTGCGTCTCTGGGAAAACCCTACTCGGTTGTGAGGGATTTTTTTTTTTTTTTTTGATAAGCACTTGGATTCTATTTGCTAGGATTTTATTGAGAATTTTTGCAACTATACTCATAAGGGATATTGGTCTGTAGTTTTCTTTTGTTGTTACATCCCTTCTTGGTTTTGGTATCAGGATTATGTTGGCTTGGTAAAAAGTGTTGGGGAGAATCCCATTCTTCTCAATATTGGAGAATAGTTTATGTAGGATGGGCACCAGTTCTTCTTTGTGGGTATGGTAAAATTCAGGTGTGAACCCATCTGGACGAGGGCTTTTCTTTTTGGGAAGGTTTTTTTATTGCTGTTTCGATTTCAGATCTAGATATCAGTCTACTCAGGAATTCTATTTCTTCCTGGTTGAGCCTGGGAAGGCTGTGTGTTTCTAAAAATTTGTCCATTTCTTCCACGTTTTCTAATTTGTGTGCATGAAGATTTTTGTAGAATTCATAGGTGATATCATGTATCTGTGTGGCATCAGTCGTGATTTCTCATTTCATGCTCTTGATGGAGTTTATAAGAGTTTTTTTTTCTTTTCTGCTCTTGGTTAGTCTAGCCAGAGACGTGTCAATTTTGTTTATTTTTTCAAAGAACCAACTTTTTGTTTTACTAATAACCCTTATGGTTTGATTGTCCTTTTCATTTAGTTCTGATTTAATCTTAATAATTTCTCTCCTTCTACTGGGTTTGAGGTCGATCTGTTCTTCCTTCTCCAGCTCTTTGAGTCTATTCATTAGATTGTCTATTTGTAAGCTTTCTGTCTTTTTGGTATAGGCATTTATGGAAATAAATTTTCCTCTCAGGACTGCTTTAGCTGTGTCCCACAGATTTTGATAAGTTGTGTCTCCTTTTGTCATTTAATTCAAAGAATCTTTTGATTTCCAACTTGATTTCTTCATTTATAAAATGATCATTCAGGAGAAGGTTGTCTAGCTTCCTTGACTTTGAGTAGAAGTGAGGATTTCTGTTAGGGTTCATTTTTACTTTTATTCCACTGTGATCTGAGAAGGTGCATGCTATAATTTCTATATTTTTAAATTTTTTAAGGCATGCTTTATGCCCTAGGATATGGTCGGTCTTGGAGAATGTCCCATGGGCTGATTCAATGGTTCTTGGGTAGAATGTCCTGTAGATGTCAGTCAGGTCCATTTGTTCTAGCATTCTATTTAAGTCCATTATTTCTTTGTTTATTTTTTGTTTGGTGGATCTGTCCTGTACTGTCAGTGGAGTGTTAAAGTCTCTGGCTATTAAAGTGTTGTTATTTATCATTTGGTTCAGATCAAGTAGGGTTTGCTTTATGAATCTGGGTGCACCTAAGTTGGATGCATATATATTAAGTGTAGTTTTGTCTTCTTGTTGAATTGTACCATTCACCAGTATATAGTAACCATTTTTGTCTTTCATTACTTTTGTTGATTTAAAAACTAAGTTATTGGAGATTAAAACTGCCATGCCAGCTTTCTTTTGGCTTCCATTTGCTTGAAATATCGATTTCTACCCTTTTATTTTCAGTCTAAATGCATCCTTGTGGGTTACATAAGTTTCCTGTAGATAGCAGATACTTGGCTTACATTTTTTTATCCATTGGACCAGTCTATGTCTCTTGAGTGGGGAATTCAATCCATTCACATTTATTGAGAGAACTGATAAGTGAGACAATTTGCTGTTCCTCATGTTGGGTTGAATTTCATTGATCTGTTTTCTCTCTTGAGCCATTGAGATAACTGGGTATTTATCTTCATCTCTTGAGTAGTTTTAAATTTGTGGGTCTTTCTTGCGCTGGACCGTGTGTAACTGTGTTTTGAGTACTTCTTGGAGAGCTGGTCTTGTCTTGGTGAATTCTCTGAGTTTTTGTTGATCTGAGGATGTCTTAATTTCACCTTCATAGATAAAACTGAGCTTAGCTGTGTACAGGATTCTAGGCTGGGCATTATTCTGTTTCGGAAGAGTGAGAATGGGGCCCCAATCCCTTCTTGCTTGTAAAGTTGCAATTGAGAAATCTGGCATGATTTGGATGGACTTTCCTTTGTATGTTACTTGTTTGTTTCTCCTTATAGCTTGAAGAAGGTCCTTTTTAGTGGATATTTTGGTCAGTCTGATAACTGCATGACATGGTGTCTTCCTATCTGGTATGAATCTCGCATGGGTTCTTTGAGCTTCTTGAACCTGTATATCTAGAGATTTGGCAAGGCCTGGGAAATTTTCCTCAATTATATCTATAAATAGCTTATCCAACCCTTGCTTATTGTCTTCTTCACCCTCAGGAATGCTGATCACTCTCATGTTAGGCTTCTTCACATAATCCCACATTTCTTGTAGACTCTGTTTTTTTCTCATGTTTCTTTGCTCTATCTCTGTGACTGACTTATTTAATTGGAAAGTGTTATCTTCAATCTCTGAGATTCTTTCTTCTGTTTGATCTATCCTGCTCTTGAGACTTTCCACTGTGTTTTTAGCTCCCTGGATAAATTCTTCATTTCCAGGAGTTCAGTTTTATTTTTCTTCAATATTTCAATTTCTTTGGTGAATTTTTCTTCCAAGTCCTGGATCTTTTTTGTTGTTTCTTTGTGTTAGTTATCCATTTTTTCTTGCAAAATATTCAGCTTATTTATGATCCATGTTTGAAATTCTTCCTGTGACATGTTGCTATTTTGAATCTAGTTTGTGTCAATTTATGGAGAACTAGTAATCCTCTTTGAGGGAAAGGTTTCATCTTGATTCTTTATACTCCCAGAGCTCTTTCACTGAACGCTTCCCATCTGGATGAATCCTTAAGATCCCTTCTCTCAGCTTTAGTCTGGATAGAGGCACGCCATGTGTGCTGCTCTTAGGCAGTGTAGCAGACCACGTAAGCTGCCTCCTCTGTCGCTAAGGGGAGCTCTTCACGTGTTGTTCAGAATTTTGCTGCCTCCACTGGGGTGCTGCTCCTGTTGGGTCCAGGCCCGGAGAATTAACCCTGCTTCAAACCAGTTTGAGTGTCCACACACTGGGCTCTTCTAAATGCAGATGGAAAATGACCCTTTCCCTGCCACTTCCTCTCCCAAGGTGGTTTTTGCCTCTCTCTGCATGAAAGACAGTGGCTAGGGGGAAGGGGTGGCACCCTCATTCGCTCAGCACACCAGATGCTGCAGCTCCCAGGGGTGATGGTCCACCCTGCCCCAATGTCTGCAAGGGACACACTCCACTCTCTCGCGACTGGGGAAGCACTAAGTGTTCACACAAAGGCAGAGCTCCTATTGGGGGTCCACAGACTAGGGGAGGGAGCTTCCCAGGGAGCCGCTGGGTACCCAATCGCTCCCCAGAGGCCAGGCTGTGGACCCCGAAAATGGCGGACACCCGTCTGCAGATAGGTGGTGCTGGGGGTGAATGCTCAGGGTCCAGCGGGGCTGGAGGAGCTGGCGACCGAGGGAGCCCACTCGCCAGCGTAAAGGAGACAGTTTGGCATCTGCTAGGTGCCTGTCACTGCAGCTTATCACAAACCGTTTCCTGCCAGTTGCAGTTGGTGCACAGAGCCCTGGGGTGCAAAATGCCTCCCACTAATGTCTCCTGTCCACAAAACCCCATGTCTCTCACAGTGAGTCTGCACCAACTTCAGGCCGATCCCCAATTGAGTGGGTGTGGAGGTCAGTGGGGGAACAAGCCGCTTTCCTGTGGGGCTGAACGCACCTCACTCTGTCGTGAGGTGGGCACAGCCATCCCATGGTCCCCTCTGTATTGTCTGTTCTGCACTCTCCAGATTTTCACGATCTTATTTCCCATTCACTTTAGTCTTTTCTTGCTGTCTGTGTCCCTCGCTGATTCTCCATGGATTCACAACGCCGTTCTTGAGGGGAAGCGAACCTCTAGCATTTTGGGAGGCCAAGATCCATGCCTACCTCTCCAGGAGCACAAATCAATGAGGTCACTACCACTCCACCATCTTTTGCCTACAAAATCTTTCTAAGACAAACTTCTAAGTTCTAAGATAAAACTATCATTTTAGCAGAAAAGTTAAACAGAGATATAGTGGCTCCATATTTCTTTATCTAGTTATTGTGGATTGAGACAGGTAATCAGGAGTCAAGCAAGAGCTGTCCCTTGGGCTAATTGCTTTTAGCCATAGGTGTCTGTCTGTTGGGTGGGCACTCTTTGATCAGCTCTCATCCCCTGGCTCCATGTAAACCTGCTTCGTCATTCAAAGCAGACGAAAAGCACAGGTTTGAGACTGCAGTGTCACATTGGAAAGCAGCTGGTACTGACCTGTGAGATGCCCTCCTGAGGGGAGGCAGCTTTTGATATGTGCATTAACACGTTCACATGTTCATTCAGGCAAAGCCCTGCAAAACTCCTGAGATCATTTCTGTCTCTAATATAGCAATATTAATATATGGACTAACAACAAAGACCAATAACATGGGGGATGCCAGTCTGAAGTTGGACAGACAGTAGCCAGGCAGATGTCCCTGCACAACTTTTTTTAATTTAAGGTTGGGATAGCCTCTGTGCATCATAATTGTGGTTTTTGAAGAGTATTTATGATGGTTTTCTTATCAGGCACACAAGCATGAGAACCCTCTCTTTGTGGCCCTTTATAATTTGATAAGTTTTACATACCTATGCACCAGCAAAAGCCACACCACAATCAAGAGAGTGAATATATCCATCACCCTGAAAAGATTACTTCTAGACCTTTGTAATTCCTCCGTCCTGCTACTCTCTGAAGCCCCATTCCCAAGAAAGCACTGATCAGTCTGTCATGACAGATTAATTTGAATTTTAAAAGTCATACAAATACATAGAAGCGGGTTGGTTGCATCATATGGTAGGGGCATGATTAACATTTTAAGAAACTTCTTTTCCCCAATGTATATTTTTATCTGCTTTGTTGAAGAGCAGTTGGTTGGAAAAATTGGATAGCCACATGCAGAAGAATGAAACAGGAGCTCTATCTCTCACTACTCACCAAAATTAATTCAAGATGGATAAAAGACTTACATCTAAGGCATGAAATCATAAATATTCTAGAGGAAAATGTAGGAAGAACTCTTCTAGTTATTGGCCTATGCAAAGAATTTATAACTAAGACCCCAGTGGCAATCATGACAACAATAAAAATAAATAAGTGGGATTTGATTAAACGAACAAGCTTCTGCACAGCTCTGGAAACAATCAACAGAGCAAATAGCTCAGAGAATGGGAGAAAATATTAGCACACTATGTGTCCGATAAAGGACTAATGTCCAGTATTTACAAATAACTCAAGCATATAAGTGAGAAAAATCAAACATCCTTATTAAAAAGTAGGGAAAAGACATGAACGGAAGCTTTTGAAAAGAAGATAGACAAATTGCCAATAAACACATGAAAAAAATGCTCAACTCCATTAATCATCAGGGAAATTGAAACCTGGGAAATGCAAATTAAAACCACAATGAGAGATGTTACCTCACCGCAGTTAGAGTGGCTTTTATTAAAAAGACCAAAAGCAAAACATGCAGAAAGAAAGAAACACTTATATAGTGTTGGTGGGACTGAAAATTAGCACAACCCATATGGAAAACAGTAAGGAGATTCTGCAAAGATCTAAGAGTAGATATACCCATTGTTCTAGCAATCCTACTACTAGATATCTACCAAAAGGAAAAGAAGACAGATGCTCTCGAATGTTTATTGCAGCACAATTCACAATTGCAAAGATGTGGGATCAATCCAAGTGCCCATTGACTCCTGAGTGTATTAATAAAATGTGGTATGTGTATACCATGGAATACAACTCAGCCATAAGAAAGATAAATTAATGCCTTCTGCAACAATTTGGATGGAACTGGAGACCATTCTCCTAAGTGAAGTATCTCAAGAATGGAAAAACAAACACTACATGTACTTACTATTAAATTGGAACTAACTGATGAGCACACATGTGCACAGAGGGAAGTAAAACTCAGTGGAAATCAGGTGGAGGGAGGAGGGGAAAGTAGGGGAGACTCAAACATTTCAAAAGCAACCCATGTAACTTCAAACATTTGTACCTCCTTAATATTTTGAAATAAAAATTTAAGATGTTTATCTCTTGATGAGACTAGAGTGTTTGGGGAAGGAGAATCAAAATTTTTGTGTTGTGGCCATGCTTGGAATCTTAGAACAGGAAAAGAGCATTTGGTAAATAATGAGAAAATCTGAATAAAATACGAACTTTAGTTTAATAATAACACATAAAAATTGCACCAGGTGTACTATACTGATTCAAGATGTTAATAGTAAGAAAAACTGGCTATGAGAGATCTATGGAAAACTCTGTGATATCTGTTCAATTTTTCTATAATGTAAACCTAAAATCACACTTAAAAAACAAAATCTGTTAATAAACATTAAAATTTAATAAAAAAATTAAGAACCTGAAAAACTGTTTTAAAATGGGTGTACCATTTCACATTCTCTTGCCAGAATCTCAAGTACAATGTTAAACAATTCCCCTCTCCTTACCATGAACTCTTTAGTCTTAGGTTGTATTTTTTTACATGCAAACATCCATCACAACTTCTGGCACATGAATATTTGCCTTATCTGCCCTGTGCTGATAAAACCCAGGCTTGTTTACTATATATCTACAGAGATGAACACAATGAGCACAACTGACCTCAGAGTAGGATACCAAAGGCAGAGAGTTTATTCACTGAAGTCTTGACTGCCCAAAGGCAGTGATTTCAGACAGGAAAACAGAAAACAAGGGGTACTTCTGTAAGCAGTAGGAAAAGGAGGTGGATGGAAATGTTCCCTGGTGGTAGCCAAGATGTAGATAGCCTTCAAGGGGCATAAGAAAAATCTGTAAGCAAGAAGTGGAAGGATTCACATTTTTACAGAGACTTAATATGGCCACATTATCATGGAGGGATTTTAGGTAAGACATATGGAACTAGGTAATGGTGAAGAGTAGGGAGAACGGAATGAACTAGTCAATGGTGTGGCTGTGGGGAAAGGCTTGGAAGAGACACAGTCTCCCTGCTCTGTGATCCACCAGAATCCAAGATGGAGAAATGAAGAGGGTGGAAGGTCAGTTTGGAGGGTTCTTTCGGGGTGTTAAAGAAATGCTTCCTTTTTCCAACCAGAGCATCTGGCCCCTCCAGCATCCTCTCTCCTGGAGTGTCAGGATGGTGCATTGAGAGATATCTAAGTTGCATCTTGACACCGTCCCCCTCCCCTGGGTGATGAGATTGTGTCAGGGTGGTGGTTTGTGATGTCTAAGCTGGGTTTTGGCCTCCCCAGCATCTTTTCCCACACCCACCCCCACCGCAACCCCATTATGTCAGTGTGGTGCTTTGTGACGACTAAGGTGCCCTAGGGCTCCCATTGGCTGGGAGTGGCTTGGTGACCAAAAAAGCTTAGGGGCGTGGCCGCACCCTATCCTGGGGAGGGTACATATATGGAGGTCAGACAGGCTGGGTAGACTGCTGGGAAGCACTGGCATGGTGAAGATGACCGGTAAATCACAAGCCTCTGGCACCGTCATTGAACAACCCCCAGCCAGTATCAAAGTGGGGAAGAAGAGGAAGGCCCCTCATCAACCCAGGTCCAGGGCAGCTTCAAGGTGAGCGACCCACCCAACCTCCTCCCTTCCTTCCCCTCGAGTCCTGCCCCCTACTCTCCCGCTGCCCTCGCCCAACACAAACCCCCCTTGGGCCATACCGCTTCCCATGCTCCCACACCACCTCCACCCTCTTCCTCCAAACCAGTGCCCTTCTGTGACCTACGTGTTGTCCTTGCAGGTGCCCAAGGTAACCACAAAGGGAAAAGGACCAGTTCAAGGCATTTTGAGAAGAAAATCTTCTCCAAATTGACCACCCTTTCAATTCAACCCAAAGATGAGACAGGGCCAACACCCTTCAACACTTCTCACTAGCTGGATGAGGAGGAAGTCAGTCAAAATGAGCCAGAACAGGCCCGAGAGAGGGGGCAGAGCTCCACCACCTCAAGCATCACCCTCAGCATACAGTTACTTCGGAGTGAGGCCAGCGACCTGAGAACTATCTTCCAAGTCTCCGGAAGACTGGCTGCGGAGACATGGCCAACGATGTCAATGAGGAATTTTTCACCAACAGGGTATATGATAGTGATGAAAATAAAATCAACCACCTGTGAAATGCTGCGTTAGTCCGTGAGTGTTCTGTGATGGTGGGGAAGGAAGAAAGAGGGAAGAGGACGGTATGTGGGATGAGAGGGTGTAGTTTCTACAGGGTTGGGGTCAGACCAGCTGGTCCATGGAGAGCCAGACATGCAGGGCTGAGCCCTGGACCAAATTTTCTCCCTAGCACTTTCACCCACTGACAAGGAAAAAAAAAGACTTAGTATTTGTGTGTGTGTGTGTGTGTGTGTGTGTGTAAGGGGACCTGAAAGGAGAAAAGGAGAAGTGTGATGTGTGTGGGACACGAAAACCTCCTCCCTAAAATGTACACAAAGTAATTGCCTTCAGGACACCCACTCATCTCATAGTGGTGTTTGTTACCATGGCTAGGCTATGGTACCCAGATGTTTGGTCAAACACCTGTTCAGATGTTGCTGTGAAGATATTTTGTAAATGTGATTAACATTCAAATCAGTAGATTGTGAGTAAAGCAGATTGCCCTCTATAATGTGGGTGGGCCTCATCCAATCAGTTGAAGGCCTTAAGAGTAAAGACCAAAATCCCCCAAAGAGGAAGACATTCTGCTCCAGACTGCCTTCGGACTCAAAACTGCAACATCGACTCTTGCTGGAATTTTCAGTCTGCTTTCTGCCCTGAAATTTCAGACTTGATGGTACTCTCCATCTTGTAAACCAGTTCTTTAAATTAGATCTCTCTCTCTCTCTCTCTCTCTCTCTGTGTGTGTGTGTGTGAGTGTCTGTCTCTCTGTCTCTTGGATAGCAATAGAGAGTGTGTATATATGTATATATATATACATATATATATATGTACGTTTGCATATATACATACACACATGGAGAGAGAGAGAAAGAAATAGAGAGAGACTATACACACACACACCCATTCACACACATATACATCCTATTGATTATGTTTCTCTGGAGAATTCTGACTGATATATAGCCTATGCTGTAAGCAACTAAAGGCTCCCAGAAGGACCAATCATCTCATCAAATGAAAAGTCACTTACAACTCTCCAATCACTAAAATGATGTTTTTTGGACACCATGAATATAACCCTGCTTATGCACTTCCTTGTTAAGAAAATTTGAGGTTGAGCAGTTGCCTAACAATGATGAGACAGGGGCAGTGGGAGTGGTCAGCCCCTAGTGCAGTCAATAACTTGCAGGCAATTGTTAAATATTAATATCTTTGAGATAATTGTTGATTCACTGGTGAGGAACAACATGGAGATATTGCATACTCTTTAGCCAGCTTCTCCTAATAGTAACATCTTGCAATACCATAGTAAAATATCACAATTGGGATAGCAACATTGATACCATCAAGACACTAAATATTTCCATCACCACACAGTTCCCTCATGTTACCCTTTTCTAGAGATATCCACTTCCCATACACGCCCACTCTCTTCCCCTTTACTCCTGTCAGCCACTCTTCTATAATCTATTTTCATAATTTTGTTATGTCAAGAATAATATATAAATGGAATCATACCATATGTAACCTTCTTGCACTTAGCATAAACTATGGTCTAAATGTGTCCCCCCCAAAAATTCATATGTTGAAACTTAATTGACAGTGTGATACTATGAAAAGGTAGGACCTTGAGGAGGTGGTTGAGTCATTAGGGTGGAGCCCACATGAATGGGATCAGTGATCTTATAAAAGAGGTGAGAAGGAGCTGTTTGCCCCTTCTGCCATGTGAGAACACAACTGGAAGCACCATCTATGAAGCAGAGAGCCTTCACAAGATATCAAATCTGCTAGCACCTTGATCTTGGGCTTCCCATCTCGAGAACCATGAGAAAATAATTTTCTATTATTTATAAATTACCCAGTCTAAAGTAATTTACTGCATTATAGCTGCCTGAATGGACTAAGAAAGCATTCTCTTGAGGGGTTTCATACATCAATAATTTCTTCCTTTTTATTGCTAAGTATAAGAGTATTCTATGCATTGATGTTCCATGGTTTGTTTAATAATCACACCATTGAAGATCATTTGGGCTGTTTTCAGTGTTTGGCTATCAGCAATAAAACTGCTACGATCAATTTTCCACAGATTTCAGTGTGATCACACATTTTCATTTCTCTGGAACAAATGCCCAAGTGTGAAATCTGAGTTGTAAGTTAGTTGCATGTTTAGTATTTTTAATTAATAGGCTTTAATTTTTAGAACAGTTTTAATTTATAGAAAATTGAGAAGACAATACTGAGAGTTCACAGTACCTTCATCCTCCCATATAGTTTTCCTTATTAACTTCATATGTTAGTGTGGTAAATTTGTTACAATTAATGAAACAATATTGATAAATTATTATTAACTAAAGTCTATTGCTTATGTTCAGGTTCACTTTTTGTTTTTCACAGTTCCATGATTTTGGAAAAATGTATAATGGCATTCATCCACCATTCCAGTATCACATAGAATAGATTCACTGCCCTGATGATCTTCTTGTGTTCTGGCTAGTCACTCCTACCCCTTCTCCCTGAATCTCTAATACCACTGATCTTTTTATTATAGCAATAGTTTTCCATTTTCTAAAATGTCATATAGGTGGAATCATGTAGGGTGTAGACTTTACAAACTAGCTTCTTTCACTTAGCAACATACGTTTAAAATTCCTCTCTTTTTTTCATGGCTTGATAGGTCATTTTTAAAAAATTGCTGAATGGTATTTTTATTATGTGGTATGGATGTACCTCAGTTTGTTTATCCATTCACCTATTGAATATCATGGGATATCATGGTTACTTCCAACTCTGGGATGAGTAAATGTGCTACAAACATTTATGTGCAAGTTTCTGTATGGAGGTAAATTTTCAACTACATAGAGTGCATATCTAGGTGTGTGGTTGCTGAATCGTATAGTAAGGCCATGATTAGCATTGTAAGAAACTGCCAAACTGTCTTTCAAACTGGTGTACAATTTTGCATTCCTATCAGCAATTAATGGAAATTCCTATTGCTCAGCAGCCTCACCAGCAATTGTTATTGTCAGTGTTTTCCATTTTAGGCATTGTATAGGTGTAGTGATATTTCATTGTTGTGTAAACTTGTAAATGACTAATGACAAATGATGTTGAACATCTTTTCATGTGCTTCTTTGCCATCTCTCTACGTTCTTTGACAAGTTGTCTTTTCAGATCTGTTGCCTATTTCTAAATTGGTCATTTGATTTCTGACTGTTGCGCTACAAGAGTTCTTTGTATATTTTGGATACAAGTCCTGTATCAGATGTGTATTTTGCAATTATTTTCTCCCAGTCCATGGCTTGTCTTTTCATTCTCTTGTCAGTGTGTTTCACAGAGCATAAATATTTAATTTTAATAATGTCTAACTTATCATTTTTGCCTCCATAGTGGAGCAGCAGTCCAGTTTCCCCTGGCTAGTCCAGATCAGTCACACTACCCAACACAGCAACTTTTAGCCTCTTAAGTCAGAGGCATGAAGAGACCAAAGAGACTGGTGGCAGTCTTCACTTCCAGTTGAGTGGAATCACTGTTGTGTCTCCTGGAGGAAGCATTCCTCCACCTGGAACTAAGACTTCTAGGCCGGCAGGGCATAAGGTTGTTGTGAGAACAGGAAGCAAAACTTTTGTTGGTAGGTCACTAGGGGTAAGGTGAGTGGTGCCACGCCCACTTCCACCCCTTAATTCCTGGACATTTGTATGCTGGCTATGACAGAAACCACACGATATATTGGATGCTGATTCAGAGCATATACAGCCTTCTAGAGAACTGCAGCCCTGCAAAGTATTGTCACCTACTTGGTGCTGTTAACTATGACTTCAAAAGGCCATTACCCTATTATTTTTCACAAATATATTTGTTTGTGTATCTATACATAAACATATTTTTGCAAAGACCTTTATTTCCTTTCCTCCTTACTGCCTTATCATGTAATATACATGTGTTGACTTCCTACCAGTATTTAAGTATTGTTGATTTTATGTAATATTATTTAAGTTATGATATATCAGCACAAGAAAAACCTCATTGAAGGAACTGATCTCCTCTTCTGGGGAAACAGTTAGTATTTTTCCATTTGTGTGCAGGAGAGTTGTATTACATTAGGCAGAATCACGACCTTGCTATTGTCTTTATTTGGACTTTAGGTATGGTCTAAGCAGCTGGTATCCGTGCCAAGTGGAGAGGGGTTTGACTGGTGATGGTTAATTTTATGTGCCAACTTGGCTGGGCTCAGATAGCTGGTCAAACCTTGTGTCTGAATGTGTCTTGAGGGTGTTTTTGAAAGAGGTTGGCATTTCAGTCCATAGACTGAATAAAAAAGATTTCCGTGACCAATGTGGCAGCCACGGAGAGCCTCCACAGAACAAAAAAAGTGGAAGGTGGGTGAATTCTCTCAATTTCCAAGCTGGAATATCCTTCTTAACCTGTTCCTAGACCACTGATCTCTGGGTTGTCCGACCTGAAGACCCCAGGCCTTACACCAGCAGCTCCCCTGCTCCCTGCTATTCTTGCTTCTATTTCTGTGGAGAACAGAGACTATTCCAAGCATGTAGGCCACTATCTACACAGCACTGTGCTTAACCTAAACAAACGGATGGCCTTAAGCAACCCCTGTTTATGCAGCTAAAACTCAGGTGTAGCCGTGGCCCCTGTCCAGACAGACAGTAGGATATTTTCCAACCACCCAATGAACACCTACACCCGTATGGGCTAGAGAACCTCGCCATCTGCACAGTCCCCACTGACCTCATCCTACCCACTCTTCCTCATCCCATCAAGACCAACTTCCTCCTTCCCCCTCACCTTCTGCTAATAGGAGCGGCTTCCAACTATACAGCAGCCCCAAAAGTCAGATCATTGAAGATTCTTGCCCTCATTTCACAGACCCTGTATTCCTAACACTCTCACGTGTGTCTCCAGCTCACCAAACTCCGCGCCTCAGAAGCAATTCAGTAATTGGTCCCTTCTTTGGCTTACTTGTAGTTTTTCCTCAATAGATGTTCAATAACTGTTTGCTGGATCAATGAATGAATGCATAAAAATACCAGAGGGTCCCATTGGCCAATTCAAAGTGTGGAGCCTGCCCCTCACCTGGGCCTTCTGCCTTCACAGAAGGAATGTGCCACAACTGCTCATCTGTCTTCAGAATTCCCCTGGACTCTCCTTGAAAGTGTCATCGTGGACATCTCCTCCTCAGGCCCAATCACTGTCTTGGAGGTGTGGATGCTGCCAACAGGATGGGGCCTGATGCTTCCTGCACTGTGCCCCACACTTCCCCATCAGTGTAAGAAGGAATGGTGCCACCTCCTTTGTCATGGAACGTCCACAGCCAGCCCCTCATCAGCAGAGTCTGGGGCAAATGATCCCAGGGTTTCCTTCCTCCAGTTTCCCCTCCAAGCAGCAGTACTGTGGCCTTCCCCTGCCCAGTGCACTTCCAGGCCTGTCTCACCTGTTGGTATCAGTTGCCAACCCAAATACCCACGCAGTGCAGTTTGAGGGGGTCCAGGGTACACAAGGGATGAAACCCCGGCCCCCACAGGGTCCAGACAGCTCCCAGCCTAGGATCCTGGCCGGGGTGCCCCAGACCACTCGAGGGGTCAAGGGACTTCAGGGGACTCACCCAGAGAGATCCAGGGCACTAGCTATTCTCTTCCCAACAGAGCTGGGGGCCCCTAAGGGAGCTGGGGTGTCTGCATCCACCCAGCAGGCCTGGCCATTCAGATCACACTGCAGCTTCCAGCTGGGGACCAATAATGGGTACGTAATTTCCAAAGCCCATTCATTGGCCTTGTCCTGTCCTCCCTCCTCCTTGCCCCTTCCGTCCCTCTGGTCCTTCTCCCACTTGGCTGAGTTCTGGAGAAAGAGCTGTGAGTGCCAGCCTGCCTGGGGCTCTGTGGCCATGGCTTTACACTGGTCTCTCTCATGGACTGTGGCCACCGTTGTCCTCCAGGTCCCCCCAACAACCCTCACTCACTGAGTTGTCCTGTCTGCTCTCCTTCCCTGGCTCCTGGTCACGCTGACCAAATCTTTCCTTCTCTAAAGGAAAAGGTACACTGACATTTCAGATGCTTTTGTCAAGCCTAGAAGAATGGTCTTACTCAAGACATGACTGCCTTAATCCAGCTTCATCTGGGGGAGGAATTAACCTAATCAGGAACAGTGGAGATGCAAATTAAAATAACAGTGAAACAGTATTTCTTCACCAAATTTTATTCATATTTTTCACCAAAATTTAAAAGATTGATAAAGTAAGATATTTGTTAGTGTGTGGGATATTCACATACATTTCTGAGAAAATACACTGGTACAGTATTTTAGGAATAAAATTTTCATGATATTTGTAAAAAGTTGAACTATTCATACCATTTCCTCTTTCAGCCAGTGTCCATGTTAATGTATCTTTCTTATTTAAAAACATGCGTATTTGCCCAAAAATTTCAGGTTCAGAGATATTATTTCAGTTATATAAATCATAGCAACAGATGGAAAACAGCTTACGTGTTCATCAGGAAAAGAAAGGTTTAGTTAACTGTTACACACAGCTACTTTACAGTTCTAGGAAACAGTTACAAAAGTTAGGGTGGAAGATCCTCCACCCATCTTATTAAGTGACAAAAGCATGTGATAGATCTATATGTACATCAGACCTGTGGGTATTTAACAGCACTGTATGTTTTCATAGTGCATCTACATCTAAAGAAACCCTAGAATAAGGCTTAAAATAATGCAAAGCATATTACTATGAACAATAGTGGTGACCTCTGAGGAGGGGACTTAACTGTAGATAAACAGTGTAAAGAGAAAAATTGTGATTTTTCTATGTTTTTAGAAGTTTTTGTAAGAAGAATATAGGCACTATTCCTTTACAATTGAGATATCTAAATAAGCTTGACATCAAAAATAGTAGCTGTGTATTATTTGAAGTAACCGCAAGTTTATGCAACAAACTCAGAATTTTTTTTTAATTTCAGCTTATTATGGGGGTATAAAAGTTCAGGTTACATACGTTGCCCATGTACCACCTATTCCCCCAAGTCAGAGCTCCAGGCCTGTCCATTTCCCAGACAGTGCGGATTGCACTTATCATGTAGGTATACACCCATCCCCTCTTCACACACCCCCTCCCCGGGTCAGCACCTTCAACCGTGACCATTGGGATGAAGCCCACTTGGTCGTGATGGATTGTTTTTTTGGTAAGCACTTGGATTCTATTTGCTAGGATTTTATTGAGAATTTTTGCATATATATTCATAAGAGAAATTGGTCTGTAGTTCTCTTGTTTTGTTGCATCCTGTCCTGGTTTTGGTATCAATGTTATGTTGGCTTGGTAAAACATGTTGGGGAGAATTCCATCATTCTCGATATTGGAGAATAGTTTATGTAGGATGGGCACCAGTTCTTCTTTGTATGTGCGGTAAAATTCGGGTGTGAACCCATCTGGACCAGGGCTTTTCTTTTTGGGAAGGTTTTTTATTGCTGTTTTGATTTCAATTCTTGATATTGGTCTATTCAGGAATTCCATCTCTTCCTGGTTGAGCCTGGGAAGGCTAGGTGTTTCTAAAAATTTCTCCATTTCCTCCACATTTTCCAATTTGTGCACAAAGATTCTTGTAGAATTCATGGATGATATCGTGTATCTCTGTGGCATCGCTTGTGATTTCTCCTTTCTGTTCCTAATGGAGGTTATTAGAGTTTTTTCTTTTCTGCTCTTGGTTAGTTAGTCTAGGCAGAGGTGTGTCTATTTTGTTTATCTTTTCAAAGAACCAACTATTTGTTTTATTAATTTCCCTTATGGTTTTTTTTTTTTGTCCTTTTCACTTAATTCTGATTTGATATTAGTAATACCTCCCCTTCTGCTGGGTTTGGGTTAGTCTGTTCTTCTTTCTCCAGCTCTTTGAGTCTATTCATTAGGTTGTCTGTTTGTAAGTTTTCTGTCTTTTTGATATAGGCATTTGTGGATACAAATTTTCCTCTCAGGACTGGTTTAGCTGTGTCCCATAGATTTTGATAAGTTGTGTCCCCATTGTCATTTAATTCAAAGAATCTTTTGAATTCCGTCTTGATTTCTTCTTTTATAGAATAATCATTCAGGAGAAGGTTGTTTAGCTTCCATGAATTTGAGTAGGAATGAGAGTTTCTGTTAGGGTTCATTGTTACTTTTATTTCATTGTGATCTGAGAAGATGAATGGTATAATTTCTATTTTTTAAATTATTTAAGACATGCTTTATGACACAGGATATGGTCAATCTTAGAGAATGTCCTGTGAGCTGATGAGAAAAATGTATATTCTGTGAACTTTGGGTAGAATGTCCTGTAGATGTCAGTCAGGCCCATTTGTTCTAGCATTCTATTTAATCCATTATTTCTTTGTTTATTTCTGTTTGGAGGATCTGTCCTGTGCTGTCAATTGGGTGCTAAAGTCTCCAGCTATTACAGTACTGTTATCTATCATTTGGCTCAGACCAAGTAGGGTTTGCTTTATGAATCTGGGTGCACCTAAGTTGGGTGCATATATATTAGTATAGTCATGTCTTCTTATTGATTTGTGCCTTTCACCAGTATACAGTAACCATCTTTGTCTTTTATTACTTTTGTTGGTTTAAAAACTAAGTTATTTGAAATTAAGTCTGCCACACCTGCTTTCTTTTGGCTACCGTTTGCTTGAAATATCAATTTCCATCCTTTTATTTTCAGTCTAAATGCATCTCTGCAGGTGAGGTGAGTTTCCTGAAGACAGCAGATACTTGGTTTATGTTTTTCTTATCCATTGGGTCAGTCTATGTCTTTTAAGTGGGGAATTCAAGCCATTCACATTTATTGAGAAAACTGATAAGTGGGACAGATTTCTGTTCAGCTTGTTGGGTAGAACTTCATTGGTATGTTTTCTCTCTTAAGCCATTGTGGTATGTGAGATTTGATCTTTAGTTCTTGAGTAGTTTTACATTCATGAGTCTTTCTTATGCTGATCCGTGTGTAAGTCTCTTTTGAGTACTTCTTAGAGGTCTGGTCTTGTCTTGATGAATTCCCTCAACCTTTGTTTATCTGAGAATGTCTTAATTTCTCCTTCATATAGAAAACTTAGCTTAGCTGAGTACAAGATTCTAGGCTGGGCATTATTCTGTTTCAGAAGAGTGAGAATGGGGCTCCAAACTCTTCTTGCTTGTAAGGTTTCAGTTGAGAAATCTGGCATAATTCTCATGGGCTTTCCTGTGTATGTTACTTGTTTCTTTCTCCTTCCAGCTCAAAGAAAGGACTCTTTAGTGGATATTTTGGTCAGTCTGATGCCTACGTGGCGTGGTGTTTTCCTATTTGCTATGAATCTCCCAGGGATTCTTTGAGCTTCTTGAACCTGTATATCTAGAGTTAGCAAGGCCTGGGAAATTTTCCTCAATTATATCTTCAAATATCTTATCCAACCTTTGCTTATTATCTTTTTTGCCCTCAGGAATGCCAATAACTCTCACGTTAGGCTTCTTCACATATCCCACATTTCTTGAATACTCTGATCATTTCTCTTATTTCTTTGTTCTATCTCTGAGACTGACTTATTTAATTGGAAAGAGTTATCTTCAATCTCTGTTTGATCTATCCTGTTCTTGAGACTTTCCACTGTGTTTTGTACCTCACTGAATAAAATATTCATTCCTAGGAGTTCAGTTTGATTTTTCTTCAATATTTCAATTTCTTTAGTGAATTTTTCTTCCAAATCCTGTATTTATTTTGTGGTTTCTTTGTGTTGGTTATCCATTTTTTATTTTATATTATTCAGCTTGTTTATAATCTATAATAGAAATTCTTCCTGTAACATGTTGGTATTTTGAATCTGGTTTGTGTCAATTGGTTGAGAGCTGGTATTTCTCTTTCAGGTGAGATTTCCGTTTGATTCTTTGTTCTCCCCATGTTTTTTCGCTGAGCTCTTCCCATCTGGATCTATCATTAGATCGTTTCTTACAGTTTTAGTCTGGTTAGGAGCACATTTTGTACTCTGTTCTTAGGCTGTGAAGCAATCTAGGTATGTTGCTTCCTTTGTCAGGAGGGGGAGACTGTTGTATATTGGTTAGAGTTTTTTCTACCTCAGTTGGGGGGCTGCTTCTTGTGGGTCCAGCCCTAGGGAATTGGAATGACCTAAGACCGTTGTGGCAAGTTAAGTTACTGTGTTGTGGACTTTCAATTAGCAGGCAGGATCCACACTTGTTCCCGGCAGAAAGTCTCTCTGGTTTTGTTTTTTGTTTTTTTTGTTTGTTTGTTTGTTTGTTTGTTTTTGTTTTGTTTTCTTTTGTTTTTCTTTAGTTCTGCTCTATAGCGGTGGTTTCTGTCTCTTTCTGAAGGAAAGACACTGGCTTAGGGGAGTGGGCGGTGTCCTTGCTCACTCAGCACTCCAGCTGCTGCAGCTCCCATGCGCAAAGGTCTGCCCTGGCCCCATGTCCCTAAGGACCAGGCTCCACACTCTTGCGTCTGGAGAAGTACTCAGTGTTCACACAAGGGTGGGGCTTCTATAGACGGTCCACGAACTAGGGGAGGGAGCCACCCAGGGAGCTGCACGGCACCCTATGGCTCCGCAGCGGCTAGGCTATAGACCCCAAGATGGCGACTGTGCACCCGCAGATCACCGGCACTGGGGTTGAATGTTCAGGGGCCAGCAGGCAGCAGAGCCGGGGGCCTGGTGAGGTCAGAATCCCACAGTACTTCCCCAGGTAGAGGGCCATCAAAAAGAAAAAAAAAAAAAAAAGAAGAAGAAGAAGAAAAAAAGAAAAAAAAATAATTAAAAAAATAAAAATAAGGAAATAAAAAAAAAATTCTGTAATTTGGTGACTCTTTTCTGTTTCACCTTAGCACATCTCTGCCCCTACCCCCACTAATCGCCGTCTGGGTGGAGATGCCCTAGAGTCTAAGCTGTATCCCGTTGATGTCTCCAGTCCACAGAGTACATGCAAAGTTTGAGCTCTTGGCGTGGGTTCACGAACTAGGGGAGTGCGGCACCCAGGGAGCCGCTCGGCACCCTATGGCTCCACAGCAGCTATGCTGTGGACCCCAAGATGGTGACCACATGCTCACAGATCCCCACGCTGGCAGTGAATGTTCAGAGTCTGGCAGGAACAAGAGCCGGGTCCTGGTGAGCTCAGAAACCCACAGTAGCTCCCCGGCTAGGGGGCCCACAAAAGGAAAAAGATCTCTAATTTGGCGGCCATTTGGTAACACTGGCACTAGCGCAGCTCCGCCTCTTCCCACCAAGTGCCATCTTGGTGGAGATCCCCCAGAGTCCAAACTATTTCCAGTTGATGTCTCCTGTCCACAGAGTTTATGCAAAGCCCGAGCTCTTGGCGTGGGTTCACAGACTAGGGGAGCGAGCTGTCCAGGGAGCCACTTGGCAGCCTATGGCTCCTCAGTGGCTATGCTGTGGACCCCAAGATGGTGACCATGCGCCTACAGATCACCAGTGCTGGAGGTGAATGTTCAGGGTCTGGCAAGCACCAGAGCTGGGTGTCTGGCAAGCATAGAAGTCCACAGAGGCTCCCTGCATAGGGGACTGCTGAAAAAAGAAAAAAAAAATACAAAAAATCTGTGGTTCGGGGACCCTTCTTTGCTTTTCTTAGCACAGCTCCATTCCTCCCCGCTAAGCACAGTCTCGGCTGAGATCCCTGAGTCTAAGCTGTTTCCCATTGATGTCCTGTCCACAAAGCCCCACGTCTCCTGTGGTGATTCTGCACTGACTTCAGGCAGGTCTCTAATTGAATGGGTGTGGAGGCAAGTGGGGAGAACAAGCCACTTTCCTATGAGCCTGAACCCGCTCCTCTTGATGGTGAGGCGGGTGCAGCCATCCTGCACTCCGCTGTGTATTGTCTGTCGCACAATCTCCAGAATTTTGCTATCCTATTTCCCATTCACCTCAGTCTTTTCTTGCTCTCTGTGTCCCATGTTGATTCTCCATGGATTCACACCACTGTTCTTGTGGGGGAGCGATCCTCTATCATTGTGGGAAGCCAAGATCCATGCCTTCTTCTCTGGGAGCACGAATCCAGGAGATCACCTCTGCTCCGCCATCAGAGACAACCAAACTCTGAAATTTGAATGACTTAACACAAGAAAAGCTTATTTTCTGTACATATAAATTCTGATGTGGTTTGTCAGGGGCTCTCAAGTGACCCAACAGCCCAGGCTGCTTCCTGCTTGAGACTCCCCCATCTCACATGGAGTTGCCTTGCTTGCCATTGAATGCAGGGAGAATGTGAGG
Organism: Eulemur mongoz; assembly: GCA_028534055.1. Lineage (NCBI taxonomy): Eukaryota > Metazoa > Chordata > Mammalia > Primates > Lemuridae > Eulemur > Eulemur mongoz. The sequence goes on along the minus strand of JAPYYL010000031.1, from coordinate 6,270,562 downwards.
AAATGGCACCCTGGCTCTCCAGTGCCTGGATGGGACAAACAAGGCCTCTGCTCATGATCCAGTGAAAAAGGATAGTCACATGACCCTTCCTCATTACTAGTGGGCTCCACTGTTCCCATGTGTCCAGGAAGGTGAGGAAGACAAGTTGTGTAAGACCACTTAAAATCCTTGCTATAAACTGTTACATAGTAGGTGCTCAACAAATAGCAACAGCTATAATATTTTATGACAATACCCTTCACTACTGGGAAGAGTTTCTGAGAAGGCCAGAATTTGCCCAAGCTCTACAACATTTTAAAGTACCTACTACATGACCGTTGCTTTCAGTTTCAGGATCCCATATAGTTTTCCAAGGATCCTGTAAATGTCAGCAGGAAGGCTTTGTCTTCTTCACTCAATGACACTTTTCTGCACTATCCTTTAGAGCACCATCTGTCAACCCAGTAGGCTGAGGACTTTCTTTTTCGATTTGATGTAGGGGCAAAATCTTAACCTGTGAGTCTCTGCTACCCTCTGCATTACTGAACATCTGTGCAGGATTTCTTTAGACACACAGAAATCCAGGACTTTTCTGGGGGTGATGCACAGACCAGGAGCAGTGGAAAGATGGTTATTCCTTCATTTTTACTCTGAGCTGGCATGTCTACTAAGGAACCATTCTTTACTTCCTAAGAGAATACCAGAGTTTCAGGAATTCAGCTTTGAGATGTATTTGCTTCACTGTGATTCCATAGTCTTTCCTCATTTACCAATATAAAGGAGATTCTATGAAATGAACTGTGTCCCCTCGCCCCAAATTAATATGTTGAAGCCCTAAGCCCCAATGTGATGTATGTGTAGATGGGGCCTTTCAGAAGTAATTAGGGTCAAATGAGGTCATGAGGATGGGGCCCTGATGATGGGATTAGTGCCCTTATAAGGAGAAACATCAGAGACCTTTCTTGCTCTCTTTGTCTCGCTCTGCCATGTGTACACACAGAGAGGGTAGCTGTTACAAGCCAGGAAGAGTGCCCTCACCAGGGATCAAATCTGCTAGTACCTTGATCTCAGACTTCCCAGCCTCCAAAACTGTGAGGTATAAATATCTGCTGTTTAAGACTCTCACAGTCTATAGTATTTTGTTCTGGTACTCTAAGTTGACTAATATGAGAGGATTTGGTATTTGACCACCCCAGAAAGCTCTTTAATCTATGTATGTGCTTGGTGGCCAGTTTCAACTAAGGCAACCCATTAAAATCCTATTGTAAATATCGGGGGGGGGAGGTTTAAAACTTTCCATCAAACTTAAGGGTTATATCTGAGGAACTGGTAAATTATGGGCCAAATCAGACTCCACACAGCAGCTTATTTGGAAAACATTTTGGCAATGTGTAGAAGACATCCAGCAGGATGATCAGGTGTCTAAAAGTCACTATTTAAAGTAAAAGGGACCTTTTCTATCATAGTGGCTCCAGGGGGAGGGAGAGGGACAACTAAGGGCCTTCTGCAGAGAGTCAAAATACGATATGTCGGGGGAGGAGAGGTGACTCTGGGCAGTGCCACTGGCAGCAGGGCACAGCCTTTAGAGGATGCAGCCACAGAGAGCTGTGCAGCAGGCCAGATTCTGGAATTGGACAGGCAAGCCCATGGGGAAAGGTTCAGGAAAGGGGATGGTAATGCAGTAAAGAACTGGTACTGTACAAAAACACTGGCATCTGGCCAGGTTTGGCTCTCAAGGAAACAGATATAATCCCTAAATTGTATTTGGTTCACATTGCCATCCTCCTTCCTCCCTTAGTCATTGCAGGCTGCCATAAGAAAATACTATAGACTGAGAGCTCAAACAACAGACAGTTATTTTCTCCTAGTCCTAGAGTCTGGGAAGTCTGAGACCAGGGTGCCAGCATAGTGGGTGTCTGGTGGGTGTCAGGACTCTCTTTCTGGATTACAATTGGCCTTCTTCTCTGTGTGTCTTCACATGCAAGAGTGAGATAAAAGGAGCAAGCTACTTCTCTGGTGTCTCTTCTTGTAAGGGCACTAATCCCATGATTAGGGGTCCACCCTCATGGCCTCAACCAAACCAAATTACTTCCCAAAGGCCCTATCACCAAAGACAATCTCTTTGGGGCTTAGGGCTTCAATGTATGAATTTTTGGGACACATTTAATTCCACAGCACTTTTTTAGGCCTATTTTTAGTACGTTGACCACAGTCCTTGTTTTGTTTGCCTGAGAAGAATTATGGAATTATGAGAAGAGAAATGAAGCAAGATCTAGGTCTGCTTCAGGGTCAGCGGAGTGGGAATGGTGTGGGCTTTAGATGAATTCAGACCATATGCATTAGTTTTGTCAGGGTATCATGACAACGTGCCATGGACTGGGGGATTTAAACAACAGAGATGTATTGTGTCATTGTCCGAGAGCCTGAAAGTCCACGATCAAACTGATGACAGGGTCGGTTTGTTCTGAAACGTTTTTCCTTGGTTTGGAGCTGGCTGTCTTCTCCCTGCATCTCCACAGCATCTTCCCTCTCTGTGTGTTTGTGTCCTAATCTCTTCTCATAAGGACACCAGTCATTAAATTAGAGGCCACCCTAATGACCTCATTTTACCTCAATCACCTCTTTAAAACTGTATCTCCAAATACAGTCACAGTCTGATTTATGGCGGGTTAGCACTTCAGCATAAGCATTTTAGGGCGGACACCATTGTGTCCATAATGTCAGGGGATCTAGTCCCGACCCTGTTGCTTACTAGCCACGTGATTATCGGAATCTACCAAGCCCTGTGAGCCTGAGCTTCTGCATCTGTGAAATAGATTTGATAGGATCTGTCTGGTGGGACTGTTGGAATGTGTGCAATGTATGTAAAGCATCTGATACAGTGTCTCACATTTGTTAGATCTTTCCTGATTGACAGTTTTTTGCATTACTAGTATATTTGAACCTCAGATCCTAGTACACTTACCTCTGGGAATTTTGTTGTTGCTAGTGTCGTTAATATCTAGGAAACCTCTGAGTATGCAGCACAATAGGACAGGGAATTCCAATTGAGCCAAAAATGTTGCTTCATGGATAAAACTCAGTAAAAATTCCCTCCTAGATGATTTACTATTTAATTTGGGTGTGGGAGAGTCTTCCCCAGCTGGATACAGCTCAAAGCTCCTCGAATCTGAGTCAAGGACCAACACCTTCCCTCCCACCCAGCTACTTTTACAGACAAACTGCTTTCTTCTATCCATTTCATCACCATCCAAAATCTAAGCCCTTACAATCGGCCTAATTCCACTTGAGATACCCTAATTAAAATGCCATTTTAACAGGGTCAGCTCTGGCTCTCCCCGCCATGCAGATGTGTACCTGGCCAGTGGCTTTGGGGACTCACTTCATGGGAGATTCACCCTTATCTCTCAGGAAATCCCTGCAGAGGATGATTATCGACCACCTGGCTCTTCCACTGTCTTCAGGCGCAGTGGGACAAAAGCACAGGACAACTTCCACACCCACCCCAGCTGAAGATTCCTCTCTGCTTTGCTGAGGATCCAGAAGGAACTGCTCAGGGCAGTTCTCCCTTCCAGGATTTGCTCTCAGTGCTAAGTCATGACTCACATGGTCTGACAGTCTGGCCCTGCACCACCCAGCTTCCTTACAACCAACTTCCACAGAAGGAACTGAAGTTTCCCCAAGGCCCAAACTGCCCTGGCTCAGGGCACTCACACCAGAAGCAGCAACCTTCAAACCTTCCGTCACTTGGTCTTTAGAACTTAGGGGACATCACACCACCTTAATTATACGTCTGCAACTCCCAGACTCTCTAATTCTATGGGCAGTAGTGGTTCTTGCTTACCCTAATGTCTCTGTTAACCCAGGGCCTTTCAAAGAGCTGATGGTCAATGAATATTTGGGGAACAAACGTGCCAGTGAGCAGCGGCTCTTATTTATTGAGATTAAATTTTCCCTACGTTCTCAAATAAGGCAAGCAAATTCACATACACACATATATTTTAATTTTATAGAAAATCACGTTGAAAAAGGATAATATGCAAGAAGGAAGTGTCTTTAAATTTTATTTCTCTATTTCACAACTCTATATACTTAAATTCAAAGTTCTTTCATATTTCCAAGAAAATTCCTATTGTAATGACATTCGAATTCCACCTTGTTCTGAGCAGCAAAATGAAATGGAAGGTGACCTGATTTCTTTTACAAAATGGAAAACTCTTACTTTTGATAAGGAAATTACATGTGTGGTCAATATCATTCCCCAACTAAGATCCTGAAGCTAATTATATCTTCTGTGAAAATAAAGAAAATTTGAAAAAATCCAAAAGGAAAACAAAGATCAATATGCAAAACACCCAAATGTAACAGGGACTGAAAAGGTTATGCACTGGTGGTTTCTCCAGGCTACTGGGGCCCTCCACTACTTTAAACCATTACTGCTCTCTTGGAACACAGAGTAAAGAAAGGACTAATTTCTCATGGGGCAGGTGGAGCTGCTGGAAGGGGACCTGGATGTACACTGGCCCTGCCCCCCCCATTGGCCCTGGCTGCAGCTCCTGCTCATTCCATCTCTACCTCATCTCTCAAAGCCTCTTCATACAGGATTGGGAAGGATCTGGGATCTCTCTGATTGAGCTTGGCCACAAATTCCAGGACTTTCATCTTGGTGGTTGCAGCATGGGCCCTGGGACCCCAGGAACTCATAACATGCAGGATCAATGTTGGGCACCTGCCGGTACTACAGGTACCCTTCCTGCACCCAATCCTAGGTGAAGAGCTTCCAGACCACCACGTACATGTAATGCTCACCCCCAGCAGGCACCCCCATCACACCAAGTGCTTCCCAGATGATCTCCTCCCGGGTGCAGTTGCCCTCCATGGACATCACACCCAGGATCATTTTCAGGAGGCCGGCCTTGGGAAAGCGCTGACTATCATTAAGCTCCTCACTATAGGTGAGGCCCAGGGCAGTACCAAGGACATAGGAGTGGTTGGCAGGATCCACTTCCTTCACATCGACCCCAAAGACCAGCTGCATGCACTCAGAGGCTTTGATGAAGATCTCAGGGAAGTGGTCTTGGTAATCTCTGATGACAATAATCAGCATTTCTGCCTCAGTGATTGGCTCCTTCATTTGATACTTGAGGAGAAGGAAATCAACCAAATCAGACATAGTCTCTTCCAGCTCCTTTTGGAGCATGGACGCAGGGACTGCCAGGTCCTGGGAGGTACTTAGCCCCACCTCTTCTTCAGTGATGGATCCCTCATACGAGTGGTGCTCCGGATTGGAGGCCAGGCCAGTGAGGGAGGAGGAGGCTCCCTGAGAACACTGGAGGAGACCCAGTGTAGCAATGGCAACCTCCTCCAGGTTGCCTGGGGTCACAATAGAGGAGGAGGCAGCTTCTCCTTCCTCCTGACTCCCGGGAGCCTGTGCACCTACCAGGCCCTGTGCCTCTGTTTAGGCAAGGAGGCCATTATTAAGCCTGCAGCACTGACTCCTGTGATGTAGCAGTGGCACTGAGGCATGATGGCTCTGGTCAGGGACAGCAATCAGGAGTGTGGGCAGCAGTCGGGCAATGGGGACCCACAGACCTGGGAAGACAGGGAGCATGTCAGTGGCCTCAGTGAGAACAACACCCTGGGGGCTCTTACAAAGTGCAACCTACAGTCTTTCTCCTTAAGTGATGCACTGGGGCCTCCCAGGGCTCCTCTTCTCCTGGTCAGCCTGTTCCCTGAGCACATGAACATGAAAAAGAGATGGCTCCTCAGTTGCAGCTGGCCTGCAGAGAGTGAGGCTTCAGGGCTGATAGTGGGTTGATGGGGCCGGGCACTATTTTGTCCCCTCTGACCTGGGGAGGGCATAGCCTCTGGCACACATTCAGAGTGTATACCTCACCTTTACTCCTGGCATGGCCTGGGCCTCCACTGCTCCATGCCCTGAGAACACTGTCTCAGACCAAGGTCTCACCGTGGGTTCCTAGAGCCCCTGTTAGAGAAGATAGGGGCCCTCATTCTGCAGATATACGAATGGCCCTGATACCCCTAGTGCTGTCAAGAGGTTTGGCCAGGCTCTGTGAGGTCCCCACCATTCTGGGGTAGATGGTCGCCTCTGTGCTCACTCAAGACCCTCACCTTTTGCCTGGAAGGCCCTAGACCCCACCCCTCTGCTTGCCTGGGAAACTCTCAGAACAAAAGCTCACATCCCTAATATGGAGCAAAAGGCATTGAGTGGGCCCTGCATATCCCAGAGATGACTGCATGGCCTGGGTCAGACTGTTCTGGCGTGGGGTTTCCCTCAACCCACCATAAGGGTTTTTACCTTTAATCCTGGCAGGGTCTCAACTCACCCCTTCTGACTTGACATGGGCCATCTGAGCTCAGTCTGAGGATGCCCCTCTGTCCCTCTCATTGCCGTGAGAGCCATAGCTTGCCATGTCTTGCTGCTCCCACCTGTATCCTTGGGGGGGCTGAAAACAGAGAAGTCAGAATCTGTGGGGTCCCATCTTTTCTGGGGTGGGTAAGTAATTTCGCTCCTCACTAAGGGTACTTATCTTGACTTCTGACAAAACCTGGGACACTTCCCTCAGCTGATGTGAGTCTGCACCGCTGAGAACAAGGTCCTCTCCTCCTTGACACGCTCCCCAGGTAGAAGTCCGGGGCCAGAACATGTGGTCACCCATGCTTGGATCCTCCCAGGGCCAACAATTGGCATAGGGCAAGGACGGACTCTCCTTATTGGGTGTATGAATTCCCCTCAATCATCCCCCTGTGTCCTCACCTTGATGATGCCTAGCAGGCCTGGGACTCTTTCCTGTGCTGACCTGGAGCTGTGACCCTCAGACCAAAGTTGTAACCACATTCAGCCCCTTCAGGCAGTAGTGAGGGAGTACCAGGTCTGGCCACCCTGCCTGGAGCTTCCAGGGCTGACTGTGGTGAAGGGGTGTTTCTGTGAGGCCTCCACTGTACTGGAGTGGGGTACTCCTAGTCCTTCCTCACACCAAGATGTTCACCTTCCTTACAGCTGTAAAGAAGTGTGGATGTACCACATGTGGCCACCCTGCCCAGGGTCTGCCAGGGATGAAATCATGGGCATGGTTGGGGCCCCTCTTTCCTGGGATCCTGGCTCTCTGTCCACCTCTTCTCTCCCAGCAGTGTCTGAGCACCTCCCTTTGCTCACCTGAGGCCGTGCTCACTAAACCAAGCCCCTACCCTCCCTTAGACCCAGAGGTGGCTGTCAAGACACACATACCAGGCCACCCTGCATGGGGCCTCCCAGGGCTGATGGCAAGGACAGGCATCTGTGGGGTTATTCCCTATCCTGAAGTCTAAGGCTCTCTCCCTCCCTTCCTTCTTATCTCTGTGTTCTTATCTTGGCTGCCTGGTACAGCCTGCAACCCTTCCAATCACACCAAGGCCTTTACTTCTCTCTAACCCATGAGGTGTAAGTCATTGGCCCCCATACCCAGGACCATCCCAGCGGTGACATTAGGGGTGGAAGGGGATGGGCAGTGGAAGACCTCAGTCCTCCCTCAGGGTCCTAATCTTTATGCCTGGTAGAGCCTGGACCCTCCCCCCTACTATGTCCTTGAGTCAGCCCCACGTCACAGCAGGCTCCGACTCCCAGAGTCCCCTAAATACGAAGAGGGAGGGACTTAGCCTGACAGGTCTGCCCTAAGGTGACCCAAGACTGACATTAGGGGCAACACTGGACTATTTTGAGACACTTTACCTGGGGTGGGGACCCCATCAATCCACCCTCATCTTCTCACTTGACTCCTCACAGAACCTGGGCCCTCTTGCCTCGGGTGATCTGAAGCCTGCCCCTGAGACCATCGGCCTCGCCACTGTCAGTCCCTCAGAGTCAAATCATTTGGGGTTACATCCGGGCCCCCTACACTGGGGGTTTCACTTTTGCGGGCTGACAGCAGGAACAAGGATGGACTGTGGGGCCCACATTGGGATGTAGGGGGGCCTCTCAATCCTCCCTTAGGTCAGTGCCCTGTATGGAGTTGACACAGCTCTGTGCCATACCAGGCTCTGACTCCCAAAGTCCCCTAAATCCTAAGGATTAGGGACTCAGACTGACAAGTCTGTTCCAGGGTGGTCCACTGCTGACAGCAGGAACAAAGTTGGATTATTTTGGGATTCCTCTACCTGGGATGGGGCCCCCTGAGTCCACCCTCTTCATCTCACCTCACTCCAAACAGAGCCTGGGCCCTCTCCCCTCCACCAAGGTGAAGCTTGCCCCTCAGACAAATGGCCTCACCTCTGTCAGCCCAACAGATGGATTTCAGTGGACGCCAGATCCCACCCTCCACCCCAGCTTCCTGGGCTGACAGCAGAGGCAGAGTTGGATATTTGGGGACTGTATACTAGACTGTGGGCCCCCTCAGTCCACCCTCCACATCTCACTTGACTCTTCACAGAGCCTGGGCCCTCTCTCCTCCACTGACGTGAAGTCTGCCCCTCAGACCAATGGCCTCGTCTCTGTCAGCCCACGAGACAGACGTCAGTGGACGTCAGATACCACTCCCCACACTGGCTTCCCGGGCTGACAGCGGGGACACACGTGGATTATTTGGGGACCCTCTATGTGGGGGCCCACTCAGTCCACCCTCCACATCTCAACTCACTGCTAACAGATCCTGGGTACATTTTCCTCTGCTGATCTGAGGCCTGCCCCTCAGGGCAACCACCTCGACTCTGTCAGTCCCCCAGATGGACGTCGGTGGATGTCAAAGCCAGCCCCTCACACCCGGGCTTCACCGGGCTTCCCCGAGCTTCCCCAGGCTGACAGGGTAGGCAGAGCTAGATCATTTGGGAGCTCTCTACCAGAGGGGGGTACCCTCAGTTCCCCCTCAGCATCTCACCTTGACTCCTCACAGAACCTGGCCCCTCTGCTAACGGTTGACCAGAAGTCTGGACCTCAGATCAACGGCTTTGCCTCTTTCAATCCCTCAGACTCAAGTCAGTGGACTTCACATCGGACCCGTACCAGGGTTTCCCTGGGGTGACAGCAGGGACAAGAATGGAATGTGGGGCCCCCAACAAGGATGTGGCAGATCCTAGATCTCCACCCACTATAGCCCTCAGTTGACCCTGGGTCACATCAACATATGACTCCAAGAGTCCCTTGTGTTCTAAAAGGGAGGGGCTCTACCTGACAAGTCTGTCCAAGGGTGGCCCAGGGCTGACAGCAGAGGCAGAGCTGGATTATTTGTGGCCCACTTCTCTCCACCGAGCTGAAGTCTGGACTTCACACCAAGGCCCTCAACTCTGTCAACCCCTGAAGAAGAAGTCAGTAGACATCACTGATGGCAGAGGCAGGGATTGGGCCCCTCTGTCCCAGGGTCTAAGGTTCCATTAGTCCTCCTTCAGTGTCTCAACTTAACTGCCGGCAGAACCTCGGACTCCATCAGCACTGCAATGGGATCTCCCACAGCTGACCACTGGTACCGTGCATGGGCCCCTTCCATTCTGGAGTCCAAGGCTGCCTTGGTCCCACCTCAGGGCCCTCACCTCGATTCCTACTGAGGCATGTGACACCTCCCTGGGCTAACCTGAGTATGCCCACGTAGACTAGTGCATACACTGCCTTGAATCCCTTGAGGCAGAACTTCACCTATACAGGTCAACACCTGTATTGTCGAAAATTGAGGGAGTGGTCAGCCTTAAAACTCTGCCTGGAGTCTTCCAGGACTGACAGGGCAGAGATGGATTCTTTGTGACTGCTATGCTCTGGGGTGAGTGAACACCTCAGTTCTCACTCATGAGAGCCCTCATCTTGGCCCTTGGCTCCTTGATTAAATGCTCTGTGGGAAATGTGCTCTCCCTTCCACATCAGACCATTTGTCCAGCTGCAACCTTTGTAAAAAATGACTCCAAGTCCCAGGCTAGATGTTAAATGGGGACCTGTTATATCCATGATCAAGGTTGACCAGTTGCATATGTAGTGCTCTCATATTCAAATCTCTTCTGTATCTATGTTTTGTACAATTTTATTTGACTTCCAGTGTTTATGTCTTTTTCTTTAGTAATTGATCCTACTTGGAAAAATGGCTATTTTTTAAGTATTTTCAAAGAATTGTGTTTTGACAGGTATCTCTGCTGTTATCTGCTTCATTATTTCTGCTTTTATCTTCATTATTTCATACCTTCTACTAACTTAAATTGCATATGGTATTTATTCTTTACTTTCTTGAACTGTGCAGACGTTTTAAACATTTTTATTGTCTCAAATATTTAAAGCTATCTATTTCCCTCTGAGTATCATTTGGGCTGTATCACAAAGTTAGTGTTACATAGCTTTATGTGTATGACTTGAATTTTTTACAAGTTGAATATATTATTCTATTACTTATGCTATTAAAATTTTCAATATTTATCCCCAAATGAGGGGTATAAAATTATTTTTTAGAAGACTGTGAAAAGGATGATAGAAATAGAATGTCACTTGGAGGATATTTCAGATTCCAAAGGCATTTTATTTTGTTTTATTTTTGTCATTAGTTATAGAATATTATTAAACATATTTAAATGCTGTTTACAGTGTTGGGTTTATTGCAGGAATGCAAAGAAGTTTAACACTAGAAAGTCAATCAACATAACTGGCCATATGTGGGAGTCAAGGATTTTCTAGGAAAATCTAAAATTCTATCAATATTTAATACAGAGGGAATTTAATGCAGGGGACTGATTCCACAAGTGATGGAGAAGCCAAATGAGGGAAAGTTGGAGAACCCAATAATTAGCCAAAAAAGGAAGTCAATCTCACCTGTAGGTGGGAAGGACAAACACAGGAATGTAGCATTAATGAAACCTAGGTATTGGGTTCAACAGGATCTGGAATCATGGTGGGACTATCTGACAGTGGCTGGAGCCATGGAAAATGTAGCCACTGAAGGACAATTCACTTGACGCAGAAGAAGGTGGAGAAATACTCTAATTGCTCTATCTTCCTGAACCAAAATGGCAGCCAAATGTTGGTGAGTCTAGGAATTGGAGCCTTCAGGAGTCATATCCTGTATAGTGGAGATTAGAGTAGGAGAAAATGAGAGATGGATCTGTGAACAAATAGTTCCAGGACTGGCTAACTATAGTAACAGATTGAATAAGACAAATCATATCTACAGTAAACTTATTAATTTTTTTTAAAATTTTAGGTTTTAGGGGGTACAAGATAAATTCTGTTGTACATATATACTGTATAGTGGTGAAATCTGGGCTTTTGGTGTGCCCATCACCTGAGTAGTGTACACTGTGCCCCACAGGTGATTTTCCATGCCCCACCTCCTCCCACCCTCACCCTTTGGAGTCTTCAATGTCCATTATACCACTCCATGTGCCCTTATGTAGCCATAATTTAGTTCCCACTCATAAGCGAGAATATGGAGCATTTATTTTTCTGTTCCAGAGGTACTTCACTTAGGATAATGTCCTCCAGTTCCATCTAACATGCTGCAAAAGATATTATTTCACTCTTTCTTATTGTTGAATAGTACTCCATGGTTTATGTGTGTGTGTCTGTGTGTGTGTATGTATATATAAATATATCAATTTCTTAATACATTCAGTTGATGGGCAATTAGGTAGATTCCATATTTTTGCAATGGTGAATTGTGATGTGATAAATATATGAGTACAGATGTCTTTTGCATATAATGATTTCTTTTTCTCTGGGTAGATACCCAGTACTGCAAATTCCCAGTTTGCAGGATCAATGGTAGATCTACTTTTAGTTCTTTGAGAAAGTTTCATACTAATTTACATTCCCACTAAGAGTGTATAAGTGTTTCATTTTCACTGCATCCACACTAACAACTAATGTTTTTTTGACTTTTTAGTAATGGCCATTCTAATTGGAGTAAGATGGTGTCTGATTGTGGTTTTAAGTTGCATTTCTCTGGTTACAGGAAATTTAAACATAATTGTATTTAATAAAAATTGACATATATTCCCAACAAAAGTGATATTTCTCAAACTATAAAATTTTTTCTACCCCAACCTCTCCCACAAAGTATAAAATTTATATCCATGAGTCTATGCTGATAAATAAATGACTGAATAAATGGAGGAGAATAGATAAATCTCAGCAGAAGAATTACAAATGTGTTGTGTAGATATTCCATACTTTTCAAGTGTTTGCTGGGCACAGTGACTTTCTTCCCAAGAAAGTACAGTGTGGAAAAGGGGGAAAAGAGGAAGTTTACTTTGGGAAAGCTGAAAAACGCTCCCTCTGCCAGGTGATCAACATTGATATTCACAGTGATAAATGTCAGGTGGGTGGGAGGGGGAAGGAGGGGATGAATAAATTCCGACCTAATGATTGCAGTGCGTTGTCTGTGGGATGGGCAGACTTGTGGCTCTGACTCGGGTGGTGCAAAGGCAGTATATGTAACCAAAGCATTTGGACCCCCATAATATTCTGAAATAAAACAAAAATAGTGATAAGTCACTGTATGTATATTTGATATGATGTCATGAGAATAGCACTTTATCTCTGTGGTGCTCCCCTTTCTAAACCCATAATATCAAGCTAATCATGACAAAATCATCAGTAAAATTCCAAGAGCGGGGCATCCTACAATATGCCTGACTGTACTCCTCAAAACTGTCAAAGTCATCAAAAACAAGGAATGCCTGAGAAACTATCATAGCCTAGAGGAGTCTAAGAAGGCACAATGGCTAAATATCCTGTAGAAACTTAGATAGTATCCTGAAACAGAGAAAAAGACATTAAGTAATGACTAAGGAAATCTAAGGAAAGTGTGGACTTTTGTTAATAACCTTGTATCACTATTGGTTCATTAGTTGTAAACAATGTGCCAAACTAAGATGTTAATTAATAGCAGAAAGCAAGTGTGGGCCTTGTGGGAACTCTCTGTACTATGTTTGCAATTTTTCTGTAAATCCAACACTATTCTAAAATAAAAAGCTTGTTAAAATGGAAACAAAAGGAAAAGTCAACTAGATAAAGGATATGTGTGAAAGACTTACACAAACATCATACACATATAGGGAAATTTGAAAGCTTTTGCTTGAAACTGAGGATTAGTCAAGGATTCCTCCCATTACCATTTCTCTTTAATATTTTGATGGAGATACTGTCCAGTACAGTAATGAGAAGCAGAAGAGATAGAAATTCATAAAATAAGAAATAAAGTGTCCGTGATTAACAGATGATTAATCTGTGAGTGAAGAAAATCCAAAAGAACTATGGTTAAACTATTCAGTCAAAAAAAGTGAATGTCAAGGTTGCTTGGTATAACATCAATATACAAAAATAAACTTTGTTTCTGCAGCAACAAATAGTATAAAATGAAAATGAAAGTCAGAAAAATGTGGCTTGTGACCTATCATACCAAAATATTAAATATTTTAGGGTAAATCTAGGCAAAGCACGTTTAGGAACTCTATGGAAAAAATATAAAAGCACTGTTTAGATAAATTAATAAACACCAAACTAAAAATAAAGTATAATATGATCATGGATATGAAGATTCAGTTGGATAAAGATGTTAATTCTTCTTGATTAATCTACAGATTGACTGTAATCTAAATAAAAATCCCAAAGGTTTTGTGGGTGAATATGTCTGTTTATGTGCATATCTGTGTGAAATGTGACGCAATAGAGTGTAATGTTTAAATTGACATGCAACAGGCCAAGCATAGCCAAGACAGTCCTGAAGGAATAGAGGAAGTTAAAACTAGTTGCTTGGCCAGGCACGGTGGCTCACGCCTGTAATCCTAGCACTCTGGGAGGCCGAGGCGGGTGGATCTCTCGAGGTCAGGAGTTCAAGACCAGCCTGAGAAAGAGTGAGACCCTGTCTCTAGTAAAAATAGAAAGAAATTGGAGATTGACGAAGATGGCGGAATGGCGGTGACTGCCTGGATCTGCGCTCCGGCGAGGAACCGTGGATCCGGACCTGCCACAGCGCTGGAGGACCGCTCCCACACAGGAACAGTGGTGTGAATCCACGGAGAATCAGCGTGGGACAAACAGAGCAAGTGAGGTCTGAGGTGAACAGAAATTAAGATCGCGGAACTCTGCAGAAGGCGCGGAACAGACAGTAGCCAGCGGAGCGCAGGCGGCTGCGCCCGCCCCCAGGTGGGGCGGGGGCAGTCTTTAGGAAAAGCGGCTTGCGCTCCTCACTGACCTCCACCCCCAATTGCTTGGAGACCCCCTCGCAAGCCAGAGCAGAATCTCCGAGCGAGACGTAGGGCATTGCAGACAGGAGGCTTTTTC
>JAPYYL010000031.1:6217980-6255838 GCA_028534055.1 Eulemur mongoz | reverse complement strand
GTAACACTTGAAGGTGCTGACTCGGGAAAGGGGGGGTGGGGAAAAAAAATATGAAACTATTGTTTTTAACTTGCACTATTCACTTAATAATTTATCATGAATATTTCCCATATTATTTCATATCATTGTACAAGAAATAATGTATACATTATGAGGACATACTGTATCTAACAAGATATACTGTTAGACTCTTTGATTCTGTAAAATTAAATTGAAAAAAAATAAAATTAGAAAGAAATTATCAGGCCAACTAAAAAAAATATATATATATATATATATAAAGTAGCCTGGCATGGTGGCACATTCCTGTAGTCCCAGCTATTTGGGAGGCTGAGGTAGTAGGATTACTTGAGCCCAGGAGATTGAGGTTGCTATGAGATAGGCTGACGCCACGGCACTCACTCTAGTCTGGGCAACAGAGTGAGACTTTGTTTCAAGAAAAAACAAACAAACAAACAAACAAACTAGTTACTCTACCAGATGAGTAAGAATTATTAAAATGCTAGAGTATTTAAGTTTGTAGTATGTGTGCAGAGGTTGACATGCAGATCAATGGAAATAGTGTCCTCTTGAAACAGAGATTTATATATGGACCGTTGATTTACAAAAAAGGTCCAACTGCAGAACAGTGGGGACTCACGGTAGTTTTAGTAAATGACAGTGAAACAACTTGATTTCCATGTAGAAACCCCAATGCAACTGGAGTTCTTCTAAAGCTGCATAAAAATCAATTACAGAGGGAGTAATGGTCTACTTTTTTGACTGTTGCTATAAAAAATTTCAAAACACACGAGAAACTATATTGAGTAGTTGAATGAACCTCGCATTTTGGGTCAAGTAGGGCTTTGAAAATGCTGGAGGGGAAAGGACTGAGAGAATCTGGGGACATCATTCAGTGCCAGAAGAGATGGAGATGCTATGAGCTGGGGAAAAAGAGAGGAAATGGCAGCTCCTTCTTCTCCCTGTCTCTGACACAGATGGCCTTGCTACCTTCATGGGCCTTCATTTTCAAAGAGCTGGACCTGGTGGCTAGAGGGAGCTTGAGAGAAGGCTACCTGGACCAATGATGTTTTCATTCCTCCTCCCACCACAAGCCCTGCTGGCCAGTAGAGCCCTGGTGCTCCAAGAAGTGTGACTTGATGTATGAGGCCAGAGACTCCTGACAAGGGATGTTAGACTGACACCCTGACCAGGCCCAGGAGGACTTTAGTGGCTTAGAGGCAAGGCCAGGTTTTCCACTTGTGTTAGGATCAGATTACTGCTTCCCTCCTCACCTGGATGAGAGCTCTTGATGGAGGGAGGGGCTTGGGAGCTTTGGCCACTCTCTTTGTTTGGCTCATTTCAAGGTGTACCACAGATGCTGCTCTTTTGCACAAATCCCTCTCTGCACACCCCTGCTAATGGAAATTGTAGTACTTGATGGAGCAAAGGAGGATATCTCTCCATCCTGCAGTCAGAAGTACTCTAAATGTGGAGGGGTAAGTATCATGGGATGACATTGAACTCAGTCCAAGTGGGCCGGGGACATGCAGAGATACCAGTGGGAGGGCTTCCCCTACCAGCACGGGAACTACCACCAGTCTGGGGAGGATTCCCTAGCAGTGTCTTTCACAGAGTAGAAGTTTTAATTTTAATAACATCTAACTTATCAATTTTTTCTTTCCTGATTCATGCCTTTGGTGTTGTATCTAAGAAGTCATTGCCAAATCTAAGGTCACCTTGATTTTCTTCCATGTTACCTTTCAGAAGCTTTATAGCATTGTGCTTTACATTTGGGTCTAGGATCCATTTTGAGTAAACTTTGCGAAAGGTGCACAGCAAGTGCTTTCTCCTTGCTGAGGTCAGGGGTGCTGTAAATGTGGAGAGTACAGGCATCATGGGATGACATAGAACTCATTTTGAGTGGTCAGGGGACCTTCAGGGATACCAGAAAGGCCCCCCCCCCCCGGCAGCACATGAACTGTCACCAGTCTCGGGAGGGGTTTTGGGGATTTGTCTTAATGAAGACCCTCCACCATTAAAATGGTATTATAATGGGATTTGGAGGTCCTGGTTTGAAAGGCTTTAGGTTGGGAGTCAGTCTCTGAATGAGAATGGGGTCACACAAAATGGAGCCACAGGGTCATGGGCTGAGAGGCCCTGTAGCAGGGAGAGCACCATCTCAATTATTCCATCTAACCAAGGGTAGTTGGTGGCACAGATAAACACTCGCTCCCACCTCTGCTCCACAAACTTCCTTTCAGCTGCCCTCACTCTGGACAGGGGCTCAGCAGAATTCAGGAATGCCAAGACTCCAGAAGCCGTTGACTTATTGTTTTGTGAGAGATTTCACTGAAGTTCTGGGTCATCTCCAGATCCACTCTGTTCAGGACCAAATCAGCTGTTGTGGAGTTGAGTTTGCTTTCTTCCTCAGCCTCGGCTTTAGCGTCTTGGGTACATTAGCCTTTCTTGTAGCCAGAATAGGATATACAACTTGTGATGGTTAATTTTAGATGTGGAATTGACTAGGTAAGTGGTACCCCAGTAGTCAGTTAAGCTTTATTTCTGGGTGTGTCTGTGAGGGTGTTTCTAGAAGAGATTGGTATTCGAATTAGGGGACTAAGTAAGGAAGATTTGCCCTCACCCATTGTAGCTAGGCATGATCTAATTGACTGAGGCCCAGATGGAATAAAAAGTAAGAGTAAAGACAAGTTTTCTCTCGCTCTCTCTCTCTCTCTCTTCTGGAGCAGAGACACCCTTCTTCTCCTGCCCTTGGACATTAGAACTTCAGGCTTTCAGGCCTTCGGACTCTTGGGCTTGCAGCAGCATCTGCTCTGGGGTCTTGGGCCTTTGTCCTCAGACTGAGAGTTATACCATCTGCTTCCCTGGTTGGAAGGCCTTCAGACTTGGACTAAGACACGCTGCTGGCTTCCTGGTTCTGCAGCTTACAGACGACCTATTTTGGAACTTCTCTGCCTCCAAAATTGCATGAGCCAATTCCTTTAATCAATCTCCTCTCATATATATATCTATCTATCTGTCTATGCATCCTATTGGTTCTGTCTCTCTGGGTAACCCTGACTGATACTCAACTTTTGAGTTGAAGGTGGAAAGCTTACATAATAAATCTCTGCTCCCATACCTGGAGATAGCTGGGGTCTGAGATTCACTCCTGGCCCCTGTGACCTATGGCATTTTGGTACTGCATCCCATCAGAAATAGAAAAAGGGCTATTTTTCCTTTCTTGGGGGGAAGGAATGAGGGGTATAACTGCCTGGAGCACTTTCTGTGCACTACCCACAATAGATAGCTCACTGATGAATAGCAATATTTTGGAAATTTAGCATATGTTTATGACATATGTGTCAAGGTTAAATATGACCAGACTACTGCAAAAAGGGGCCTGAGATTTGCAACAACATGGATGGAACTGGAGAATATTATGTTCACTGAAATTAGCCAAGCACAGGCAGACAAACCTTGCACATTCTCACTCATATGTTGGACCTAAATTTCAGAAAAATCTCATGGAAACAGAGTTTATGAAGATGGTTATCAGAGGCTGGGAAGGGAATTGAGGGCAGGGGGAAAAGTTGGGGATGATGAATGGATGAAAAAATATAGTTAGATGGTAGATAGAATGAACACTATTTCATAGCACAACAAAGTGACTATATTCAACAATAAGTTAGGGTATGCTTTAAAATAGATAGAATAGAAATGTTTCTAACACAAAGAAATGATAAATACCTGAGGTGATGGAAGCCCCAGTTACCCTGATTTGATTAATTCACATTCTTTGCCAGTAACAAAACATCACATGTACCCTATAGAGATACACAACTATGATGTATACATAACAGTAGAAATGAAAAGGAGGGTATGAGTACCTCTAAGTGGGAAGTAGAGCAAGCAAAAAGCCTTAAAAGACCAAGGGAAAGTACATATGGTTGTTATCAGCACTCTTCAATGATAAAGACTTCGTCCTTCTTGGGTACACAACAAGCTGAATTTCCTGACTCCTTAGAGTGGGGTCAAAGTCATTAGTCCTAGCTAATGAATTGTGAGTGTAAGTGAGGTGTTTTCCTTCTGACAGGAGCACTGAATTACTTGTGCAAGCTCTGCTACATTTCCGTCCCCCTGCTATGAAGATTGCAGAAGGACACATCAATAGCTATCATGAGCAGAAGCTGCCCCAGTGACCTGAATTACACACACAGTGTGAGAAGTAAATGAATATTTCTTGGGTGAAGTCACTGGGACTTTGAGATGGTCACCACAGCAGCACCTCGCCTGTCCCCAATGACTATCCAATTCCAAACTGGGCATTTCCATATTGTTGGCCATTGTCTGGTGGTATGATGGGGCAGAGTCCTTTTTATTCACTGGAGAGGATGCTTGAGTTCTCATTTTTCTCCCCCAAGAATGGACATATTCCTCTATCGAGAGCATGTCGGGATGGGAAGTCTCCCCAAGACGTGGCCCATTTGGAGCTAGAGTAACAGGAGAGGGTCTTTGGTTAGGTGGGACATTTTGTGCTACAAGAGGCAGAGCAACATTAGCAATAGAAAGGTGTTTGTGTGGTGGCCCTCGAGGTGTGTCTGTCAGGTCCCCAGTAGGAAAACCTGCCATCGGGGGCAGCATTACTTGTCAGTCCCAGCCTTGTCTGTGCAGAGGCCATGCTTCCCCTGGGGCTGTTCCCATTCAGTGACTGGGAGTAGCAGCGATGACGGTGCCAGCCTGTTCCCATCTTAGCAGGACCAGACGGCACAAGTAACTGCATGAGTAAATAGTTCAGGACCCCTTACCATCCAGCACTGTAGCACAGTGCCCCTTCCCCACCCTGCATCTATGGCCATATGGAGGGTCCTTTATGACCTGCTGAAGCGGGGGAAGGTACAAGCTTAAAATGGCTGGTACTGCATCTCACACAGATAAGTGGGTGCTCTTGAAATAGAGTGGTAAGGTAAAAGTCTTTCCTGAATGGGCAGAGCTTTGAGGGGTGTACCTGGCCTGGGATCAGAGTGGGATAGCTTGGTGTGAGAGGACTGGAGAAGGCTCCTGAGGGCACACAGAGTTTTGCAGACAGGAGTGAGTTGGGGAAGGATGACAGAGTCCATCATCTCCTATCAATTTTTGCCCTCTTTTCCCTGAATGACACTAGAGGGAGGCTTTGTAGTGATCTGATTCTGATCTGATCTGTTTCTGCTCCAATTGTTTCTCCTTGAGAGAACTACCTTGGGATATTTCTCTTCTTTCAGGTTCTTTTTTCTAGCCCTTTTGACTTTTTACAGTCATAATTTCGGTCTGTGTATTTGTTTGGATAAAGATAAAAAAAGTACTCAACATCAAATTGGTTTTACTGATCATCACCTAAGAGCACATTTAGGAATAATATTAATCAGGTGTCGGGCAGATGTGGTGACGGAGGGGATGTGTGTATACATACATAATGAGTGCAATGCACACTGTATATGAGGTGGACACATTTGAAGTTCTGACTTGGGGGAGTGGCGGGGAAAGGGCAATATACATAACCTAAACCTTTCTACCCCCACAATATGATGAAATTACAAAAAAGAGAAACAGAGAGACAATCTCCAAGAGAGAAAAACATGGGGAAGGAAACTGAAATGGGGAAATTTGGAGTCAAGGATGCAGAACTGGATTCCGTGCAGCAAATCTTAGGTTGGTCTTTGGAAAAGTTCATGTTCCAATTTTGACATTGACTCCCTGTGCAGTTCCTGAGCAGCTTCCAGAACACAGGACAGAAACTCACTGAAGTCTCATGGCAAATATCTCTTCTCCCCTACTACTGTTAAACAGGAAAATAAACTCAAGGTTATTAAGAAATAAGCCAAACCTTCCTCAGTCCTGTATACCTTACCAATTCCTGTCCTCTCCCACCCTTGTGACCCCAACTGAGAGGAGTGCTTGGATTGGGTAAGCAGCACCGTGGCATCCCAAGGGGCCCCAAGAAGCATGCCAGACTGGGAAGAAGCTGGTAAGGGCTCCTTCACCCCAAGATTTAGCAAAGCTGGGAATCAGGGGATCCCATTTTCCTCCTCTCATCCCTGCCCTTGGGGTAGTTGTGTAGTCATGCAGGCAGCAAGTGACAGTGGTCTTGTCAGTGTCAGGCCCATCCAAGTGCCACATGCTCCACCTGCGGCCACCTTCTGAACCTCGTTTGTCTGCAATAACTTAGCCAGCAGAAGAGCACGCAGCCACTCATGGCAGGTCCCAGCTGCAAGAAAACTCTTCCCCACATCCAAGCTGCACTTCCTCTTTCTGCAGGTACCTGTGACCCCTCCGGCATGATAAGCTTTCAGCAGCAGAAGAGCTGCTAGGCATTGAAAGGGAGATTTCGGCCTATCAGGGTCACAGTGGAATCTGTGGGAAGGTCACGTGGAGCTGACTACACTGCAAAGGCGGGCCCAGCAAGGGCTCCCAGCTGCAGTGTTTGGTGAGGGAGGCACCGAGTAATGTGTGCTCTGCAGTGGGCTTCTCTGCAGCCAGTAAGGCCTGGGGTCGGTTCTTAGTGGGAAGGTGGGGTTGGGATCCTGAGTTCTATGTGGGAGACCAGGGGGAGCCAGGAGAATGGGGTATGTTGCCAGGGGCTGCTGACATGAGTCAGAACAGTGGAGAAGAAGGGGTATCCGGCAAACTTTTCTATCCTGTGTATGTCCCAGCATGGAGCAGCAAAGCAGCATCTGTAGGGTGGGTTTGCACGACACGCCTGGCCTGTTTGGGGCTCCAAAGGGACCACAAAGCATCACTGGACCAGGCTTCCTGCTTCAACTCCAAGGTTTTCATCAAAAGTTGCTTGGAGATGCACTGAGAAATGTAGGCCACAGCAAGGAGGCCCTGCACCACTGCAGGGAATTTGAGTGTGATTTTGCAAAAGTTTTCATCCTGAGCATGCTCTATTCCCACCCTCACAAGGCTTTCTTGCTCTCTATTCTGCACTTCCATGTTGGCAAAGGAGATTTTGCAAACAATTTTGTTCTTTATAAATTTGGCTTATCACATACCCCTTACCCCACAAAAGGGAATCAGATGTCTACCTTGTATTTTCGCACCACAATGGTTTGTTCTGTTTTAAAAGTTTTTGTGTGAAATGATTAGGTATGGCCCCTTCAAAATTGTGAACTAATTTCATTTGTGCTTTTGCTAATTCCCCTCGTCCTGAAAACCATGGTTTCAAATGTCCTGGGGCATCAGGAGGCCGACGTGCAAAGCTGTGGGATGGCCATGGTGAGGGATGGAAGCCAGAGCTTCCTGGATGCAGACAGATGCCCCATGTAACACTTTGTAATCCTACAGAGAGGAGACACGATGACCTGGCAGACTAGACGTATTTATTCTTCCCTTTTGGCTGTTTACAATATTTTGTTTCAGTATATTTTTCAGAAGCATAATTGTATCTTTATGTTTAATTGTTTACAAGTCCGCACTGCTCAAGGTCTTTTTCATGCAAAAATGTACACTTAATGAGGGCAAAGAAGGTGCCCAGTCATCTCTTGAGGCTCTGGAACTTAGTGCCCCTTTTTAAGGTTTGGCCATCCAGAGCAACTAGGTCTCGGTCCTCCTCTTCTTTTCTTAGTTTTCACTTGCCTGGGCCCAGCACCACTTCTGAAGATGCGTCTCTGTGCGTGTGTGTGTGTGTGTATGCATGTGAGACTTTACTATACTTCATCGGCTTTCACAGTGTCTCTGACTTGGCTGCACTCTGAAGAATCTTCTGGCACTGCCAATGTCAGGCACCATGGACAGTTGTGCTAAACTTGGGCACCCTCAACTCTGCCAATGACAACTGATCCTGGGGATGCAGTCCGGCTAGATTTTAGACACAAATTGAGTCAACAGAAGTGACCCTGACCAACTGGAGCTATTTCATAATTTAAGCATATCAGAGAGATACATTAACACTATCCCCCTCCCTACACTGGAAATGCAACACTGGTACTATACATTTCCTATCGATCACAGGACATGATACAACAAACATGAACACATTGCACTGTTGGTAGGACAAGTCACAATTTCTTTTGATGTCTGGCTATAGAATAGCTAGGAAGTTACTGCTCATCACCACAGCAAGGTACCATGCAGGTGGATAGCTTAGTGAATGTATTCATTAGTTAATAGCTCAAAGGGTTATTTCTTGTATGTATAGAATAAGGAACCCTCATCAGGAATGGCCATAGTCTCAGCAAAAGTCGGCTCTAAATGTGCAAAGACTTTGCAGCCCTGCTATTAACAACATGACATGAATTGTAAGAATACATTTGACAAGCTCCATTGAAGATCATCCGTGACCTGTGCAAAGGCACCCCACAGTGACAGATGGAAAGGGCAAGAACTTGGTAGTAAATGTATGCCCACAACATGTCAACACTTTGGAGAGAAGGACAGGGGTATCCCTCCTGTGCTAGTGGCACACAAGACATTCTAGGGCGAAGTGGATGGGACGGAAAGTGAGCAGAGGAGCAAAGTGGGGATCGCTCCTTCCCAGATGATGCCCAAGCTCCAAATTACCAAGCACTGTTTGACTGGCGGGGGCTGAGAAAGGCTCTGGGCTGCACCCCTGCAGCACCCAGCTGGACACTGCACTTCCAGATTCACTTGGTGTGAGGAAAGGAGAGGGAGGGGATGGGGGCAGTCAGCTGGAAGTGGGGGCTTGCACAGCTGGGGAGCGGCTGGGGACAGCTTGGGTGAGGCTCAATGACAATGACAACAGACCACATGCAGGACTTGACAAGGGGAGATCTGGCAATTCTCAGGCTCAAACGAACAAATCCATGGCAAACTCAGAAGGTTTAACTTCCCTAAAAGGTTTCATTGCCAAACCTCCACCTCACACTGAAACTGAACTACACAGTATGAGTCGCAGTAGAGTTCAACTGCTCTCGTTGCAGCATGTTAGGGCAAGATATTCTTTGTAAGGTATAATATTATATCTAGCTATGTGGATTTATGGAGATATTCACAAGTGGCCTCTTTGCCCTTCCTCTGTGCCGTGAAGCCTTCATGTGCATGGCTGCCAGACACGTCTGAAAGCCCTCTGTTTGTTCCTAGTGCTCCCTTTGTGACGCCTTGTGAATCAACTGCTCACCCCCCACAGGGCTCAAAACCCACCAAGGTCCTGGAGAACCAAACCCAAGGCAACCAAGCAATGCTTGGGTCTAAGAAGCCAGCCTTTCTACAGCCACGTGGTGAGCTTCATATATGAGGCTACTGCTCCCCCCTCAACCTGGATCTCTCCGTGGGGTGTCCAAAAATAAAGAGGGAATCTTAGCCAGTCTGGTGGCAACAGTGTTGTTTCTAAGTGTCCTACAGTATTTGTGTCTGTGCATGTGTGCACACGCACCTGTGTGATTGTGCATGTGAGTGTGTGTGGCCATATGTCAGTGTGTGTAGGTCTGCTTGTGTGTATAGGCATATACCGATAAAGGTGAGTGCCCCTCACGCATGTCTGCACACATGGTGACAGTGTGGGTCTGTGTGGGTGTGTGAGTGTGAGAGCCTGTATGCTTGTGCAGAAGGGAGGAAGAGACAACAAGCTGGGCCCACTGAGGCAGGCAGTCCTTAGGGCACCTTGGCACTTCCCTCTCTCCCCTCTGACTATTGTTTTCCCTGGAAGGGTGGAAGTGGTGAGTTCCAGACTCTAAGTCCAAAGTGGAACTTGGGTCCTGTTGCTAGAGTCCAGCAGCCAACCACCATCCCGGCGTAGGCCACTAAAGTGTGTCTTGCACCCGAATGGGCCACGACCACAGTCCACGCCTGCAGCCATTCCAGGTAATGCCCTGTGGGCTTCGTTACATTACCTGCCTTCCTGTGTCTCCACCAGCTGCCACACGTGTGTCAGGGTTACAATGCAATGGGAATGGAGGTTAGAGACAACACCCTGTCTGTTTTGCTGACCCTCCCATCCCATCGTTTGCAGCATGCTTCTGTTCTCATTGTATCCTTTAGGCCCTCCCTCCAGCCTGTGATTCCCAAGCATGTCCTCCTAGAACAAGGCAAGATGCTCTACACTTGCAGCTGATCCCAAGGACTGAGCATTTACTACCTCAAGGCACTAAATTACCAATCCTCAGGACTACATTCATGTCCTCTGACTCCTCTGTCCAGGAGACAGCACAGATGGGTGGAGTTAGGGGATGAGGAGTGGATGGGGACCGGGAGATGCCAGTCCGTGGAAAAGGGAATTGGAGAGTAACAGTCCGTTAACCAGCGCAGCCAAAGGGTGCCCCCCCATGTGGGAAAAGGCCAAAGGAATGTTGGTGCTTCTGGAAGGGCCGCCAACAGGGAATATATATGTTGTCAGGTGCATTTTGCTTCACACTCATTCAAACCAGGTTAACACAGGTGTGCACATGTGAACTCACACACACACACACTCAGCATACACGAATACATATACACACAAGCACGCACATACATAAGCCACACTTTCATGGGGATGCATCCACATGCACATGTCCATACGTTGTTGCACATATGCTTGCATGCATAGCAGTATAGATTTACAGTGATAGGCACAGCATTATACAACTTCTCCAAATGTTGTACATGCACCTAGACCTATGTTGATATATACGAACACATCCAGGTATACAAGGAAACACAAACACAGAAGCATACTTAAATGGAGGTGGGCAGATGGGTGAGGGGCTGCAGGAGAGGCTTCTGAAGGAGAAAGAGGGTTAATGTTGAGTGCTTGGTGACTCTCACTCCCTCACAGCCTCCAACAATGAGGTGAAGCTGCTTGGCAAGCTGAAGCACAGGCCAAGCCTACTTCCATTAGGGGCCCTGATGGGTGGCCAGTGCCCATGTTCTCCATCTGCTCACTTCCTCCTCTATGTCTGGCCACCAATCAGTTCCTGCAGAGACACCCCCTGGTACTGGTAACGTAGAGTAAGTTTGAGGGCCTGTTGGACAGTCAGACTCCGTGCCAGAGCACCCCCTTTTGTGAAGAGGAGAAAAGAAAGGGGAATTCTTTGGTTTAGAGAATTAGGAGAAGGAAGAACAAGTGGGGTGGTTCTATCACTCACTGGCTGCACGCCCTCAAGCACAGCACACAAGCTCCGTTTGTTTTCCTTGCCAATCTGGGAACAATGTGCTTTGCCTTTCCTGGCTCGCAGGGCTCCTGTGAGGGTCCTATGGTGTGTTGGGTCAGTGAGTTTGTTGACACTATGCACTAGACAATAGAAAGGATTAGAATATAGATTTACAGTAGATGTTCATCTGCTTGTCTGGGTCAGATGGTGAACTCCCAAGTCTGTACTTCCTAACCCTAGTGCTTATTCCCAAGTGCTTACTCTGGGATTTGTGATCAACTCAGCGTCTGATAGCAAGCGAACTCCTGACTCAGACAGATGTGTCAAGTCCCTGGTGTCAGGCATTCGGAAGCAGAAATTCAGGCAAGAGAAGTTCCCATTCCTCCAAAGAGGCCAGCTCAACAGTGTCATATTCAACTTGGCCTTGCTCCATGCCCCACTGCAAGCTCCCATTGGGTATGTGCTCCATCACTTACCCTGACAGGTCACCGTGCAGCCTCACCCACCTACGTTCCCCTCCTCCCAACCCTGCACCATCATGCCACATTCTAAATATGACAATAAAAGTGGGAAAAAGGCACTTACAAATGCTCCCTGAGTTTCCCAGGCCAGTTCCCTGAACTTCCAAGCCATGTCTAGCCCTTCCCCTGTGCACTCCATCCCAACCTAGCTTGACTTTTTTCTATAAAGCCCTAAGCAGAAGATGAACAAAGTCCATAATCCCTAGGAGGGAAAAAAAAAAAAAAAAAAAAAGAAGAGAAAAAGTCATGAAAAAGAAATTTTGACACCTCAGGGGGATAGAAAACCCCCCAGAAACATTTGTGAGCAAGGCTTAGGTCCTTCCCCTGTCCCCAAACATGGCTTCCCCCGTCCTCTAAACATTCCCAGGGGCCTTTCCATGCTTACTAGCTGTGAGAAGTCTTTGGAAAGATGAGCGCCTTCTAGCAGGAAAGAAATCAATGTGCTCTTTACCTCCAACTCCTCCTCAGTCCCTTGCTTTCCAGCCAGAATACACACTTTCCAATCACTCTCCACCTCATGCTTAGAAAGAGAAGTGTGGAACTGATAAGACTGCCTGGAAAGCCACAAAATAAAATGAATGAAGGAGAGAGGGAAAATAAAACCAAGAGAAACCATAAGGGAGCAGAGCACAGTGTTCCTGCCGCTATGGGGCTACTGGGGGCCTAATAGATGTGGTACACCCAGTAAGCAATGTTGAACAACCCAAAGGCGAGACAGAAGAGGAACTGGGACCACTTGTCAACCTTACGGACATAGTCGGAGTTGAAGAGATCAAAGGAGAACTCTTCAGCGAAGGCGCACCCAGGGCTTGGGGGGGGCACTCTCCTCATACTCTGAGCTACTGTCCTTGTCTTGGACACTGACCATGAGGTCATCATAATTCAGGCTCCAGATACTATCAGCCTCACACTCAGGCTGCTCCTCAAGGCCAAGGCAGCTGCTCTCAACATTGACTTCATCATGTAAGCTATGGATCTCCTCCAGCTCACGGTTTGCTTCTTGCACACAGCCCTGGCTGCGGCAAAGCACGGGCCACCCACTGGGGCCATGGCCATGGCTCTCGTCTGAGCTCAAGCTCCCATCAGAGTCTGCGGAGTCACAGGTCTCAGCACGGCCATGGGCCTGGACACAGTTGTGGATTTTGGTAGGAATGACACTGTCACTGGTCTGGAAAGCATTAAAGTGAACACTGAAGCCAAGGTGGGCCTGATCTGAGGTGGAGGGGAGATCGCTCAGGCTTTCTGCGGTGGGCAGCATGGCCTGGCCTGGGAGAGAAGTGTGTGGGCTGAGGCTTTCTAAGGTGGCCAGATGGTCCTGCTCAGAGATGGACGCCAGAGAACCGAGGCTTTCCAGGCTTGCCAGGGGGGCCTGAGCGGGGTGATGGGAGGAGAGCTGACTCCGTCTTCCGTTATATTCAGGCCATCCTTTGAGGAGATAATGGATAGGCTCATCAGTTTCCTGTGGCCTAGGTGGCTATTCATGGGGTCGGGAAGGGGGGGTGCTTTCCTCATCAGCACTTGCATTTTACTGTCGGTCTCTTGACAGTCAGAGCCGTCTCCTCTTGGGGTCTCTGGCATACAGGGGGCTGAGGAACAGGACCAAGAGGCTGTCAGCATGCAAGGGAAGGCTATGGCAGCTGCCAAGCCAATGTTTGCCTGGGGCCGTTGCTCCCTTGGGAGCGCTGTGTGGTGGATGGAGGCCTGCTCAGGCAAGCAGGGCTGGGCTCTCTGCGAAGGAGGAGGGACGTTGTTGGACAGTAATGTACCGTCCACAACAAGAGCCTCAGCACTGCCTTGTGATTCTGTAGTGCCAAAGAAGGTGGGGTCGGCAGGCCAGCCTCTCCGGCGTCTGTCTTCCTTTCAGCCTCCCTCTTCCCATCTTCCCTTCCAGCTACATTGCCTGCCCTGGATGCATGCCAAGTGAACCGAATTTGGTCCAAAGATCTCCAGAAATTTAGCCTTGCTGTATACTTGCTTTGTGACCTTGGACAATTATCATGTGTCAAGGAGTGATGATAAAGAGTCCTACTTCCTCATTACTTGTTCACGTGTGTGTGCTGTGTGTCTGCGCATGTGAGGATTAAAGGAACTAAGAAATGCGAAAGGGTCAAAAGTGCTAAGCCAGGGCTCGAGAGGTGCTCAGGGAAAGCTGATTGTCAGTCACAAAGTCAAACCTGCATGTTCCCCACCAGCACTTTCTGATACCGGTAGTGGACAATGACCCTTCGTGGCCTCCTGCATTGCCTATGGTCGCACTGAGGTCCCCAGCTGTGGAAAAGATAGTTGATGTAGACATACTCAAGCAAGGACAGGAACACGAAGAACATGCACACGAGGATATAGATGTCGACGGCCTTGACCTAGGAAATGTAGGGGAGGTTATCCCACAGATGACAGTCGATGGTGGTGAGGATGAGCATTGAAGTGAGAGCACAAACAGAATGGCACCGGCTCAGTATCTTCTGGTGGCTGAGCTTCCTGGCAAGCCACTGGGGCCCTGGCCATCTCTGGAGTGAGGAAGACACTCATCAAAAGCCTTCACCTCTCAGGGCTGGGGAGTGCCTTTTCTGAAGTGCTTGCTTTGTTCCTCCTACTGCATCTTGAAGCCCAGCCTCTGCCTCAGGAGTCCACGACATCCCATCACTCTTAAGGTCAAGTGCCAAAACACCAGCCACAGCTGCTTCTCAGTGATTAACACCTGTGGTTTCCCTTTGCCCAGTGCTGGCCTCTCCCCTTTTGTCTTCCTTTAGTCCCCGGGAAAAGTTTGTGAGCCCTAAACTATTACACAAGTGCAAAGGTTTAGTCCTGAATGATCTCCTGAAGAAGGAGGTCAAGCAGTCTGCCCCAAAGACGGTGACAGAGAAAGCAGACCTGGAACTGCTGTCCATTAGAGGCTCCTTCAGGGCAGCTGCTCTTGAAGCCCTGCTGCCTTGTAAGGCATTCTGACACCTTGATTAAATCAATGTTTATTGTACTGTATTTCTGATCTAAATGTGTGACTTCTCCATTTAATTATGGAGTCGAAGAACTATGAATTCTTGTACTTTGAGCACAACATACCAGGATTGCAAGTCTAGTGTGTTTTTCACATCCATCTTCAATGTTAGTTTCTCCACTTGGGCTTGGCCGAGCAACTACACACACGCCTGCCAGACAAGCCCTTGCTTCCTTGTGTATGCAGTCACATGCTGCACCAGGTACCACTCCCTTATGCTCGCCTTTTCTGTTCTGAGGAAGACAACACATGCTCCTTCCTGGGATGAAGACACGACCTACCAATTGTCACCGTGTCTGCAGAGGAATCATAGTTCATCCAAAATGATATCCAGCAGAGAATAGTGGTGAGGATCGTAGGCCAGTAGACCTGCACAATGTAGCTGTTGACTTCCTTCTGGAAGTGGAACTTTAGTATCAGTTATACGTAGGACCCTGGCAAGGAGACACACTGATATCAGGGTGGCATGGCCTGGGGGCTTTGCAGGGTGGAGAGGCACGAAATGGAGGGCGCGGTGACTGATGGGCAGTTCAGCCTCTAATTCTCCATTCATGGATATCCCACCTGAGGTCAGTGAGAATGGCAAATCTCAGCAGGCACACGAGGCACAGGAGTTTTGCCCTCTCCTGTTCCTTTCTGACTTGCTCCATGATAGTTGACATCTGGGAATGGGAGAGGCAAGAGATGGCTCCAAGCTCTAAACAGATGGAGGCTGAGAGGCCAGCCCTGAGAGCAGCATGAATCCTTTATACCTGAAGAGCCTGGTGAACTGGGCCCAGTGCTTCCACAGCCCTTCCTCACTTGCACAGGGTGAGCTGTTGGGGACTTACCAAGGGGGCCTGGCAGGCATGCAGAACCAGTGAGAAATGGGAAGGGAGGCAGTAGAGAGTGTAGGGGTCCCAGGCAGAGGCCACTGGCAGTTTATGGGAGTGCAAAGTGGATAAGAGACAGGAGAGAAGGAAGGGGTGGGACTCACCTGTGTAGAAATACACCTCCTTGCTAGTAATCATCCTCCATAGGAAAGAGAACTGAGGGATTTGCAGCTTCTCAGCCATGCGCATGGCAATCCCATTGTCTTCCCAGAATAGCATGATGTTCAACCATGTATCCATCTGAGAAGGGGAGAGAAACAGAGAGTCTCAGAAAATGGACACAGGGAAATTTCACACCAGAGAAGTCTGAAAACCAAAGGATGGCTGGAATTTGCCATTTTGGGGGGTCCTTTATGCTTTGCTGAGCCTGAGCACTGGGGAAAGAGAACCCTCACTTTGGAGTTTCTTAGCCAGAAAGGAAAGCACAGCAAAGGCGTGCTACAAGCTCCCACCCACCAGCTTGTGCACAATTTCCCATTAGTGGGTGCCACTTCTCAAGGGGACAACTCACACCCTAAAGGCCATCTGCTCCTAGATGCCATATATACACCCCCATCAGTCAGTCAATCAATCACCTATCTACCACCTGTCTTCCTTTATCTCTGGCACCTATGTGTGTAAGAGGCAGAGTGGAGAGAAGAAGCGGGTGTATAGGTGTGCTGTCCCTCTCACTGTCAGTTCTGCCTTTGGTTTCCCAATCGCCACAGCCCCAGGTGGGAAGAGGGGCCATAGGAGGTGAAGGTACAACTTTCCACCTCCAGCTTCCAGACCTGCTTGTCCAGAGGAAATTTGTGCATTTCCAGGGAACAAGCTGCTGGGCTGCTGAGTCTGTAAAGGAAAACAGAAAGGAAGGGCAATGTGAGCCCAGCCCAGGCAAGCAACCACTCCTGAGAGAACTGCAGGCCTTCAGAGGGAACTGTGACCCAAGGACCAACCGAAGTGCGGGAAGGAGGTGGGGCACTTGTGTGTGACAGAGACACAAGAGACCTGGCAGGACTTAAGCAAGGAGCAGATGTGTGGCACGTCAGAGAACCGCAGGGTGTCAGCATGGGGAAGGCCCTTGAGAGAACAGAATAGGGAGAAGGGAGGAGACTGTTGCTTGCTAAGGAAGCACGTGAGGGTCCGTGAGTTAGGAGTGGAAGCGAGGGTGGGCAAGAGGAAGGGGCCACTCCAGACAGAAGGAACAGCAGAAGTCAAGAAGCCTACGGGAAACTCTGAAAGTTCCACTTTGGCTACTGGGTGGGGTGAGTGAGGGGGCCCAATGCAAGATGGGTTCGTATGGCCCTTAGAATGTTTGTGGCATATTCAACAGGACTCAGGAAGCCTGGTGGGATATCCACAGCACCCTTGGTAGACTCACTGGATGCGATACCACACCGTTCCATCCGGGTGAAGCTGAAACCACGTGATTTTCCACAGTCACATCATGCACATAAACATCCTTGCTGTTCACAAAGTAGCAGTTGGGGACCCACAACTTCTCATGCATCTGATAGTCCAGGTTCAGGTTCAGGTTGGTCTCATAGTGTGAGTCACATGAGTGTGAATCTTTCCAGATCTGATGAAAAACCATGGTGATTGTATAGTGCTGGGGAGAGAAAGGTAAATCCCAGTTGCAGGCTTGATTGTTCCAGCTCTGCCCTCTTTGTGTATATGTGTGTGTGGGTATGCACATACCTGTGCGTGGAAGCGTATTGAAATGTATCGCAACTATAGACAAGTGCATGAAGTCTATGGATGTTTAAAAAAAGATTATTAAAATGACCCTTGTGTAATTAAAATCCAGGTTAAGAAACAGAGAATTACCAACAACTTTAAAACTACAATGTGGCCCTTCTGGAACATATTTCCCACACCCCCCAGCAGTAACCATTATCCTAGATTTTGTGATTAATAATTTCCTTGCTTTTTCTGAGAGTTTCATTGTCCATGTATTTCTAGAAAATACATTGCTTAGACTTTTTAAAAAGATTTTATCCCAATGGAATCATACTGCGTGTATTCATGATCTGCTTATTTCAGGCAACATTTTATTTGTGAGATCCACTCAGGCTGGCATGTGTAATTATAATGTGTTCACATGCCTTGCTGGGTAACAGAAGAATATACTAGCATGTTATTGGGTGAACACACCCAACAGCCCCAAACCACAACAAAATGAAAATGATGAGGTGGAAGTTACAGTTTACACTCCTGCCATGAGCCAAGAGTCAAAAGAGGCTGAGGGTTCCCAGTGCTTCCAACTCACCAGAATGGAGTGGTACTGTCTGACTTTTGACTGTTGCCAGTCTGGTGAGTATGTGATGGGTTCTCTTTGTGGTTTTACTTTGCCTTACTACTAACAAGGCCGAGCATCTTTTCATATGTTTCCTATGCTTATCTGCTCTTTAGTTTTCTTCACAAAACTGAAATTCCTGTTTACATTTCTTGATCATTTTTCTATCTGTTCTTAAAATATTCTTCTTTTTAATTCACAAAAATTATGTTTAGTTAGAATATCAGTCCTCTGCACTGCAAATAACTTAGTCTATTCTGACTTACCCTTTCACATTCATCATAGAGGTTTTGTTTGCTTTGCAAAATAGAAGTTCCAGGAGTTTTGGCTAAACAGAGTTTTCATATAGTCAGAGTTACCAGTATTTATTTTTATGGTTTGTGTTTTCTGTTTATTTTGAAAGAAATCCTTACCCAATCCAAGACACAAAGACAGTGTCCTATGTTATCTTTTAAAAGCCTCATAAGCCTTTTGTTTTTCAGTGAATAATCCATCTGGAACTGAATTTTTGTATGTAGGGGTTCTGTTAACTGTTTGTTTTTTTTTTTTTAATTTAGGTGGCCATAGTTTGCCAATTCTACCTTGTTCCTCCACATGAGTTCTGTCATGGGTCACAACACCTGGAATTGGCTTATAACTCTGCTCTTTGTCCCAGGACCCCTATCTCCAGCCCCGTGGCTGGAACTGCCATATTTACCATATTTGTTTCTGATATCTGTTCAATGCTGGAGACATAGACAGATATTCCTACAGGCAGGGGAGCAACTATGACACAGGAGATGGTTTGACATGAAGGGTAGAATATGGAGAAGAGCACAGACTCAGGAGCCAGACTGCTTGGCTCTGAATCTGCTTTGACACTTGTTAGCTGTGTGACCTTGAGTAAGTCACCTGACCTCTCTGACCCTTAGCTTCTTAATGGGCAAAATGAGGATAAGGATAGTACTGATCTCATAGTCAATGCAGGTCCAGAACTTAGAGCAGGGTGGACCCATGGTATGCTGAAAGGAAGGGGTAAGGGCAAAACAGAGGAAATGAAGGGGTGAAACACACTTTTTCTAAATATTTCCTGATAAAAACTGAAGGGAATTAGCTCCCAAACAAGATTCACAGTTGTGTGTGCGTGCATGTTTGTGTTAGGGCATGTGTGTCTGTGTGTGATTGTTTGAGCTGTGTGTATGAATGTATATATGACCATGTCCATGTATGAGTGAATTTGTAATTGTTTTTGTGTGCAGGTGAATGTGTCATTGTGTGTGAGACACATCTGTGCATATGTGAACATGTGAGCATGTCTGTGTGCGAGTGTTTGTGTTGTGTGGGATTGAATGTGTGAGGATGTCCATAAGGACGAGTGTGCTCCTGTGCAAGTGGGAGTGAGTGTGGGAATGTATGGGTGTGTCTGTGGGTCAGCCTTTCCTCCACGTATTGGGCAATGGCCTTGGACCACAAGCAATATAACTGGACACAGGCATGAGACAGGCACTGACTGTTTTGGCCTCAGAAATAGCTGCTAAGTCAGACAACAAGCTCGATTTCATTTCTCTATGATAATATCTTGTCCCTGACCCCAGATGGCATCCCATGAGCTATCTTTTTCCGTATTTACTCTGAACTCTTTCACCTAAGCCTCTGGGTACCCCTAATACTCTG
This sequence comes from Eulemur mongoz, assembly GCA_028534055.1. NCBI lineage: Eukaryota > Metazoa > Chordata > Mammalia > Primates > Lemuridae > Eulemur > Eulemur mongoz. The sequence goes on along the minus strand of JAPYYL010000031.1, from coordinate 6,236,480 downwards.
TGTATCCTCATGTGTGCAATATCCCTTATTGTCTGTCTCCTCTTAGCAGACTCCTTATTCTACAAGATCCAGCTTACCTGTCACATGCTCTAGGGAATCAATCATTCTTACTTTCTCTCTCTCTCTCTTTTGTAGAAATGAGGTCTCTCTCTGTAGCCCCAGGCTGGTGTGCAGTGGCTTGATCATATATCACTGGACCTCAAACTCCAAGGCTCAAGTGATCCTTCTGCCTCAGCCTCCTGAATAGGTGAGCCTACCAGTGTACTCAGCTACACCCAGATAATTTTTCTTATTATTTGTAGAGACAGGGTCTTGTTATGTTGCCCGGGCTGGTCTTTGACTCCTGGCCTCAAGCAATCCTGCAGCCTCAGCCTCCCAAAGTGCTGGGATCACAGGTGTGGGCCATTGTGCCCAGCTCAGGGTGATCTTTAGCGACTCCTCTAGGCTGGACCTGCACTCCTCTCTGTGCTTCCCTAGCCCTTGTTCCTTGTGCTTGACCTTGTGCTTCCACTCTGTATCCTCAGTGTCCAGCGAATGGTGTGGACAGAGTTGGCACACTATGCATAGAAGCCTCAGAGCAGAGAGGTAGGATTTCTATTTAGTAACACACCTACCATTTTGACTAGCATCATGGTTGTGTGGAAGTGTATATTTGTTAAAGTTTTCATCAGTCTTGACACCTAAGATCTGGGCAATTTATTGAATATACATTACACCTCAAGAAAACACCATTAACCTAAAAATCTTTAAAAATGAAAAGGAAGAATAAGTCTCCCTAACTATCTGCCATTGCTTTGGCTTTCTAGGAGAGGAGCATGTTTGCCCTGGGATTGAAAGGAGAGTCAAAGAGAGCTGAAATCCTCCTCTAGGAAAAGGAAACAGAACCTGGGACGTCCTAGTGCAGCCACTTTCCTACTAAAGGAAGGCTGTCCCCTTGATGGTGAAGTGTGTGGGAAACCCACGTGGCTCCCACCTTGTTGAGTGACACTTTTCAAAGGCCATTCATAGCTTCTGTTTTGTTTGGTCTTTAAGACAGTAAGTGTTGATATGGCAACAGAGTCTTTCTGTTAAGATGCCCAGCCAGAGTGGTTGTCTCAGCTTGGGGCAGGGGTGCAAGCCACAGGGAAGCTTTGAGAAACTAGAACATGAGGCAGAAATGTGCTGGTGATGAGCCTGGGGTCCGAAGACCTGTCCAGGAATTTCCTCAGCCCTCAAGGCACCACAGGGATGGGTGTGCCCAGGAAAGGACCCCAGTGTTGTGAACAGGGTGAGCTGGGGTGCAGGCCCTCCCAGGGCAGCCTAGTTGTGAATATGGGCCTAGGGCTGACATAAACCTGAGCTCAAGTCCTGGCATGGCTACCTTGTAGCTTGTGTGACCCTGATTGAGACAGTTAACCCCTGAGAGTCCTGCATCCCTCCTCTGTGAAATAATCCTAGTCCTTACCTGGTGGGCGTGGGAGGAGGGAGGCAGCCTATGTTGGTCTGCTCTGGCTGCTGTAACAAAGCACCGAAGACTGGATGTCCTGAACCACAGACGTTTTCACCTCCCAGCATTTCATGTCAGTGACAGCAAAGCATTAACTCATGGGTGCGGATCCCTTGTAAGTAGGGGTCCTGTGTGACTTCCTAGGCTGCACATCCATGCCACTGACCTTGGTTCTAATCTTGGGCATGCTCTTGTATTTTATTTTTTTTTATTTCATGAGACAATCTCCCTCTCTTGCCTGGGCTAGAGTGCCATGGCATTAGCCTAGCTCACAGCAACCTCAAACTCCTGGGCTCCAGCAATCCTTCTGCCATGCGACCATGTCCAGCTAATTTTTTCTGTTTTTAGTTGTTTGGGTAATTTCTTTCCATTTATAGTAGAGATGGGCTCTTGCTCTTGCTCAGGCTGATCTCAAACTCCTAAGCTCAAGCAATCCTCCTGCCTTGGATTCCCAGAGTGCTAGGATTACAGGCATGAGCCATTTTTCCTGGCCCATGCCTGCTCTTGCCTGCCCATGCCAGTCAGGTGTGTGCTACAGTATCATCTTGAAAAAGGGATTTAGAAACATCCAAGTGCTGGACTTGAAAATTGAGAGCTTCTTGAAGTCGCATGCCTTCCACTTCCTAGCACTTGGGCTCTCTTGGACATTTCGAACGAGTTTGCTTATCCTCAGCACTCCCTCCTCATTCCCTGCTCAAGATCCCCTCACACAGCATATGGAAGCATTTCATGTGGGTGTCCTGGAAGGATCAGAGTCAAGGGGGACCATCCATCCCCTGGGGCTCAGACCAACAGCTCTGCTTGTGCCTCTGCCCTGGGGCTGGAACAGTCTTATCCTGCAGCCTAGGGAATCCCAGCATTCTCTATCAACAAGATCCATCTGGAGCTGTTGCTAGGGAAACCCTGGGATTTACATAGCTACTGAGGGCACACAGAGCATCTCTGCTCCAACAGCTGCATATATCTGGTGTCAGCAGAAGAAGGGTAAGGGAGCTGATCAGCTACTGCCAATGAGGGGAAAATATGGACTTTCTGAATCTCATTACTTTCAAACAGGTGTAAATAGGTCATCATAGGCAGGGCCACTCCTCTAGGCTGAGAGTACTTCTTCACCCAGAAGTCTCCAAGAGATGGCCGGTCAATTTGGAGTTGTGCAGTCCTCTGGGCTCCCACAGCACCTGATGCCCCTGTCACAGGAATCATCAGACCACACTGTATCTCTGTATTTGTGTGTCCTCCCACCCCCTTTTTCATGGGCTGCTGTGTCCCCCATGCCCAGTAAAGGGCAGGGATTCTGAATCTTCTTGGTTTTCTCAGGGTAGCCTGTGGGTCCCTTCTCAGAATAATGTTTTAGAAGGAAATTAAATGGGCAGGAATACAAAAGAAAGAACTTTTATTGAAATACACTCATCAGAATATTTCTAAACCTGTAATTGTGATACCATAAAATATATGTGCCTCTTCATTAATGTGTTAAATAATGAAATCAAGTGGCAGGTCTTATAACTACTGTAATTTGGAAGTAGTGACAAGTGTAAAGGGTACTTGGAGAGAGCTGCTGTCACCGTTACTGTGACATGAAAATACCAGGGATTCCTCTTGGTGACAAAGTGACAAGGACTTCTAATCTTCTTTTGGTTGGTTGCCTGCATTCATTACCCATAATGCTAAATTTCAGTTAGAGGTTAGTGAACACAAAACTAGATTCTCCACCATCGAATTCCACAGACTCCCTGAATTTCTGGAGGTTGTGAACTCCAGGTGTGGACATTGCACAGTGCATGTGTGAATGAATTCATGCCCAGAGGCCTCAGGTGAATGAGTGTCTCCGCCAAAGGGAGGGAGGCTTTGTTACTCACAGTCAGTCACCCTGCTCCTGGTGACCTCTTCCTTCAAGTGTGGAGGAATTTCTGCAAGTGGTATTGTGACAACTGGATATCCTTAGGCAAAAGAATGAGGTTGTACCTCACTTTACAGGATATACAAAAAATCAACACAAAATCCACCAGAGTCTTAAACAGAAGTGCTAAAACTATAAAATTCCTAGAGGAAAATGGGATAGCTTGAAGGCATTGGATGTGGCAATGCTTTTCTAGATACAATATCAAATATACAGGCAACAAAAGAACAAATAGACAAATGGAACTAAATGTAAAATGTCTACACATCAAAGGAACAATCAACAGTGTGAAAGGCAGCCCATGGAATGGGAGACAATAATTGCAATTCATGTATCTGATGAAGGGTTACTATCTAAAATATATAAAGAACATACACAACTGAACAACAACAGCAAAAACAAACAGCAAGACTGAAAAATAGGCAAATGACTGGATAGATGAATAGATGCTTTTTTCCAAAGAAGATATACAAACGACAAAAAAAAAAAAAAAAAAAAAACATGAAAAGATGTTCAACATCACCAATTAATAGGGAAATGCAAACCAAAACTCTTATGAGATGCCACCTCTCACACATTAGGATGACTTCTATGCAAAAAATGGGAAGTAACAAGTATTGATAAGGATGTGGAGACACTGGAATTTTTGTGCACTGTTGGTGCCAACGTAAAACAGTGCAGCCACTGTGGAAAACAGTAGGAATATTCCTCAAAGAATTAAAAATAGAATGACCATATGATCCATGAACCCACTGGTGGGTTCACATGCAAAAGATTTGAAAGCAGATTGAAGAGCTATTTGTATACCATGTTTACAGCCTCCTTCCTAAGAGGCAAGAGTTGGAAACAATACAAGTGTCCATCTGTAGATGAATTGATAAGCAAAATGTGGTCCATGCATAGAATAGAATATGACTCAGTCTTAAAAAGGAGGGAATTTTTTTTTTTTATACAGACTCTCAGTCTTTTGCCCGTCATAGAGTGCCATGGTGTCAGCCTAGCTCACAGCAACCTCAAACTCCTGAGCTCAGGCATTCTTTCTTCCTCAGCCTCCCAAGTATCTGGGACTACAGGCATGCACCACCATGCCCAACTAATTTTATTCTATATATTTCTAGTTAGGCTGCTAATTTCTTTCTATTTTTAGTAGAGACAGTGTCTGACTCTTGCTCAGGCAGGTCTCAAACTCTTGACCTCCAGTGATCCTCCTCCCTCAGCCTCCCAGAGAGCTAGCATGACAGACGTGAGCCACCACCCCTGGCCTCAAAGGAGGGACTTCTGACACTGGCTACAGCATGGATGAACCTGGAAGACGTCATGCTCAGTGAAATGAGCCAGTCACAAAATGACAAATACTGCATGATACCATCGATATGAGGTCCCTTGTATAGTCAAATCCATAGAGCTATAAGAAGAGTGGGTGCCAGGGGCTGGGGGAGGGGCACAGGGGTCAGTGCTTCATCAGGACAGAGTTTCAGTTTGGAAAGGTGAACAATAGCTGTGGATGGATGATGGGGATGGCTGCATGACACCGGCAATGTGCTTAATGTACCTCTGTGCACTTAAAAATAATTAGCATGGTATATTTTATGAGATGTGTATTTTATCACAATTAAAAGTAAAAAGAGGTGAGGAAAGGAGCAGCAGCCTTTTGGCTTGGAAAAGCTGCCCATGAATCCTGGCAGTGGCCTGGCAGGGAACAGCCTCCCTTCATGGTCCTGCAACCTGAGAATGAGCAAGCTGGCATTGGGGACGACGACCCCAGCTCCTGCACTGCCTCTGGGCTATGGCAGAAGGACTGCGGGGCCTGGGGATCTGCCAATGGCCCTAAGCTCCAGGTGTCAGTTGCAAACTATTAGTGAGGGAAATGGGCCCCTGGTGGCCTGGGGGAGATGGAGACAGCCAGAAGAGGCAAGCAGGCTGCTAAAAGTGGGCAGGTGGCAGAGGCGGATACAAACCTTGCCACTAAGCTGGCCTCACCCTCAGAAAGAGGCTTCCTCTTCCCAGCACCGTTGCCTCTTGTTTCTTCCCAGGCTTCCTTGCCAGGAAAACTGCTTCCTACCTTGGCCACTGCCAGCTTGAATCATGATGCAAATTATGAATTTCTAGGGATATTAGTGAGGTCTGTTGACTTTGACATTTGTCCAGCATCAATGTCATATTCTACAGAGTTGTCCAATATGAATATTTTGCCATGTCCCCACAGCCAGACCTGTGGAGACTTCATAGATAGCTCTGAGGTTGCTGTCCTCACTCCAAAGTTACTGGCTGCTGAGGGTGATGCTTGAGGTGGTGGAGTTCTCCCCACTCTCTGGGACCTGCTCTGGCTCATTTTGAGTGACTTCCTCATCCATCTGGTGACAAGGGTCAAAAGGTGTCAGCCCTCTACCCTCCTTGGGTTTAACTGAAGGAGAGGTCACTTTTGGAGAAGTTTCAAAGTCCCTTGAAGGGGTCCTTTTGTCTTTCTGGTTAACTTGGGCACCTGCAAGAACAACAGAGAGAACACAGAAGGGCACTGGTTTGGGGTAAGACGTTGTAGGTGGGCTGGGAGCATGGGAAGGGGTATGGGTCAAGGGGGGTTTGTGTTGGGTGAGGGTAGGGTGAGTCTGGGGGACATGACTCGAGGGTAGGGCAGGGAGGAGCTTGGCTGGGTCGCCCACCTTGAAGCTTCCTCTTGACCTGGGTTGATGAGGGGGCTCCCTCTTCTTCCCCACTTTGATGTTTGCAGGTGGTTGTTCAATGAAGGTGCCAAAGGCTTGTGATTTCCCGGTCATCGTCACCATGTCAGTGCTTCCCAGCAGTCTACCAAGGCTGCCTGACCTCCCTATACACAACATCCATGGCATAGGGCCCAGCCACGCTCCTTGAGCTTTGTTTGGCCACCGAGCCACTCCCCAGCTAATGGGAGCCCTGGGAGACCTTAGACATCAGAATGCACCATCCTGACAACTGCATGTGGATGGCGGGATGCTGGAATGCCTATATACTCTGGTTGGAGAAAGGGAAGATTCCTTTAGCACCCATAAAGATCCTTGATAATGGATCTGCCACCTCCTCATCTCCCCTGTTAAATTCTGGTGAGTCACATGGCAGGGAGAAAGTGTCTGCCACAAGCTCTTTTTTGAGGTCACCCCATTGAGTGGTTCACTCTGTTCTCTCCCACACTTCAGCATTACCTAGTGTTTATATTTCTGACCTAAAATCCTTCCAAGGTAATTTGGCAATATTTTGTCTGGAAATGTGAACCATTCCACTTCTGTCTACAGATTGTTTGCAGCACCTTAAAGACCATCCCCCTTTTTGGCTACTACCAAGGAACATTTCCACCCACCTCCTTTTCTCAGGGTTCACATAAGATTTCCTTGGTTTTCTGTTTTCCAATCTGAATTCACTGCTTTCAGGCTTTCAAGACTTCCGTGAATAAATGAGTTTCACTCAGTATTGTAGTTTTGTTTCAAATGGGGGATCATGTTCACTTCCTTAGGTGAAGTGCACAGGCTTGTGCTTATACAGTGAAAGGGGCGAGGACGCAGGTATTTTGGTGCTGGAAGTTGTGCCGTGTGTCTGCATGTAGGAAACTACAACCTGAGACTGATGAGATCATGGTTGGGGGGTGGCAGTCAGCTTCAACACTGTACTTGAGGTTCTTTCTAGTGTGACAAGGGAAAGGAAGACCTCCATATTGAAAGGGAAAAGTAAAACTATGTTTATTCAGAGACAACATGCAGAAAATTCTACCAATCTAATTAAGTGCTTCTAGAACTAATAATTGGACTTAGAAGCATTGGTGAATAAAAAATCAATATCAAAATCAATTGTATTTTTATAATTATAGCAATGAATATTTGGAAACTGAAACAAACAACAGTACAATTTAAATTATCCTTAGGAAATATCAAATGCTTAGGGAATAAATGGAACAAAATTTGTATATTAGAAGATGTGTGTACTGAAAATTACAAAACTTGAAGGGATAAATTAATAAAGACCGAAATATAAGGAGATAGGTATCTTGTTCAAGGATTTGAAGACTCAATTTTGTTAATGAGTCAGTTCTTCCCAAATTCATTTCTGGGTTTCATGCCATCCCACCCAGTATCCAGAAGACTTTTAAAATAGAAATTGGCAGCCACATAGCTAAAAGAATCCTGCAAAACAGAGAATAAAGATGGAGGTGTCACACTCGTTAATTGTAAGATTTCTTACAAAGTGAGAATAATCAAAACAGTGTGGTATTGGCGTAATGATAGGAAGACATCAACGGAAGAGAATAAAGAGTGCAGAAAAAGACCCACACATATACACACATATAGACAACTCATTATCAATAAAGATACAAAGAAAGATTATAGGAAAAAGGAGAAATAGTATTTTTTGACAATTTGATCTCCAATAATCACATGTCTACATGGACAAACATACATTTCCATCCATACCTCAAACCATATAAAAAAGTAATTAAAAATGAGTCATAGACCTAAATGTACAACTAAATGTATAAATCTTCTAGAAGAAACAAAGAAGAAACTATGTGTTGCCTTTGCTTAGTCCACAATTTCTCAGATACAGCAAAAAAGGTTCAAACAACTAATTTTAAAAATTCACAAATTGAAGTTTTGAAATTAAGTTCTGATTGTCAAAGACATTGCTAAGAGAGAAAAGACAAGCTATACACTGGGATGAAATATTCAAAAACCACATTTCTGATAAAGGTCTCGTGTTCCAAACATATAAAGAACTGTAAAACCTCAATAACAAGGAATCAAACAACCTAATGAACAATGGACAGAAGATTTGAACATTTCTTGAAAACAACATCTCTAAAAACTCAATAAGAAGGAATCAAACAACCTAATGAGTAATGGGCAGAAGAGTTGAACATTTCTTGAAAATGACATGCACATGGCAAATATCTTCCTATGCAGAAGCTCAATATCATTAGTCATAAAGGAAAGGCAAATCAAAATCACAAGGAGATACCACTATGCACCTGTGAGAATGGCTAATATTGAAAACACTGGCCTTATTGGTGATGTTTTAGAGCACTGTCACAGGAACTCTCACCAGGAACTCTCACATGTACCTGGTGAGAATATAAAAGTTTACAATCATTTTTCTAAAAAGTTTAGCAGCTTCTTAAAATGGAAAAGGGCACCTATCATGTGATGCAGGAATACCACTTCTAGGTAATGCTACAAAAATATTGAAAATGCAAAAGCTTCTATTACGACAGAGGGCAGATCTGTGGTTGGCAGGGGATGGAGGTTCAGGAACGAGTACAGAGGAAGAATTATGAAGGATAAGAGAAAACTTTCGGGTGTGATGGATGTGTTCACTATCTGCATTACGGTGATGGTTTACTGGGTGTATACATATGTCAAAGCTTATCAGATTAACACATTGTGCAGATTGTTATATAGCAAATGTACTTCAATAAAGCTGTTTTTAAAAATTTGTGTTTTCTACAGCTTATTTTTTCTACAGTAAAAAACATAGCTTGAGCATTCTTTCTTTCTTTCTTTTTTTTTTTTTTTTTGGTAACTGTATCCAAAGCAACCAAACCTCTTTATTGATTGTTTTGAGGAGACAAATAGAGAATGGCTTACAATTTCCTTAAAATTGTAATTTATTATAATGAGTTTGTATTTAAAAGAGGCTTCTCTCTAAGAAGATTCAGGTTTTTTTTTTTTTTATACATTATCTGTCAGTAATTCTGTAAGTAGAAATTATTCTACTCTATCAAAATGGGTAACTTATTTTACAAGTACTGCATGTTCCTAATTCTCTTGTTGTTTCCCTGTGTTTTCCCTTCAGACATTTTGACCTATGGTTAATCAGATTTCTATAAGATTTGCTAGTCATCTGAAAGCCTGTATATTTAACATTCAAACCACTAAATTTCAGCCTTGTCCACAGCAGTATCTTACAAAGTCTTGTGCAGACAATACTTCAAAGTTTAATTCTAGGCCAAATACATTCATATTCCTTCCAGAGATTTTTTGTTTTGTTTTGTTTTTACCCAGGAACTGAGCCAGCAAATATATCATCAGCAAAATTTACCTATTGGTCTGTAAGCTGACAAACCATTGCTATCTCTAAATAAAGCTCCTAAATAAAGCTCCTTGGAAATGTCAAAAAAAAATTATGTTTTCTTCAGGAAAAAAAAACCAAATTTTTAAAAAAGAATAAGTGTAAAAGACTTGGAAAGGGAGAGTATTTAGTCACTCAAATTATTTAGAAGTGCTGCAATAAGGTGTTAATAAAAATCAAAAGTCTAAACTTGGCTTTATTACTGTTTAAAAATTCTTTGTAAAGACTCAACTTCTGCCTTCAGGAAGATGGAGAAGATGCATTTTCCCCATTTCTCCTGCTAAGTACAACCAAACAGCCTAGACATTGTACATAAAACAAGCATAAGAAGACTCTGAGTAGTAGAAAGAAGAAAGCAAACTGTCTAGTGACCTTGGGACACAGGGAATGACATGGCAGTGACTTCCTTGGGTTTTTTCTTTGCCTTTTATGTGCCAAATTTGGGGATAAAGAAGCAGCAACATGGAAATGTCAACAGGCACAGACAAAAATTCCCCAAGGAAAGCTTGCTGTTTCTAGGCAAAGGACCAGAAAAGGGGCAACATGGTAAGGCAGAAAACTTTTTGACAGTCACTTCTCTCCTCTGGCCAAACAATAGAAGAAGCTGTGGCTCCATCCCAACCAGACAGCAAAGACCAAGAGGCTCCAAGTGGGAGCAGCAATGAGGCAGTCCTACCCCTCACTGCCAAGGAGATAATCAGGGGAGGCCTAGCAGGGAGTAGGAACTCCCACTAATGCCCAGCTGTAACAAACAGAATCTTTTTGAGTGTCAATGGATGCAAAGTGAAGAACCTGGTCTTCCACTCCCATGTGGCAGTGATGAAGAAGTGGGCCACTTCACCTGCTAAAGCAATGTCAGAGGAAGTTAGTTAAAACAGAAGGTTTGAATAAGATCCAACCTCATGGTACAATACTAAGATGTCTGGAATACTGCATGTATATATATATATATATATATATGACTCATCTTGCCAAGTACCAGGAAAATCTCAACTTGAATGAGAATAGTCAATGACAAGGGCATAGATATTGGAATTATTTGAAAGTATTAGAAAGAAACCATCACAAGAATTTCTCAGGCTGGGTGCGGTGGCTGACACCTGTAATCCTAGCATTCTGGGAGGCTGAGGTGGGGCAATTGCTTGAGGTCAGGAGTTTGAGACCAGCCTGAGCAAGAACCAGACCCCGTCTCTACGAAAATAGAAAAATTAGCTAGGCACCATGCAAACGCTTGTAGTCACAGCTACTCAGGAGGCTGAGGGAGGAGGATTGCTTGAGCCCAGAAGTTTGAGGCTGCTGTGAGCTACAATGATGTGACTGCATTCTAGCTGGTGTGACAGAGTGAGACGCTATCTCAAAAAAAGGTATGCTTCAATGAGTAATTATAAACACATTCAAAGAAGATGAAACAGAAGTCTCAGCAAAGACATAAGATATAAGAAAAGAACCAAATGGAAAGTTTAGAACCGAAAAATATATACCATAACTGAAATAAAAACCTTAATTGATGTGTCCAACAGCAGAATGGACAGAATAGAGAATCAGTGAACTGAAGATAGAGCAATGGAAAAGTTCCAATCTGAACAGCAGAGAAAACAAATAGATAGAAAGAAATAAGTAAAGCCTGAGGGACAATAGGACTATAATAAAAGATCTGATATTTCTGTTATCAGAATCCCAGAAGGAGAGGAAAAGAGATTAGGATTGAAAATGTATAAAAATAAATTCCTAAAAACCTCCCAAACTGGGCAAAAGTCATAAACTTATACAGCACACATATTAAAGAAATGAGTGAATCTCAAACAGGATAAACCCAAAGATATCCATAACAAGATGTGTCATAATCAGAATGGCAGAAAACTAAAGACAAAGATAAATTTTTGAAATCAATGAAAGAGAAATGACACCTTACCTAAAGGGAGTAAGAATTCAAACAACAGGGGAATTCCTATCAGAAAACATGGAGGCCAGAAAAGTGGCAGAAGAGCTTTTAAGTGCAGAAAATCGTCTAACTACACCAACTAAAAACCAAGAGAAGAGTGGATTTAAAAGAAATGATCCAGCTATAGAGTGCCTGTATGAAATTCACTTCAAACACAGTGATAAATATAGATTGAAAGTACACATGAATGTTCATGGCTCCTTTATTTTTAATAGACAAAAATTAGAAACAACAAAAATGTCCTTCAATAAATGAATGGTTAAACGTCCTGTGGCACATACTGCTCCGCAATAAAAATGGGCAAACTATTGAAACCTGAAACAGCTTATACAGACCTCAAGGGCATTATGCTGAGTGAAAAACTCCAATATCAAAATCCAGTTTCATACTGCAGTATTACATATCATATAGATTAACAAGATTCTTGAAATAACAATACAAATATTAGAAACAGGATTAATTGGTTTCCAAGGGTTAGGAATTCTGGGGGGAGAAAGATGAGTGCGATTATAAAAGGAGTAGTGCTAGGGATGTCTTTGTAGGTGGAATAGTGCTGTATGGTGTTTTGATCTGTATCTTTACTGTGCACAAATCTATATTTCTGATAAATTGACACATTGTATCAATGTCAATTTCCTGGTTTTAAGGTGGTACTTTAGTAACGGCTGGATAAAACTGGATGAAAGGGCCTTAGGACCTTTCTATTATGTTTTATACCTTCCTTGAATCTATAATTATTTCAACAAAAAATGTTTTTAAAAAGTGAATACAGGCTTCAATTTTTGGTAACATGTTTAAAAAGATACTCTGTGTAACCTCTATTATGAAAAAAACTAAAGTGCTGATAACTCAGTCAAATCTTGTCGAACACATCACTCTTAAGCATTAAAGTGTGGAATTCACAGGAGCCATGGATGAAATGATAGGGTGAATCCTGGGATGTGAGGGAGTATCAAATTAGTCTTTCATCCTTGGGATTTCTGGAAAATCTTGGAAGAATTTAGCTTCCAGTGTATGTGTACATGAAGTACAGAGTACAAGAAATGAAGCCTAGAGCTTTCCCAAGGTGGGGAGTCTTGTGGGAGAGCAATATGAGGTCTAATAGAAGATGACCTGCTTGGGAACTTGCTACAGTATCAGATAGATGGGACAGCCAAGGAATTTGCTTGTCATGGCCTTTGTATTAGGTAGAGGAAAAAAATAACACCCTAAAAATTACGAGTTTTATAAATTATTTATTTTATAAGACACTGGTTTCCATAGTAAATCAAACTCTACAACTCAAAGATAAAAGGAAAGATATGCCAATTAACAAATGGGCAGAAGATCGAAATAAATCTTTCTCCAAAGAAGACATATGAATTACCAATAAGTACAATAGAAGCAGCTCAATCTCATTAGTCATTAGGGAAATACAAATAAAAACCACAGTGAGATACCGCCTCACATCCGTTAGGATGGCTAGAATCTAAAAGACAGCTAATAACAAGGGCGGACGGGGATGTAGAGAAATTGGAACCATCCTATGTTGCTGGTGGGATGGAAAAATGGTGCAGCCATTTTGGAAAAGAGTTTGGCAGTTGTTCAGAAAGGTAAACACTGGGTAACCCAGCAATTCCACTCCTACACCCAAAAGAAATGAAAACATATGTGCATCCAAAAACCTGTACAGAAATGTTTATGGCAGCACCTCTCAAAATAGCCAAAAGGTAGAAAGAACATAAATGTCCATCCAAGGATGAGAAGATCAACCCAAAATGGCATATCCATATAGTGGGATATTATCTGACTCTAAAATGAATGAAGTTATGATACATGCTACAACATGGCTGAAGCTTAAAACATCATGCTAAGTAAAAGAAGCCATTCATAAAAGACCACATATTGTGTGGTTCTATTTATATAAAAGGCTCAGAATAGGAAAATTTATGGACATAGATAGTAGACTTGTGATTTTCTAGGGCTGGGGGTGTTAGGTTGGAAGGAAAGGGACAGTGAACTTGAATGGGTACAGGGTTTGTTATTGGGGTGATGGAAATGTTCAAAAATTGACTGCAGTGACGGTTGCACACTTCTGTGAACACCCTAAAAGCCACTGAATTGTACACTTCAAATGGGTGGTTTTTATGTATTTGAATTATATCTCAACAGAGGTATTTTTATTTTTTATTTAGTTTTGAATTATTTTTTTCAAATTTAATTTAATTTATTTTTTTATTTCAGCTTATTTTGGGGATACACATGTTTAGGTTACATAGAGTGCCTTTGCACCACCCGAGTCAGAGGTTCAAGCATGTCCATCCCCCAGACGATGTACCCGGCACCCATTAGGTGTGAACATACCCATCCCCTCCTACTCCCACCCACCTGCCCAATGCTCGATGAATGTTAGTACTATATATGCACATAGGTGTTGATCAGTTAATACCAATTTGATGGTGAGTACATATGGTGCTTGTTTTTCCATTCTTGGGATAGTTCACTTAGTAGAATGAGTTCCAGCTCCATCCAAGATAATATAAGAGGTTCACCATTGTTTTTTGTGGCCAAGTAGAAATCCATGGTATACATATACCACACTTTATTAATCCACTTGTGTATTGATGGACATTTGGATTGTTTCCACATCTTTGTGATTGTGAATTGTGCTTCTGTAAACATTTAAGTTTAGATGTCTTTTTTATAGAAAGCCTTTTGTTCTTTTGGGGAGATGCCAAGTAATGGAATCGCTGGGTCAAATGGTAGTTCCACCTGTAGCTCTTTGAGGTCTCTCCATATTGCTTTCTGCAGAGGTTGTACTAGTTTGCAGTCCCACCAGCAGTGTATGAGTGTTCCTATCTCTCCGCATCCACACCAACATTTATTGTTTTGGGACTTTCTGATAAAGACCATTCTCACTGGAGATAAGTGATATCTCACTGTGGCTTTGATGTGCATTTCCCTGATGATTAGAGATTTTAGCATTTTTTCATGTTTTTTGGCCATTAATCTGTCTTCTTTTGAAAAGTTTCTGTTCATGTTCTTTGCGTACTTTATAATGGGATTGTTTCCTTTTATCTTGCTGATTTTCATGAGTTCTACATAGGTTCTGGTCATGGGCCCTTTATCAGATGTGTAGCATGCAAATATTTTGTCCCACATAAAGCTGTTTTTAAAAAGCAATCCCAAGAATAATATTAGCAATGTGATGTCATTTCTATAAATTGATGGATGGCTGGAGTATTAGTTAGAAACCTTTTGTCACTAGAGCTGACATTCATATTTCCTGAGTCTATGCCAATTTTTCATTCACGTTCTTACTTCCTTCTCCTTTTTCTTCCCTTCTTTTCCATCCTTTCAAAAGCAGGCCCTTTCTTGTCACTTATATGCTTCATGATTCTTTTATTTGAAAATATTTCTCTTCTCTTCCTTTCTTCTCTTCCTCCCATCCTCTCTCCCTTCCTTCTTTCCTTTCCTCCTTTTTTCAAAAGCGGGGTTAATATTTTCTCAGAGAATGATTTCAAGCTGGTTTTCTATAACCGATCATAATCAGTGTCAGATTTTACCTTCAATCCACCATAATTCCTCACCGTGTCAAATTCAGCCTCTGGGGGTTGTTTGGAAGAGCGCAGATCTGTGAGAGAGTAGAAGTTTCTCACACAAGAACAGGAGTGAGAGTGGGCAGTTGCCATTCCATGCAGTTCTGTGGCCCTGGCTGTGCACCTTCCAGCTGAGTGTCTTAATTTCTTGATCTTTTCCTTTCCTCATCTCCTCACTGCTGCTGAGTATATTTATATTCAAAATGGGCAGCAGGTATTTAAATCATGCTGTCTGGTGCTTGGACCAAGGACCTATTTTTTCTCCTTAATGGTCTATCTTGTATTTGCAGCCCTTGTTTCTGATTATTTCAAGAGTGACTCATGTCTAGCTGTTGGAATGAAGGAGAGAAGAGGCCACTGGAATAAGCGGTGTGAGTAGAGAGAGTGGAGAAACTCATCCATTAATGCCTGAATCATGTAGCTAGTCCCTGGGAGGTAAATGAGGCCTTAGGTAGGGGTGGGTGCTCTGCAGGATGATATTGCCCCTAAAGTAGCCTTTTTGGCAGCTTGTGGGGGGTGTGGCCTCTTCGGGGAACCAGGTTGGGCTAGATGTATAGTTCTGACTTTCCTGCTGTCTCTCTGCTTGACTGAGATCGTCATTTGCATTCACAGCACTCCCAGGACACTGACAAGTCAGATTCCTGTATTTGAAACAAAATCATAGCAGAGACTTACAGTTCCAGGAACTTTATATTGTAGACAAAGGGATTGCTTCTGCTTTCTTTCTTTCCCCAATACTTCTATAAAGCTGATGTATTTCTGCAGTATTGATAGACTGCCTATCAATCTGGTCTACTCTTGTCTCCTTTCCTCTCTTCCAACTTTTTTTTCCACTATTTTGCCTGAAGGCTGACCAGAGTGAAGGCTATGGCTACAGTGGGTCCATGATGAGTGTGAGTAGAATTCTTCAGAGATCTTATCTCCCTCCACCTTTACTAGTTTTCTTAGGCACTAGTCAGTGTCCATCACACAGTAGGCACTCGGTGCAACTGTCTTTAGTCTCCTCTCTGGTGCAAAGAACCTATAAAGATTCTAGTGTCTACCTTCTGGGGACTATGGTCTCAGGCTGGCTGGCCAGCTCATGGCCTCTTCAACGGGTGATGCACTTGGTACTTGAAGGAATCTCTGGCAGTGTGGGTACCAATTTGGGAAGGCATGAGGCAGACTTGCTGGCCTGACACCCTGTGGACCTTTTCATATCCAGCAGCCTGGGAGGGAGCAAGGAAAAACACTAAAGGAACTGTAGTTCAGAAAGGTTACAGGTTGTAAGATTAGGACAGAAAAATTAATTCTACTTATATATGGCTATAAGAGAAAATTAGAAAAAAACACTAACAGAATTTTTGACCACTAGGTTTGGCCTATAAGAAATACTTAAAAGTACTCTATATGCTGAACAAAACAATTGACACCCAACAGTGTGGAAACAACCAAAAGTAAAAACTCAAAGCTCTTGCAAAACAGTAATACAATTGAGAAAACAAAGCTACTAGGTAGCAATCAACATGATGACTCATGTAATATCTTAAATATCAATATTAACATTGAATGTAAATGGTCTACATGCCCCACTTAAAAGATACATATTGGTGGAATATATTAAAAAAAAAGCACAACCCAAATATACTCTATCCTCAAGAAGCTCGTTTAACTTGTAAAGATTTTCATAGACTTAAGGTAATAGGGTGGAAAAAAATATGCCACACAAATGGAAACCAATAGCAAGCAGGAGTAGCTATTCTTATACCAGTTGAAGCAGACTTTAAATCAGCAATAATAAAAAAAAGACAAAAATGGTCATTATACAATGATAAAGGAATCAATTCAACAAGAAGATATAACAATTATAAATATGTATGCACCTAAAGCAGCAGCTCCCAGAGTCATAAAACAAATACCACTAGACCTAAGGAAAGAAACAGACAGCAACATCATAATATCCAGGGACATCTAGATTCTACTGACAGAACTGGGCAGATCATTGGACCTAGGATATTTACAGAACATTCTACCCCCAAAGTACAGAATATACATTCCACTTATAAGCACATGGAACATTATCCAAGATAGATCATATGTTAGAGTACACAACAAGTCTCAGGAAATTAAAAAAAAAAATTAAGTTCATACCATGTATCTTTTCAGGCCACAGTGGAATGAAAGTAGAAATCAACTCCAGAAGAAAAAAATGTTGGAATGGTGGTGACCTCCTGGATTTGTGCTCCCAGAGAGGAAGGCATGGGTCTCGGACTGTCACAATGCTAGAGGTTCACTCCTCTGCAAGAACGGCAGTGTGAAGCCACAGAGAATCAGCGTGGGACACAGAAAGCAAGAAAAGACTGAGGTGATTGGGAAATAAATCACGAAAATCTGGAGAGTGCAGGACGATCAATAGAGAGGGGAGTGCAGAACGGATGTGCCCACGTCACCAGAGAGTGGGGTGGGTTCAGCCCCACAGGAAAGCGGCTTGTTCCCCCTCTGACCTCCACACCCACTCAGTTGGGGATCTGCCTGAAGTTGGTGCAGAATTGCCATGGGAGACATGGGGCTGTGCGGAGAGGAGACATTAGCGGGAGGCATTTTGGACCCTGGAGTGCTGTGCATGGCCTGAGAAAGACTACAGAGACAGGTGCCTAGGGGACGCCGAACTGTCTCCTATACGCAGGCAGTGGGGCTGCCTCGGTCCGGGCTCTAGCACATGCCTAACTGTCTCGTATAGGCGGGCGGCTGGATTCTCTCTGTCCCCAGCTCCTCCGGCCTCTGCCGGACCCGGAGCATTCAACCTAAGCAACAGTGCTCTGCAGACAGGTGGACACCATTGTTGGGGTCCACAGCCTAAATGCTGAGGAACAATTAGGTACCAGTCAGCTCCCTTGGCGGCTCCCTCCACTAGTCCGTGGAACCCCACTAGGAGCTCCGCCTTTGTGTGAACTCTGAGTGCTTCCCCAGTCATGAGAGAGTGTAGCGTGGACTTTGCGGACATTGGGGCTGGGTGGACCATCACCCAAAGGAACTGCAGAGGCTGGGGTGCTGGGCGAAGAAGGGCACCACTTGACTCCCCCTATCCACTGTCTTTCTCAAAGAGAGAGAAGGAAACTACCTCAAGAGAGGAAAAGGAGCAGCCCTCCCAGTGGAGGTAGCAAAAATACTGAACAACACGTAAAGGGCTCCCCCTAGCGACAGAGGAGGCAGCTTACCTGGCACACACAGTGTGCCCCTATCCAGTTAAAGTTGAAAGAAGGGATCTTAACGATTCATCCAGATGGAAAGGGCTCAGTGAAAGAACTTTTGGAGTACAAAGAATCAAGCTGAAACCTTGCCGTCAAAGAGGATTACTAGTTCTCCACCAATTGAAACAAACCAGATTCTAAATAGGAACATGTCACAGGAAGAATTTCAAACATGGATCATAAATAAGCTGAACATATTTTATTTTCTTTTTTGCTATTTTGAAGGGTATTGAGTCTTTAATTTGGTTTTCCGATTGACTGTTATTGGCATATA
>JAPYYL010000031.1:6207304-6217480 GCA_028534055.1 Eulemur mongoz | reverse complement strand
TATAGGCATATATACCTAACTAAAAAGATAAAGGACCTCTATAAGGATAACTATGAAACACTGAGAAAAGAAATAGCAGAACTTGCAAATAGATGGAAAAATATACCATGCTCGTGGATTGGAAGAATCAACACTGTTAAAATGTCTATACTACCCAAAGTGATCTACAGATTGAATGCAATCCCTATTAAATTACCAACCTCATTCTTCACAGACGTAGAGAAAATAATTATACACTTTGTATGGAACCAGAGAAGACTCCGTATAGCAAAAGTAATTTTAAGCAACAAAAACAAAATGGGAGGTATTAATTTGACAGACCTCAAACTATACTACAAGGCCATGGTTCTTAAAACAGGCTGGTGCTGGCACAAGTACAGGGACACAGACCAGTGGAACACAACAGAAAATCCAAATATAGAACCATCCTCATATAGTCACCTAATTTTTGACAAAGCGGGAAAGAATATACTCTGGGGACAAGAAGCCCTATTCAATAAATGGTGCTGGGAGAATTTGTTAGCCACCTGTAGAAGACTGAAACAGGACCCACAGCTTTCACCTCTCACAAAAATCAAATCATGGTGGATAACAGAATTATCCCTTAGGCATGATACAATCAGAATTCTAGAAGAAAATGTAGGAAAGACTCTTACAGACATTGGCCTAGGCAAAGAATTTATGAAGACGACCCCTAAGGCAATCACAGCTGCAACAAAAATTACTGAATGGGACATGATTAAATTAAAAAGTTCTGCATAGCCAAAAGAAACAGTCACAAGAATAAACAGACCACCTACAGAATGGGAAAAAATTTTTGCATACTACACATCAGATAAAGGACTGATAACAAGAATCTATTTAGAACTCAGGAAAATCAGCAAGAAAAAATCAAACAACCCTATCAAAAAGTGGGCAAATGACATAAATAGAAACTTCTCAAAAGAAGATATAAGAATGGCTAACAAACATATGAAAAATACTCAACATTCCTAATCATCAGAGAAATGCAAATGAAAACCACAATGAGATATCACATAACCCCAGTGAGAATGGCCTTTATCAAAAAAAACAAAAAACAAAAAACTGAAAACAGCACATGTTGGTGTGGATGTGGAGAGACAGGAACACTCATACACTGCTGGTGGGACTGCAAACTAGTGCAACCCCTGTGGAAAGCATTATGGAGGTATCTTAAACAGATTCAAGTAGACCTGCCATTTGACCCAGCAATCCCATTATTGGGAATATACCCAAGGCAAAAAAGGTCATTCTGTACCAAGGACACATGTACCCGAATGTTTATAGCAGCACAATTACCAATAGCAAAGATGTGGAAACAACCCAAATGCCGATCAATACACGATTGGATTAGTAAGCTGTGGTATATGTATACCATGGAATATTACTCAGCTATAAGAAATAATGAAGATACAACATCTCTATGGTTCTCCTGGAGAGAGTTGGAACCGATTATATTAAGTGAAGTATCCCAAGAATGGAAAAACAAGCAACACATATACTCATCAGAAAATTGGTTTCCCTGAACATCACCTAAATACACATCTGGGAATGACACCAATCGGACATCAGACTGAGGTGGGGGTGGGGGAAGGGATGGGTATATGCCTACACAATGAGTGCATTGTGCACCGTTTGCGGAATGGTAATGCTTGAAGGTGCTGACTCGGGAAGGGGGGTGGGGGGAGGGATATATACCTACATGATGGGTGCAACGTGCACTATCTGGGGATCAGACACGCCTGGAGCTCTGACTTGGGGGAAAAGGCGGTACATGGGCAACGTATGTAACCTGCAATTCTGTATCCCCCATAACAATAAGGTGAAATAAAAAAAATAAGCTGAATATTATGCAAGAAAAAAATGGATAGCCAAAACAAAGAAACCACAAAAAAGATCCAGCACTTGGAAGAAAAATTCACCAAAGAAATTGAAATATTGAAGAAAAAACCAAACTAAACTCCTGGAAAAAAAGAATATATTCAGGGATCTACAAAACACAGCGAAAAGTCTCAAAAGCAGTTGGATCAAACAGAAGAAAGAATCTCAGAGATCGAAGATAACACTTTCCAATTAAATAATTCAATCACAGAGATAAAGCAAAGAAACAAGAGAAAAGACCAGAGTCTACAAGAAATGTGAGAATATGTGAAGAAGCCTAACGTGAGACTTATCAGCATTCCTGAGGGTGAAGAAGACAATAAGCAAGGGTTGGATAAACTATTTGAAGATATAATTGAGGAAAATTTCCCAGGCCTTGCAAAACATTTAGATATACAGGTTTAAGGAGCTCAAAGAACCCCTGGTAGATTCATAACAAATAGGAAGACACCACGTCATGTAGTTATCAGACTGACCAAAATTTCAGCTAAAGAGGCACTTCTTCAAGTTGTAAGGAGAAAGAAACAAGTAACATACAAAGGAAACTCCATCAGAATTATGTCAGATTTCTCAACTGAAACCTTACAAGCAAGAAGAGATTGGGGCCCCATTGTCACTCTTCTGAAACAGAATAATGACCAGCCTAGAATCCTGTACCCAGCTAAGCTCAGTTTTATATATGAAGGTGAAATAAAGACATTCTCAGATAAACAAAAACTCAGAGAATTCAGCAAGACAAGACCAGCTCTCCAAGAAGTACTCAAAACACAGTTACACATGGTCCAGCACAAGAGGGACACATGAATGTAAAACTAATCAAGAGATAAAGATAAAAACCCAGTTATCATAATGGCTCAAGAGAGAGAACAGGTCAACGCAATTCAACCCAACATGAGTAACAGCAATCTGTCTCACTTACCAGTTCTCTCATTAAATATGAATGGATTTAATTCGCCACTCAAGAGACATAGACTGACCCAATGGATAAAAAACATATAAGCCAAGTATCTGCTGTCTTCAGGAAACTCATCTAACCTGCAAGGATGCATTTAGACTGAAAATAAAAGGGTGGAAATCAATATTTTAAGCAAATGGAACCCCAAAAAAGCTGACATGGCAGTTTTAATCTCCGATAACTTAGTTTTTAAATCAACAAAAGTAATGAAAGGCAAAGATGGTTACTATATACTGGTGAAGGGTACAATTCAACAAGAAGACATAAATATACTTAATATATATACATCCAACCTAGGTGCACCCAGGTTAATAAAGCAAACCCTACTTGATCTGAACCAAGTGATAGATAACAACACTTTTGTAGCTGGATATTTTTACACTCCACTGATAGTACAGGACAAATCCTCCAAACAAAAAATAAACAAAGAAATACTGGACTTAAATAGAATGCTAGAAAAAATGGGCCTGACTGACATCTACAGGACATTCTACACAAAAACCACTGAATATACTTTCTTCTCGTCAGCTCATGGGACATTCTCCAAGATTGACCATATCCTAGGACATAAAGCACGTCTTAAAAAATTTAAAAATATAGAAATTATACCATGAATCTTCTCAGATAACAGTGGAATAAAAGTAACAATGAACCCTAACAGAAATCCTCTTTTCTACTCAAAGTCATGGAAGATAAGTAATCTTCTCCTGAACAATGATTTTATAAATGAAGAGATCAAAAGATTCTTTGAATTAAACAACAAAGGAGATACAACTTATCAAAATCTGTGGGACACAGCTAAAGCAGTCCTGAGAGGAAAATTTATTTCCATAAATTCCTATACCAGAAAGACAGAAAACATACAAATAGACAAGACTCAAAGAGCTGGAGAAGGAAGAACAGACGACCCCAAACCCAGCAGAAGGAGAGAAATTATTAAGATTAAATCACAACTAAATGAAAAGGACAACAAACAAACCATAAGGGAGATTAATAAAACAAAAAGTTGGTTCTTTGAAAAAATAAACAAAATTGACACACCTCTGGCTAGACTAACCAAGAGCAGACAATTAAAATCTCTTATAACCTCCATTAGGAACATGAAAGGAGTAATCACGACTGATGCCACAGAGATACATGATATCATCTATGAATTCTACAAAAATCTTTTTGCACACAAATTAGAAAACCTGGAGGAAATGGACGAATTCTTAGAAACACACAGCCTTCCCAGGCTCAACCAGGAGGAAAAAGAATTCCTGAATAGACCAATATCTAGATCTTAAATTGAAACAGCAATAAAAAACCTTCCGAAAAAGAAAAGCCCTGGACCAGATGGGTTCACACCTGAATTTTACCATACATACAAAGTAGAACTGGTGCCCATCCTACATAAACTATTCTTCAATATAGAGAAGGATGGGATTCTCCCCAACACTTTTTACCAAGCCAACATAATCCTGATACCAAAACCAGGAAAGGATGCAACTAAAACAGAGAACTACAGACCAATTTCTCTTATGAATATAGATGCAAAAATTTTCAATAAAATTCTAGCAAATTGAATCCAAGTGTTTATCAAAAAAATAATCCATCACGACCAAATGGGCTTCATCCCAGAGATGCAGGGATGGTTTAACATATGCAAATCTATAAATGTAATTCACCTCATAAACAGAAGCAAAAATAAAGATCATATGATCCTCTCAATACATGCAGAAAAAGCATTTGATAAAATTCACACCGTTTTATATGAGAACACTTAATAAATTGGCATAGATGGGACCTATCTAAAAATGATACAATCCATATATGACAAACCCACAGCCAACATCATACTGAATGGGGAAAAACTGAATGCTTTCCCTCTTCGAACTGGAACAAGACAAGGCTGCCCACTGTCCCCATTACGTTTCAACATAGTATTGGAAGTCATTGCGAGAGCTATCAGGCAAGAGAGCAGAATCAAGGGAGTCCAAATAGGGACAGAAGAGATCAAACTCTCACGCTTTGCTGATGATATGATGTTATATCTAGAAAACCCCGAGGTTTAAACCAAGAGACCCCTGGGATTGATCAATGAATTCAGTAAAGTCTCAGGATACAAAATCAATACACACAAATCAGAGGCATTCATATATAACAATAACAGTCAAATGGAGAACCAAATTAAGGATCCAATACCCTTCAAAATAGCAACAAAGAAAATTAAATACCTAGGAATATATTTAACTAAGGAGGTAAACAACCTCTATAAGGAGAACTATGAAACACTGAGGAAGGAAATCGCAGAACATGTAAATAGGTGGAAAACCATACCATGCTGATGGTTCGGTAGAATAAACATTGTTAAAGTGTCTATACTGCCCAAAATTATCTACAGATTCAATGCAATCCGTATTAAATTACCAATATCATTTTTCACAGATATAGAAAAAATAATTTTATGCTTTGTATGGAACCAGAGAAGACCCCGTTTAGCAAAAGCAATCTTAAGAAACAAAAACAAAATGGGAGGTATTAATTTGCCAGACTTCAAACTATACTACAAGGCTGTAGTTCCTAAAACTGCCTGGTGTTGGCACAAGTGCAGGGACACAGACCAGTGGAATAGAACTGAAAATCCAAATATAAAACCATCCTCATATAGACATCTAATCTTTGACAAAGCAGACAAAAACATACTCTGGGGAAAAGATTCCTTATTTAATAAATGGTGCTTGGAAAACTGGATATACACATGTAGAAGACTAAAACTGGACACACAGCTCTCACCTCTCACAAAAATCAAATCACAGTGGTAACAGACTCAAACCTTAGGTCAGAAACTATTAGAATTCTAGAAGAAAACGTAGGAAAGACTTACAGACATTGGCCTCGTCAAAGAATTTTTGAAGACCCCTAAGGCAATCACAGCAACAACAAAAGTAAATAAATGGGACCTGATCAAATTAAAAAGCTTCTGCACAGCCAAAGAAACAGTCACAAGATTTAACAGACAACCTACAGAATGCGAAAAAATTTTCACATACTACACATCAGATAAAGGATTGATAACAATAATCTATTTAGAACTCTGGAAAATCAGTAAGAAAAAATTGAACAACCCTATCAAAAAGTGGGCAAAGGACATGAATAGAAATTTTTCAAAAGAAGATACAAAAATGGCTAACAAACATATGAAAAAGTGTTCAACATCTCTAATCATCAGGGAAATGCAAATCAAAACCACAATGAGATATCACTTAACTCCAGTGAGAATGGCCTTTATCATAAAGTCCCAAAACTATACATGTTGGCGTGGATGTGGAGAGACAGGTACACTCATACACTCTTAGTGAGACTGTAAACTCGTGCAACCCCTGTGGAAAGCAAAATGGAGATACATTAAACAGATTCAAGTAGACCTACCATTTGATCCAGCAATCCCATTATTGGGCATGTACCCAGAAGAAGAAAAGTCATTCTATAAAAAAGACATCTGCACCCAAATGTTTATAGCAGCACAATTCACAATCACAAAGATGTGAAAACATGCCAAATGCCCATCAATTCATGAATGGATTATCAAAATGTGGTATATGTATACCATGGAATATTACTCAGCTATTAGAAATAATGACAATATGGCATCTCTTTGGTTCTCCTGGAGAGAGCTGGAACCCATTCTATTAAGTGAAGTATCCCAAGAATGGAAAAATAAGCACCACATGTACTCACCAGAAAACAGGTTTTCCTGAGTACACATTTGGGAATAACAACAATTGGGTATCGGACAGAGGTCGGGGCTGGGGGGAAGGGATGTGTGTATACCTACTTGATGTGTGCAATGTGCACTGCCTGGGGAATGGACACGCTTGAAGTTGGGGGCAGGGGATGGGGGCACACCTACATGATGAGTGCTATGTGCACTGTCTAGGGAATGGACACAATTGAAGCTCAGACTTGGGGGAATGGGGAGGCATGGGCAATATATATAGGCTGAAATTTTATACCCCCATAATGAGCTGAAAATTAACAAAATAAAAAAAAAATAAAAAAGAAATCAACTCCAAGAGGAACTCTCAAAACTACACAAATATATAGAGCTTTAGAGACCTGCCCCTGAAGGATCCTTGGGTCGATGACAAAATCAAGATGGAAATCAGAACCTTTTTTGAAGTGAATGATAAAAATGACACAAGCTATCAAAATCGCTGGGGCACAGGAAAAGCAGTGCTGAGAGGAATGTTCACAGCACTAAAAGCCAACATGAAAAAGACATAAAGATCACACATTAACAACCTAATGTGACGCCTCAAGGAAGTAGAAAAAGGAGAAGAAACCAAATCCAAAGCTAGCAGAAGAAATGAAACAAAGATCAAAGCATAACTGAACAAAATTAAAACAAAGAAACTGCCAGAGGATCAATGAAATGAAAACTTGGCTCTTTGAAAAGATAAACAAAAGAAATAGGCCACTAAATAACCTAGGGAAGAATAAAAGAGAAAGAGTTCAAATAAACTCTATCAGAAATAAAAAGAATACATTACAATTCATATCACAGAAGTAAGAACACCATCCAAGACTACCAGGAAAACCTCTACACACACAAACTAGAAAATCTAGAGGAAATGGACACAGTTCTGGAAACAACTTCCCAGGCTAGAATCAGGAAGAAATAGAAATCCTTACCTGATCAATAGCAAGCAGCAAGATTGAAAGAGTAATAAAAACAAAATCTCCCAATAACAAAAAGTCCAGGACCACACAGATTCACAGCTGAATGATACCAGACCTAAAAAGAAGAACTGGCACCGTTGTACTGAACCTATTCCATAACATTGGGAAGGAGGGAATCCTTCCTAACTCATTCTATGAAGCCAGCATCTCCCTGATACCAAAGCCAGGAAAAGAAGCAAAACAATAAAAGAAAACTACAGACCAATACCTGACATGAATATAGATGCAAAAATCTTCAACAAAATACCAGCAAAGCAAATGCAATGGCACATCAAAACGATAGATGAAAACAGGGGAAAAAATCCTTGACATTGGTTTTGGCAATGGCTTTATTCCTATGATGCCAAAAAGCACAGACAACAAAAGCGAAAATAAACAAGTGGAGCTATATCAAACCAAACTTTCTGCACAGCAAGGGAAAAAAATTAATGACATGAAAAGGAAACTTACAGAATGGGGAAAAATAATTGCAAACCATATATCTGATAGGAGGCATGTATTCAAAACCTATAAGCAGCTCATACAACTCAATGGCAAAGAAAAACAAAGAAACAACTTAACAATAGGCAAAGGATCTAAATAGACGTTTCTCTGAAGAAGACATAAAAGTGACCAACAGATATATAACAAAGTGTTCAGCATCAATAATCATTAGGGAAATGAAAATCAAAATCACAGTGAGATACTGCCTCACACTTGTTAGGATGGCTACTAACCAAAGTGAAATGATAACAAGCATTAGTGAGTATATGGAGAACAGGAAATCCTTGTACACTGTTGCTGGGAGTGTGAATTGGCACAGCCATCATGGAAAATAGCATGAAAATCCCTCAAAGCAATAAAAGTAGAACTATCCTGTGATCCAGCAATCTCAGTTCTGGTTAGATATCCAAAGGAATTGAAATCAGGATCTCAGAGAGATATGTTCATTGCAGTGTTATTGACAATAGTCAACAAATGGAGACAACCTAAGTTTCATCAATAAATGAATGGATAAAGAAAATGTGAGTGTTAGCCACACATAAGAAAGAAGAAAACCCTGCCATTTGCAACAACATGGATGAAGCTGGAGGGCAATATGCTAAAAGAAATAAGCCACACACAGACAAATACCACATTATCTCACTTACATGTGGAATGTAAAGAACTCAAACTCATAGAAAGATAGAGTAGAAGGGTGGTTTCCCAGGGCTGGGGTTGGAAGAAATGGGGGAATTTTGGTCAATGGGTACAAACTTTCAGTTAGATGAATACATTCTGGAGATCTAATGTACAACACCATAACTATAGTTAATGGTAATGAACTGTATACTTGAAATTTTCTAACAGAGTAGATCTTAAATGTTCTTGCTACACATACAAAATAGTAACTATATGAGTCAATGTTAATTGTGCTAATCAATTAAGAATGTATATGTATATCAAAACATCAGGTTGTACACCTTAAATATATACAATTTTTATTTGTTAAGAAAAAATAATTTTCAAAAGTAGAATAAAATTGGAAGCCATATGTTTGCAGATTTTTTTAAAAATCATTTTTCCCCATTTATGGTTTATTTGAATCTATGCATGGGATACAAGTGCAATTACACTATCTAATTTTAAGATAATGCTACAGTAATCAAGAAACTATTATATTGGCTCAAGGATGCACACATAGCTGAATGAAATTGATCAGAGAATACAGAAATAGACCTACACAAGTATGGCCTGTAGTTTTACAAAGATCTAAGACAATTAAATTGAAAACAGCTGGTCTTTTCAAGAAATAGTATTGGAACAGTTAGACATCCATGTGTAAGAAATGTGTCATATACCTAAATGTTAAATGAAAAACAATTACACCTTTAAAGAAACCATGGGAGAAAATGACATTACCTGCCATACGCAAAGAGATTTTGAACACGACATGAAAAGCAAGATTCCTAAAGGACAAATATTAAATTAGACTTCCTGAGAATTAAAAATTTTGATCTGAGAAAGACAGATTAAAAGCCAAAAAGCCAAGCTAACAACAGGGACAAAATATTCGCAGATCATATATCCAACGAAGTATTTGTATCTGGAATACATAAAGGGCTCTCAAAACTTGAAAATTAGAAAAAATGACCCAGTTTTAGTAATGGACAAAGTACCTCCATAAGTGCTTTATGAAAGCAAGTATATAATGGCAAATAAGCACATGAAGGTGGTTTGCAACCATTGGCCATTAAAGAAATGCAAATTGAAATAAAAATAAGATAACATGACACACATTTGGAGATGATTAAAATAAAAGTACTGACAGTGCTCACCAGGACAAAGAACAAGTTGAAATCTCATGCATTAGTGTGAGAAAGTAAAATGTTACAGCCACTGTGGAAAATGATTGGGTAATGTCTTATAAACACACACTTACCATAGGGCTGAGCACTGCCACTCCTGGAAGCAACAAAATTGTATGCTCATGCAAAAACCTACACCAAAATATTTATGGCAGCCCTATTCATATTTGTCCAAATCTGCAAACAACCCACTATCCTTCCATGGGTGATGGATAAACAAACTGTGATGCAGCCACACAGCAGTACACTACTCAGCAATAAAAAGGGAGG
>JAPYYL010000031.1:6153602-6198180 GCA_028534055.1 Eulemur mongoz | reverse complement strand
ATATCTGGAAAACCCCCAGGATTCAACCATGAGACTCCTGGAATTGATTAACGAATATAGCAAAGTCTCAGGCTACAAAATTAATATACACAAATCAGAGGCATTTATATATGCCAATAACAGTCAATCAGAAAACCAAATTAAAGACTCAATACCCTTCAAAATAGCAACAAAGAAAATAAAATATCTAGGTATATACCTAAGTAAAGAGGTAAAGGACCTCTATAAGGAAAACTATGAAACACTGAGAAAAGAAATAGCAGAACTTGCAAATTGATGGAAAAATATATCATATTTTTTCAATGGTGAATTTTTCTGTTATAAACATGTGAGTAGAGGTGTCTTTTGGATATAATAATTTCTTTTCCTCTAGGTAGATACCCAGTACTGGGTTTGCAGGATCAATGGTAGATTTACTTTTAGTTCTTTGAGAAAGTTTTATACTGATTTACATTCCCAGCAAGAGTGTATAAGTGTTTCATTTTGACTGCATCCACACTAACAACTAATATTTTTTTGACTTTTTATTTAATTTATTTATTGTTTTCTATTTGAGTCTTTCATTGTTATTTCATTTTTTTTTTACTTATACATTACTTGTAAATATGATTACTGATTAGTAATTATCAAAACCATTGTGGAAATACAAAGACTTCTAAGCAAGTGTTCATAGCAGTATTATTCATAGTATGCCCAACACTGGAAACAACCCAAACATCTATCAGCTGGTGAATGGGTAAACAAAAAGAGGAGTATCCATAGAATGAAATCCTTATTTACTGATTCCCATAGATATACCTTAGAAACATCATGCTAAGTTGAAAGAAGCCAGGCACAGAACACTAAATATTATATGAATCCATTCATACACTGCTGGTGGGACTGTAAACTAGTGCAACCCCTGTGGAAAATAATATGGAGATACCTTAAACAGATTCAAGTAAACTTACCATTCGATCCAGCAATCCCATTATTGGGCATCTACCCAGAAGAACAAAAGTCATTCTATAGAAAAACACCTGCACCCGAATGTTTATAGCAGCACAATTCACAATTGCAAAGATGTGGAAACAACACAAATGCCCATGAATTTTGAATGGATTAGCAAAATGTGGTATATGAATACCATGGAACATTACTCAGCTATAAGAAATAATGGCGACATGGCATCTCTTTGGTTATCCTGGAGAGAGTTGGAACCCATTCTATTAAGTGAAGTATCCCAAGAATGGAAAAATAAACACCACATGTACTCATCTTCAAACTGGTTTCCCTGATCATGACCTAAGTGCACATTAGGGAATAGCACCAATTGGGTATCGGACAGAGGTGGGGGCTGGGGGGAAGTGATGGGTGTACACCTACTTGATGAGTGCAATGCACACTGCCTGGGGAATGGACACGCTTGAAGCTCAAACTTGGGGGGATGGGGAGGCATGAGCAATATATATAACCTGAACTTTTGTATCCCCATAAAGAGCAGGAAAAAAAAAAAGTTGAAGCAAAATTTATATGCCATAAAATTCACCTTTTAAGGGTATAATTCAATGAGTTTTAGTAAATTAATACAATCATGCAGTCATAACCACAATTCACTGCAATCATTCTGAAAAGTTCCCTAGTGTCTCTGTGCAGTCAACCCTCACTTCCATCCCTGACCCCAGATAACTACTGATCCGGTTTCTGTGTCTATAATTGTGTCTTTTGTGGAAATGTCATCTAAATGACTTTGTAATAATGGTCATTCTAATTGGAGTAAGATGGTATCTCATTTTGGTTTTAAGTTGCATTTCCCTGGTTACAGTAAATTTATACATAAATGTATTGAATAAAAATCGATATACATTGCCCCCTCCTAAAAAAGAGATATTTCTCAAAGTATAAATTTTTTTTCTACACCACCCTCTCCCTCAAAGTATAAAATTTATATCCATGAGTCTATGCTGATAAATAAATGACTGAATAAATGGGGGAGAACAGATAAGTCTCCTGTGCAGAAGAATTACAAATCAGTTATGTAGACACTACATACTTTTCAAGTGTTGATTGGGCACAGTGACTTCCTTCCCAAGAAAATACAGTGTGGAAAAGGGGGAAAAGAGTAAGTTTACAGTGGGGAAGCCTGAAAAACCCTCCCTCTGCCAGGTGATCAAGATTGATATCCACAGTGATAAGTATCGGGCTGGTTGGAGGGGGAAGGAGGGGATGGGTAATACCCACCTAATGGGTGCAGTGTGCTGTCTGGGGATTAGGAGGCTTGTGGCTCTGACTGGGGTGGTGCAAATGCAGGATATGTAAGCAAAGAGTTTGCACCCCCATAATATTCTGAAATAAAACCAAAACAGTGATAAGTCATTGGTTGATTGTATGTATCTTTGATATGATGTCTTGAGAATAGCACTTTATCTCTGTGGTGCTCCCCTTTCCGAACCCATACTACCAAACTAATCATGACAAAATCATCAGAAAAATTCAAAGAGAGGCTCATCCTACAATATGCCTGACTAGTACTCCTCAAAACAGTCAAGGTCATCAAAAACAACGAATATCTGAGAAACTGTCATAGCCAAGAGGAGTCTAAGCCACAGGGTGATGGGCTGAGGGGCCCTGTAGCAGGGAGAGCACCATCTCAATTATTCCATCTACCCAAGGGTGGTTGGTGGCCCAGATCATAATTCTCTCCCACCTCTGCTCCACATACTTCCTTTCAGCTGCCCTCAGTCTGGACAGTGGCCTCGGCAGAATTCAGGAATGCCAAGACTCCAGAAGAGGCTGACTTATGGTTTTGTGAGAGATTTCACTGAAGACCTGGGTCATCTCAAGATCCAC
This sequence comes from Eulemur mongoz, assembly GCA_028534055.1. Lineage (NCBI taxonomy): Eukaryota > Metazoa > Chordata > Mammalia > Primates > Lemuridae > Eulemur > Eulemur mongoz. The sequence continues at coordinate 6,195,351 of JAPYYL010000031.1, read as the reverse complement.
TCTGTTCAGGACCAAATCAGCTGTTTTAGAGTTGAGTTTGCTTTCTTCCTTAGCTCCTGCTTTAGCATCTTGGGTGCATTAGCCTTTCTTGTAGCCAGAATAACACATACAACTTGTGATGGTCGATTTTAGATGAGGAATTGACTAGGTTAAGGGATACCCCAATAGTTGATGAAGCATTATTTCTGGGTGTGTCTGTGAGGGTGTTTCTAGAAGAGATCAGCATTTGAATTAGTGGACTAAGTAAGAAAGATTTGCCCTCACCCAGTGTGGCTAGACATGATCTAATTGGCTGAGGCCCAGATGGAACAAAAAGGCAGAGGAAAGGCAAATTTGCTCGTGCGCTCTCTCTCTCTCTCTCTCTCTCTCTCTTCCGGAGCTGGGACACACTTCTTCTCCTACTCTTGTATATCAGAACTTCAGGCTGTCTGGTCTTTTGACTCTTGGACTTGCAGCAGCATCTGCTCTGAGGTCTTGGGCCTTTGTCCTCAGTCTACGAGTTATATCACTTGCTTCCCTCATTGCAAGGCCTTCAGACTTGGACTGAGCCACGCTGCTGGCTCCCTGGTTTTCCAGCTTGCAGATGGCCTATTGTGGGATATTTCAGCCTCCAAAATTTCATGAGCCAATTCCCTTATTCAGTCTCCTCTCCAATATCTGTATCTATCTGTCTATGCATCCTATTGGTTTTGCCTCTCTGGATACCCCTAACTGATACACAACCTTTGATGTGAAGGTGCAAAGCTTACACAATAAAGCTCTGCTCCCATGCCTGGAAATAGTGGGGTTCTGAGTTTAAATCCTAGCCCCTGTGACCTCTGGGATGTTGGTACTGCAGCCCATCAGAAATAGCAAATGGGATGTTTTTCCTTTTCTTGAGGGGAAGGGGAGAGGGGAATGACTGCCTAGAGCTCCTTCTGTGCACTACCCACAGTAGATAGCTCACAGACCAATAGCAATATTTTGGAAAATTAGCATATGTTGATGGCTTATGTGTCAAGGTTAAAGATGAGATGACTATTGCATAAAGGGGCCTGAGATTTGCAACAACATGGATGAAACTGGAGAAAATTATGTTCAGTGAAATAAGCCAAACACAGAAAGACAAATCTTGCACATTCTCACTCATATGTGGGAGCTAAATAACAGAAACATCTCGTGGAATCAGAGAGTATGAAGATGGTTATCAGAGGCTAAGGGTAGGGAGGACAGGGGAATAAGGTGGGGATGATTGAAGGATGCAAAAATATAGTTAGATAGTAGATAGAATGAACACCATTTCATAGCACAACAAAGTGACTATAGTCAACAATATGGGTATGCTTTAAAATAGCTAGAATAAAAATGTTTCTAACACAAAGAAATTATAAATACCTGAGGTGATAGAAGCCCCAATTACCCTGATTTAACTAATTCACATTCTGTGCCAGTATCAAAACATCACATGTGCCCAATAGAGATATACAACTATGATGTACACATAACAGTAAAAACCAAAAGCAGGGCATGAGTGACTCTAAGTGGGAAGAAGAGCAAGCAAGATGCCTTCAAAGACCAAAGGAAAGTATATAAGTTTGTTATCAGCCCTCTTCAGTCATAAATGCTTCGCCCTTCCTGGGTACATAGCAAGCTCAATGTCCTGGTTCCTTGTAGTTGGGTCAATGTCATTAGTCCTAGCTAATGAATTGTGAGTGTAAGTGAGGGGTTTCCCTTCCTACAGCAGCACTGAATTACTAGTGCAAGCCCCACTACATTTCCTTCCCCCTGTCATGAAGATTCCAGAAGCACACATCAATAGCTACCATGAGCAGAAGCTCATCCGGTGATATGAATAAGACACACAGTGTGAGAAGAAAGTCTCCCATTGCCCTGTGCCAGCTCCTTCCCCTTTTGTCTTTCTTTTGTCCCTGGGAAAATTTTGTGAACCCTAACTATTACGCAAATGGAAAGCTTTAGTCCCGAATGATCTCCTGAAGTTGGAGGCCAAGGAGTCTCAGTGACAGAGAAGGCAGACCTGGATCTGGGGCCCATTAGAGACTCCTTCAGGGCAGCTGCTCTTGAAGCCCTGCTGCCTGGTAAGGTGTTCTGATGCTTTGATTAAATCAATGTTTATTGTGTTGTATTTCTGATCTAAATGTGTGACATGTCCATTTACTTATGGACTCAATAAACTATGAATTCTGGTACTTGTGCACAACATACCAGAATTCCAAGTCTAGTGTGTTTTTCACACCTGTCTCCAATGTCAGTCACTCCACCAGTGCTTGGCTGAGGACCTACACACACGCCTGCCAGAGAAGTCCTTGCTTCTTTGCATACGCAGTCACACACTGCACCAGATACACTGTTTTTTTCTGAGGAAGAAAACCCACACTCCTTCCTGGGATAGAGACAGGACCTTCCAATTGTCACCCTGTCTGCAGAGGAATCATAGTTCATCCAAAACAATATCCAGGAGAGAATAGCGGTGAGGACCATAGGCCAGTAGACCTGCACAAGGTAGCTGTTGACTTCCCTCTGGACCTGGAACTTGAGTATCAGGTGCAGGTAGGACCCTGGCAAGGAGACACCTTGATGTCAGTGTGGCAGGGCTTGGGGGATTTGCAGGGTGGAGAGGCACACAATGGAGGGGGTGGTCACCAATGGGCAGTTCAGTCTCTAATTCTCCATCCACGGGCATCCCACCTGAGAAGGCCAGTCAGAAGCCTGGCCTGGGGCACATCTCAGCAGGCCCACATGGCAGACAAAGTTTGCTCTCTCCCGTTCCTTTCTCACTTGCTCCATGGTAGCTGACATCTGGGAATGGGAGAGGCAAGAGATGGCTCCAAGCTATAAACAGATGGGAGCTGAAGGGCCAGCGTGAGAGGAGCATGAATCCTTTATACTTGAAGAGCCTGGTCAACAGGGCCCAGTGCTTCCACAGCCCATAGAGAGAGCTGTTGGGGCTTTATCAAGTGGCCTGGCAGCCATGCAGAATCAGTGGGAAATGGGATGGGAGGCAGCAGAGAGTGTAGACATCCCAGGCAGAGGCCACTGGGAGTTTATAGGAGTGTAAAGGGGACAACGGACAGGAAAGAAGGAAGGGATGTAACTCACCTGTGTAGAAATACACCTCCTTGCTAGTAATCACCCTCCCCAGGAAAGAGAACTGAGGGATTTGCAGCTTCTCAGTCATGTGGATGGCACTCCTGTTGTCTTCCCAGAACAGCATGATGTATTCAACTGTGTATCCACTTGTGAAGGGGAGACAACGATAGAGTCTCAGAAAGTGGACACAGGGAGATTTCACATCAGAGCAGTCTGAAAATCAAAGGATGGGTGAACTTGCCATTTGGGGGGCTACTTTATGCTTTGCTGAGCCTGAGCACTTGAGAAACAGAAGCCTCTCTTTGGAGTTTCTTAGCCAGAAAGGAAAGCACAACAAAGACATGCTACAAGCTTGTGCAGAATTTCCCATTAGTGGGTGCCAGTTCCCAAGGGGACAACTCAAACCCTAAGGGTCATCAGCTCCTAGATGCCATATATTCACCCCCATCAGTCAATCAATCACCTATCATGGGTATCTACCATCTGTCTTTCTTTATCTCTATCAACTATGTGTGTAGAAGAGAGAGAGTGGGGAGAAGGAGGGGGTGTAGAGGTGTGCTGTCCCTCTCACTGTCAGTTCCACCTTTGGTTTCCCAATCACCACAGCCCCAGGTGGGAAGAGGGACCATGGGAGGTGAACGTACAGCTTTCCACCTCCAGCTTGCAGCTTGCTTGTCCAGAGGGAATTTTTGCAGATCCAGGGAACAAGCTGCTGCGGTGATGAGTCTGTAAAGGAAAACAGAAAGGAAGGGCAATGTGTGCCCAGCCCAGGCAAGCAACCACTCCTGAGAGAACTGCAGGGCTGTGGAGGGAAGCATGACCCAAGGACCGACCCATGTGTGGGCAGGAGGCAGGGCATTTGAGCGTGACAGAGATAGGAGAGACCTGGTGGGACCTAAACAAGGAGCAGATGTGTGGCATGTCAGAGAGCCGCAGGGTGTCAGCATGAGGGAGGCCCATGAGAGAACTGAATGGGGAAAGGGGAGGAGACTTGCACTTGGTCAGGAAGCACATGAGGGTCCCTTAGTTAAGAGTGGAAGGGAGGGTGTGCAAGATTTCAACTCATGAAATGGAGGAAGGGGACACTCCAGACAGAAGGAACAGCGTCAAGGAGCCTACGGGAATCTCTGAAAGTTCCACTTTGACGGCTGGGTAGGCTGACTGAGGGGGGCTAATGCAAGACAGGTTCATATGGCCCTTAGAATGTGTTTGCGGCATATTCAGCAGGAAGCTGGAAGCCTGGTGGGACATCCCCAGCACCCTAGGGGTACTCACTGGATGCCATGTTGCACTGTTCCATCTGGGTGAAGCTGAAACACACAATTTTCCACAGTCACATCATGCACGTAAGCATCCTTGCAGTTCACAAAGTAGCAGTCAGGGACCCACAACTTCTCATGTATCCGATAGTCCAGGGTCAGGTTCAGGTTGGTCTCATAGTACGCTAAGCATGAATATTTCCAGGTCTGATGAAAAACCATGGTGATTGTATAGTGCTGGGGAGAGAAAGGTAAATTCCAGTTGAAAGCTAGGTTGTTCCAGCTCTGTCCTCTTTGTGTGTATGTGTGTGTGTGTGTGTGTGTGCGCACATACCTGTGCGTGCCAGCATATTGAAATGTATTGCAACTATAGATGAGTGCATGTAACATAGGGATGTTTAAAAAAAGATTATTAAAATGACCCTTGTGTAATTAAAATACAGGTTAAGAAGCAGAGCATTGCCAAAAATTTTCAAACCCCAATGTGGCCCTTCTGGAACATATTTCCCACACCTCCCAGCAGTAACCATTATCCTAGATTTTATGATTAATAATTTCCTTGCTTTTTGTTAGAGTTTCATTGTCCATGTATTCCTAGAAAACATATTGCTTGGACTTTTTAAAAACATTTTATCCCAATGAAATCATACTGCATGTATTCATGATCTGCTTCTTTCACGAAACATTTTATTCGTGAGATCCATTCAATTTGGCGCGTGTAATTATAATGTGTTCGCTTGGCTTGCTGGGTAACAGATGAATATACTATGCATGTTATTGGGTGAACACACCATACAACCCCAAACCACGACAAAATGAAAATGATGAGGTGGAAGTTACAGTTTACACCCCTGCCAAGAGCCAAGAGTCGAGAGGGGCTGAGGGTTCCCAGTGCTTCCAACTCACCAGCATGGATTGGTACTGTCTGACTTATGGCTGTTGCCAGTCTGGAGAATATGTGATGTGTTCTCACTGTGGTTTTACTTTGCCTTACTACTAACAAGGTCAAGCATCTTTTCATATGTTTCCTATGCTTATCTGCTCTCTAGTTTTCTTGGCAAAACTGAAATTCCTCTTTACATTATTGTACATTTTTGTATCTGTTCTTAAAATATTCTTCTCTTTAATTCACAGAAATTATGTATAGTTTGAATATCAGTCCTCTGCACTGCAAATAGCTTAGTCTATTCTGACTTATCCCTTCACACTCATAATAGGGGTATTGTTTGCTTTACATAATAGAAGTTCCAGGAGTTTTGGCTAAACAGAGTTTTCACATAGAGTTACCAGTATTTATTTTTATAGTTTGTGTTTTCTGGAAAGTTTTATAGTTTGTGTCTCTGGAAAGAAATCCTTACCCACTCCAAGACACAAAGACAGTGTCCTATGTAATCTTTTAAAAGCTTCATAAGCCTTTCACTTTTTAGTGTATAATCCATCTGAAACTGAATTTTTGTATATAGTGTGATGTATGGATTCTATTATCTGCTTTTTTTTTAATTTCCAGGGGACTATAGTTTGCAAAATCTTGTTTCTCCACGTGAGTTCTCTCACAGGTCAGAACAGCTGGAATTGGCTTATAACCCTGATCCTTGTCCCATGACCCCTGTCTCCAGCCCCATGGCTAGAACTGCTATACTTACCATATTTATTTCTGATATCTGTTCAATGCTGGAAACACAGACAGATATTCTCACAGGCACAGGGCACCTACGACACAAGAGGTAGTTTGACGTGAAGGATAGAATATGGAGAAGAGCACAGACTCAGGAGCCAGACTGCCTGGCTCTGAACCTGCTTTGACACTTGTTAGTTGTGTGACCCTGAGTTAATCACCTGACCACTCTGAGCCTTAGGTTCCTCATGGGCAAAAAGGGGATAATGATAGCACTGATCTCATAGTCAATGCAGGTCAAGAACTTAGAGCAGGGTGGACCCATGATATGCTGAAAGGAAGGGGTAAGGGCAAAACAGAGGAAATGAAGGGGTGAAACACACTTTTTCTAAATATTTCCTGATAACAACTGAAAGGAATGAGCCCCCAAACAAGATTCACAGTTGTGTGTGCACGCATGTTTGTGTTAGTGCACATGTGTGTGTGTGATTGTTTGAGCTGTGTATATGAATGTATGTTAGCATGTCCATGTGCTAGTGTTTGTGTTGTGTGGGACTGAATATGTGAGCATGTCCATAAGGACGAGTGTGCTCTGTGGAAGTGGGAGTGAGTGTGGGAATGTATGGGTTTGTCTGTGTGTCACCCTTTGCTCCATGTATTGGGGAACAGGCTTTGACCACAAGCAATATAACCAGACACGGACATGAGACAGACACTGACTCTTCTGGCCTCATAAATAGCTGCTACATCAGACGACAAGCTCGATATCATTTCTCCATGATCATATCTTGTCCCTGACCCCAGATGGCACCCTATGAGAAATCTTTTGCTGTATTTACTCTGAACTCTTTCTCCTAAGCCTCTTGGTATCCCTAAACCTCTGCACATCCTAATGTGTTAAATATCCCTTTATTTCTTGTCTCCTCTTATCAGATTCCTTATTCTATATGATCCAGCTTACCTGTCACATGCTATAGGGTATCAATCTTTCTTACTTTCTCTCTTTCTCTCTCTCTCTCTTTTGTAGAGATGAAGTCTTGCTCTGTTGCCCTAGGCTGGTGTGCAGTGGCATGGTCATATCTAACTGGACCTCAAAGTCCAAGGCTCAAGTTATCCTTCTACCTTAGCCTCCTGATTAGCTGAGACTACAGGTGTGCTCCACTACACCTGGCTTAATTTTCTTAATTTTTGAAGAGACAAGGTCTTGTTATGTTGCCCAGGCTGGTCTTGAACTCTTGGCCTCAAGCATTCCTGTGGCCTCAGCCTCCCAAAGTGCTGGGATCACAGGTGTGGGCCATTCTGTCTGGATCATTTTGATCCTTAGGGACTCCTCTAGGCTGGACCTGCACTCCTCTCTGAGCTTCTGGAGCCCTTGTCCCTGTCTTCTTTGTCATAGCTGTTGTCCTGCCAGATTAGAGAGGTCATCTACGCCATTGACCCTGTACTTCAACTCTGTATCCTCAGTGCCCAGCATGTGGTGTGGACAGAGGTGGCACACTATGCACAGAAGCCTTGGAGCAGAGAGGTAGGATTTCTATTTAGTAACACACCTACCATTTTGACTAGCATCGTGGTTGTGTGGGAGTGTACATTTGTTAAATTTTTCATCAGTCTTGATACCTAAGATCTGTGCAGTTTATTGCACATACCTTACACCTTAACAAAACACCATTAACCTAAAAATTTTCTTTAAAAGGAAAAAGAAAGCAAAAGTCTCCCTATAGGTCATTGCTTTGGCTTTCTAGGAGAGAAGCGTGTTTGCTCTGGGATTGAAAGGAGACTCAAAGAGAGCTGAAATGCTCCTCTAGAAAAAGGCAACAGAATCTGGGACCTCCTAGTGCAGCCAATTTCCTACTAAAGGAAGGCTGTCCCCTTGATGGTTAAGTGTACGGGAACCCCATGTGGCTGCCACCTTGGTGAGCAAAGCATTTCAAATGCCGTTCATAGCTTCTCTTTTTTTTGGTCTTTAAGACAGTAAGTGTTGATATGGCACCAGAGTCTTTCTGTCAAGATACATAGCCAGGGCAGTCGTCTCAGTTTGGAGCAGGGGTGCAAGCCACAGGGAAGCTTTGAGAAATTGGAGCGTGAGGCAGAAATGTGCTGGTGATGAGCTTGGGGTCCAAAGACCTGTCCAGGAAGTTCCTCAGCCCTCAGGGGAGTGCAGGGATGGTTGTGCCCAGGAAAAGGCCCCCAGTGTTGTGAACTGGATGAGCTGGGGTGCAGTCTCTCCCAGGCCGGCCAAGTTGAAAATATGGGCCTGTGGCTGAGGCAAAGCTGAGCTCAAGTCTTGGCATGGCCACCTCATGGCTTGTGTGACTCTGAGCAAGGGTTAACCTCTGAGAGTCCTGCATCCCTCCCCTGTGAAATAGTCCTAGTCTTTACCTGGCGAGCGTGGGAAGAGGGAGGCAGCCTGTGCTGGTCTGCTCCGGCTGCTGTAACAAAGCACCGCAGACCGGATATCCTGAACCACAGATGTTTATCACCACCCAGCATTTCAAGTCAGTGATAGCAAAGTATTAACTCACAGGTGCAGAGCCCTTATATGTAGGCGACCTGTGTTACTGCCTAGGCTGCACACCCATGCCACTGACCTTGGTTCTAGTCTTGGGCCTGCTCTTTTTTTCTTTTTTATGAGACAGAGTCTCAGTCTCTTGCCTGGGCTAGAGTGCCATGGCGTCAGCCTAGTTCACAGCAACATCAAACTCCTGGGCCCAAGTGATCCTCCTGCCATGCAATCATGCTCAGCTAATTTTTTTCTATTTTTAGGTTTTGGCTAATTTTTTTTTTCCATTTATAGTAGAGATGGGGTCTCACTCTTGCTCAGGCTGGTCTCAAATTCCTAAGCTCAAGCAATCCTCCTGCCTTGGATTCCCAGAGTGCTAGTATTACAGGCATGAGCCACATTGCCCGGCCTGGGACTGCTCTTGAAATCAATCAGGTGTGTGCTACAGTATCATTTTGAGAAAAGGATTTAGAAGCATCCAAGTGCTGGACTTGAAGATTGAGAGCTTCCTGAAGTCACATGCCTTGACTTCCTAGTACTTGGGCTCTTTTGGACTTTTTGAATGAGTTTTCTTACCCTCAGCACTCCCTCCTCATTCCCCACTCAAGATCCCCTCACCCAGCGTATGGCAGCATTTCATGTGGGTGTCCTGGAAGGATCGGTATCAAGGGGGACCATCCATCCCCTGGGGCTCAGACCCACAACACTGCTTGTGCCTCTTCCCTGGGGCTGGAACAGTCTTGCTCATCCTGCAGCCTGGGGAATCCCAGCATTCCCTACCATCAAGAGCCATCTGGAGCTATTGCTAGGGAAACCCTGGGATTTCCATAGCTACCAAGGGCACACCGAGCATCTCTACTTCCACAGCTGCATATATCTTGTGTCAGCAGAAGATGGGGAAGGGAGCTGATCAGCTACCACCAATGGAGGAGCAGAGCTGGGCTTTCTGAATCTCATTACTTTCACAGACAAACAGGGGTAAATAGGTCATCATGGGCATGGCCACTCCTCTAGACTGAGAGTCCTTCCTCACTCAGAAGACTTCAAGAGATGGCTCGTCAATTTGGAGTTGTGCAGTCCGCTTGTCTCCCACAGCATCTGATGCCCCTGTCACAGGAATCACCAGACCACACTGTTTCTCTGTATCTGTGTGTCCTCCCATCGCCTTCTTCATGGACTGCTATGTCCCCGGTGACCAGCACAGGGCAGGGCTTCTGAATCTTCTCCTTGGTTTTCTGGGGGAAGCCTGCAGGTCCCTTCTCAGAATGTTTTAGAATGAAATAAAATAGGCTGGAATACAAGAGAAAGAACTTTTATTGAAATACACTCATCAGAATATTTCTAAACCTGTAAATGTGATACCATAAAATATATGTGCCTCTTCATTAATGTGTTAAATAATGAAATCAAGTGGCAGGTCTAATAAATACTGTAATTTGGAAGTAGAAACAAGTGTAAAGGATATTTTGAGAGAGCTGCTGCCACCATTCCTGTGACATTAAAATAACAGAGATTCCTCTTGATGACAAAGTGACAAGTACTGCTAATCTTCTTGTGGTTGTTGCCTGCATTCATTATCCACAGTGCTAAATTTTAGTTAGAGGTTAGTGAACACAAAACTAGAATCTCCACCATCGAATTCCACAGACTCCCTGAATTTCTGGAGGTTGTGAACTCCAGGTGTGGACTTTGCACAGTGCATAAGTGAATGAATTCTTGCCTGGAGGCCTCAGGTGTGTGAGTGTCTCAGCCAAAGGGAGGGAGACTTTGTTACTTGCAGTTGGTCACCCTGCTCCTGGTGACCTCTTCCTTCAAGAGTGGAGGAATTTTGGCAAATGATATTGTGACAACTGGATATCCTTAAGCAAAAGGATGAAGTTGGACCTCACTTTACACAATATACAAAAAATCAACACACAGTCCACCAGAGTCCTAAACACAAGTGCTAAAACTATAAAAAAAGCTTTTCTAGATACCACAGCAAAAATACAGGCAACAAAAGAACAAATAGACAAATAGGACTAAATATAAAACATCTGCACATCAAAGGAACAATCAAGAGTGTGAAAGGCAGCCCATGGAATGGGAGACAATATTTGCAATTCATGTATCTGATGAAGGGTTACTATCTAGAATGTATAAAGAATATACACAACTGAACAAGAACAGAAAAAACAAACAACAAGATTAAAAAGTGGGCAAACGACTGGAATAAATGATTTTTCCAAAGAAGATATACAAACGACAAAAAAAAAAAAAAACACGTGAAAAGATGTTCAACATCACCAATTAATAGGGAAATGCAAACCAAAACTGCTATGAGGTGCCACATCACACACATTAGGATGACTGCTATGCAAAAACCAGAGAGTAACAAGTGTTGATTAGGATGTGGAGACACTGGGATCTTTGGGCAGTGTTGGTGCCATCGTAAAACAGTGAAGCCACTGTGGAAAATGGTATGAAGGTTCCTCAAAAAATTAAAAATAGAATGACCACATGATCTATGAACTCACTGGTGGGTTCACATCCAAAAGATTTGAAAGCAGTTTGAAGAACTAATTGTACACCATGTTTACAGCCTCCTTCCTAAGAGGCAAGGGTTGGAAACAATACAAGTGTCCATCCGTGGATGAATTGATAAGCAAAATGTGGTCCATGCATAGAATAGAATATGACTCAGTCTTAAAAAGGAGGGAATTTTTTTTTTTTTTTTTTTTTTGAGACAGAGTCTGAGTCTGTTGCCTGGGCTACAGTGCCGTGGCATCAGCCTAGCTCACAGAAACCTCAACCTCCTGGGCTCAAGTGATCATCCTGCCTCAGCCTCCCGAGTAGCTGGGACTACAGCCATGTGCCAACATGCCCAACTAATTTTTCTATATATTTTTAGTTGTCCAGTTAATTTCTATATTATTTTAGTAGAGATGGGGTTATGCTCTTGCTCAGGCTGGTCTCAAACTCCTGAGCTCAAATGATCCACCCACCTAGGCCTCCCAAAGTTTTAGGATTACAAGCGTGAGCCCTCATGCCCAGCCTAAAGTGAGGACTTCTGACACAGGCTATAGCATGCGTGAACCTGCAGGACGTCATGGTCAGTGAAATAAGACAGTCACAAAAGGACAAATACTGCATGATTCCACTGATATCAGGTTTCTAGGGTAGTCAAATAAATATAGCTAGAGGAATAGTGGGTGCCAGGGGCTGGGGGAGGGGCACAGGGGTCAGTGCTTCATGAGGACAGAGTTTCAGTTTGGGAAGGTGAACAAGATCTGTGGATGGATAGTGGGGATGGCTGCACGACACCGGGAATGTGCTTAATGTATCGCTTAACTGTGACTTAAAATAATTAGCATGGTATATTTTATGAGATGTGTATTTTACCATAATTAAAAGTAAAAAGAGGTGAAGAAAGGAGCAGTAGCCTCTTGGCTTGGAAAAGCTGCCCATGAATCCTGGCATTGGCCTGGCAGGGAACAGCCTTCCTTTGTGGTCCTGCAACCCAAGGATGAGCAAGCTGGCATTGGGGACAGATGACCCGAGCTCCTGCACTTCCTGTGGGCTATAGTGGAAGGACTGTGGGGCCTGGGGATCTGCCAATGGCTCTTAGCTCCAGGAATCAGTTGCAAACTATTAGTGAGGGAAAGGGGCCCCTGGTGGCCTGGGGGAGATGGAGACAGCCAGAAGAGGCAAGCAGGCTGCTAAAAGTGGGCAGATGAAAGAGGCAGATACAAACCTTGCCACTAAGCTAGCCTCCCCTCAGAAAGAGGCTTCCTCTTCCCAGGACCGTTGCCTCTTGGGTCTTCCCAGGCTTCTTTGCCAGGAAAACTACTTCCTACCTTGGCCACTGCCAGCTTAAATCATGGTACAAATTATGCATTTCTGGGGACATTAGTGAGGCCTGTTGACTTTGACTTTTGTCCAGTGTCAATGTCATATTCTGCAGAGCTGTCCAACGTGAATATTTTACCATGTCCCTGCAGCCAGAACTCTGCAGACTTCACAGATAACTCTGCAGTCACTGGCCTCACTCCAAAGTTACTGGCTGCTGAAGCTGACGCTTGAGGTGGTGGAGCATTCTCCACTCTCTGGGGCATGCTCTGGATCATTTTGACTGAGTCCCTCTTGCAGCTGGTGACAAGGGTCGAACGGCATCGGCCTTTCCCCTCTTTGGGTTTTATTGAAGGTGTGGTCACTTTTGGAGAAGTTTTCTCTTCAAAGTCCCTCGAAGGGAGCCTTTTGTCTTCCTGGGCACCTGCAAGGACAACAGGGAGATCACAGAAGGGCACTGGTTTGGGGGAAGAGGGTGGAGGTGGGGTGGGAGCATGGGAAGGGGTTCTGACTGAGGGAGATTTGTGTTGGATGAGGGTAGGGGGAGTTTGGGGCACAGGACTGGAGGGTAAGGCAGGGAGGAGCTTGGGTGTGTCACTTACCTTGAAGCTGCCTCTGGACCTGGATTAATGAGGGGCCTTACTCTTCTTCTTGAGTTTGATGTTGTCAAGTTGAAGTTCACCTTGATTTTCTTCCATGTTACCTTTCAGAAGCTTTATAGTTTTGTGCTTTACTTTTAGGTCTAGTATCCATTTTGAGTAAACTTTGTGAAAGGTGCACAGTAAGTGTCTTTCTCCTTGCTAAGGTGAGGGATACTGTAAATGTGGAGAGGACAAGCATCATGGGATGACATTGAACTCATTCCGAGTGGGCAAGGGGCCTCCAGGAATAGCAGTAGGTGGGCCTCCCCCACCAGCACATGAACTTTCACCAGTCTGGGGAGGGGTGTTGCGGAAGTGTATCAACGAAGACCTTTTACCATCAAAATGGGATTTGGATGTGCTGGTTGGAAAGGCTTCAGGCTGGCAGTCAGTCTCTAGGGGGCCCTATAGAAAGGAGTGTCATCTTGGTCCACAAGGCCATCTTTCTCAGATCTTCACTGTAAGAATATGGTGGGGTTCCTGGTGGTAAAACCCAGAATGTTTTCCCTTTAAGACTGTAGCCCCACGTAGTTTATCACTCACACTACCCCACACTCAGCCTTCAGAAATTCATCAAAATCACCATTTCATGGTCTTACTATTTATGACTCCAGTAGCTTCTTCTCCAGGTCAGCAGATCTCATCTGGGCCTTTTTGTATGCACCCATCTTTGCATATTTTGTGTTAGTAGCTTGCCCTGAAACCTCAATTCTCTGATGGCTAAAAGAAAAATTATTTCATTCTCAGTTTGCCAAGTATTTTCTTATTGTAAGGTTGGGAGTGTGGACTTATAACTGTATATCCTTTTTAGTGGTTGTTTATTATATATACCTATTTTATCAGTATCTACTGTTAATATTTCACTAGTTCAAGTGAAGTGTAGAAACCTCAGATTCCTTCATGTCCCGTTTCCTATTTATGATGTGATTGTCCTAAATATTTCTTATACATACATTTACAACCACAAAAGAGAGTGATATAATTTTTGCTTTAACTGTCAAACATAAATTAGAATATTCCAGAGGCAAAAGAAAGTCTATCATATTTATCCGCATTTTTGCTTTCTTTCTTCCTTCATGAAGTTCCACTTCCCCATTACCTCTTTTATCATTTTCTTTCTATTTAGGGAACTTTCTCTAGCTATTCTTTTAGAGTATATCTTCTGGTGACAAATCCTGTTAGTTTTCTTTAGTCTGAGAGTGTCTTGATTTCACCTTCAGTTCTCAAAGACATTTTTCCTATATTTAGGGTTTGGTGTTGAATGTTCTTTTCTTCCTGCACTTGAAAGTTTTGTGCCCCTTCCTTCTGGCCTCCATGCTTTCTGTTGAAAAAAATTCTCTGTCATTTGAATTGTTTTCCTTCATCATTTCTCTCTTGCTGTTTTCAAGATTTTCTCTTTGTCTTTAATTTCCAGAAGATTGTCTATGATGCATCTTGACTTGGATTTCTTAGGATTTATCCACCTTGGGTTGATTCATTTTCTTGCATTTGTAGGTTTATTTTTATTTCAAAATATTAGGGGGGTACAAATGTTTTTCTTTACATAGATTGCTTTTGTTACGCTTGAGTCATGGCTATAAGTGTGCCCATTACCCAAATGGTGTTCATTGTACATATCAGGTAGGTTTTGGCCCTCACCCCAGACAGTGTTCACGAGGTGGGGGTAGGGGGAACCCTGAAGGGGCTGGAAGACTGATACTTTATTTTCAAGAAGGTCCTAGTTCAATGGTCACAACAGTGCTTGGGTTCATGAGGGTGGAAAATCTTCCAAGCAACTTGGCAGCCCACCGATTTCTGGAGGTTTGTGGGAAGGAGGAATGGAACCCTCACCTACCCTTTCACTGGGCTCTCAGCTTCTCAGGGGTTGATCTTTTCTGGTAAATTTTTTTTTTCCCTTCCTGTTCTGCTTCACAATTTCTTTCTGTGAAGTCTCTGGCAGGCTCTGGCACCTTTACATCCAAACTATACCGGAGCTTTGTCCACCCACCGCTTTCCTTTATCTGAAACCTTTCCTTCCCTATGTGACAATCTGGCAACTGATGTCTCTACTCAGCCACCTTGAATTTGTAGGTTTTTGACGGTTGTTAAATTTGGAAAGTATTCAGCCATTATTTCTTTGAGAACTTTTTCGGCCGAATTCTCTTTCTGCTGTCTTTCCAGGACTCCAGCAAAATGAATATTAGACCTTTTGTTATAGTCCCAAAGGTCCCAGGAGCTCTGCACATTTTTATCTCAGTGTATCTTGTCTCTATTGTTCAAACTAGGAAATTTCTATTGTTCTCTCTTTCAGTTCATCGATTCTTTTCTCTGTTACCTACATTCTTCTTTTATGCCCATCCATTGAGTTTTTAAGTTCAGTTATTGCCTTTTTCAGTTCTAAAAACTTCATTTGATTTTTCTTTGTATCTGCTACTTCTTTGCTGAGACCTTCTATTTCTTGCAGAGATTTTCTATTATTTACACTTATTTCAAGGGTGTTTGTGATATAGGATGAAGTATTTTTATAATGGAAGATTTAAAATCTTTGTCAGATAATTCTCTCCTGTCTGTTGTCTTGGTGTTGACATGCATTGAGCATATATTTTTATTCAGTTTGAGATCTTCCTGTTTCTTGTTATGTGAATGATTTTTGGTTGAGCCATTGACATTTCAGTTGTTATGTCATATTACTCTGGATCTTATTTAAACCTTATGTTTTCACTGGCTTTCTCTGACATTGCTCTAGCAAGAGAAGCAGGGCATTATCTCATTACTGCCATGTGGGAATGGAACATCAGGTAGAAGCCTAGTACAGAGACAGAACTTCCACCTTGGAGCTCCAGTGGTGCAATCTGTTAGCATGTGGTACTTAACCAGAACTCCCAAATCCACCCAGCCTCTACTGATACCTCCTTGTCTGGGAGGGGTGAGTATCCTTCATTATTGTTTTCCATGTAGCTTCCACTGACCACAGACAGTCAGGATGGCCTCATTATTGCTGGACAGTTGTGAAAGTCCTCACTCTTTGAGAAGCCTCTGAAGACATACTAGTTGGGAGATGAAAGAGTGACACATTACCTTTGGTTGGAAGTGTAGGTTCCTCATGAGCTGTACAATGGCAGGGAATGCTTCATTACTACCTGGTGGGGATGAAACTCCAACCTCCCTACTCAGTCTCCTTTCACAGTACACTAGTGGTGGTGAAGGTGTAATTGAAACTCTTAGTATAGGCTGTTGAGGGTGGCATCCCTGGCTCCCTACTTGACCTTTGCTAGTATGGGTGTGGTTGCGGCCAAAGGCTTTCTTCTTTCATGCTCTTGGCACCTAGTGGGAGTAGAGCAACTATTGTCTAAAAATTTTCTGTCCTGCCCTTTTCCGGTGTTTTTTTGTTTGTTTGTTTGTTTTGTTTTGTTTTGTTTTTGTTGTTAGAGAGAGCAGGCTTTTTTTAAGGTTCCCCCGCGACCCATTACCTGTTGATCTTTCTATGTGCGGGCTTATTTTGCTCTATTTTTGGGTTATAAGGGGCTTAAAGAAACCGAGGGAACTTACCTCCTTGTTGTTCTTTGGGTTCCAAGGTTGCTAGCCAGTCTGCCTCTTCTCTCCACCATTCAGTGTCTTCTTATTCTTATTTTATATATATAATGCTCTGGGTGTTTAGTTGTACTTAGCAGGAGAAATAGGGGAATGCATGTGTACTTCACCTTTCCAGAAGTGGAAGTTGAATCCCTACGGAGAACTTTAAAGCAATTATAAAACTGAGTAATAGCCAGTTTTGACTTTTGTCACCATCATACTCTAGTATTTTTATATAATTTCAGTGATACTCTCCTCTCAAACCTTTTATCTTTATCCTTTCAAAATTTGTCTTTTTAAAGTGGGAAATAACAAACACAGAGGGTCTCTGAAAGAAAATGGTGTTAATTTGGGAATAGACCATAGCAATAGAATACATGTGCCATAGTAAACTATGTGCATATTCAGGGAGTTAAAGGAAGACAATGGTTTTAAAAGGAAAAAATGAGGAGGATTACATAATTGTTTTTAGGTAATCTTCCTTGGCTACAAAGTGTGGGGAGTTAGCTACGCTCTCAGCAAAGAATTGGTTCCCTCAGGCAGGGGTCGTTGCAAAGGATAAGAAAATACTAGAAAATAGAGATAAAAGAATACACAGAGATGATAGTACAGTTTTAAAAAGAATGGGATTCATAAAAAAGGGGTGCTTGGGAGTCCGACAATATTCCCGTAAATTGTGAGGCCATGAGTGAATTTTCCTATCAGTGTTTATGGGTACAGTGATTAGTTGCCAGGAGTAACAGATTTACATAAAAACAGGTACTTTGTTTTAGGTTAATGTCCCAAAATACTTCTAGTGATCCCTTAATTAAATTTCTCTACATTCACAAATGGTTACAAAATCTTTCTAAGACAAACATCTAAGTTGTAAGATAATACTATCACTTTAGCAGAAAAGTTAAACAGAGATATAGTGGCTCCATATTTCTTTATCTAGTTATTGTGGACTGAGACAGGTAATCAGGAGTCAAGCAAGAGCTGTCCCTTGGCTAACGCTTTTAGCCAGACGTGTCTCTCTGTGGGGTGGGCACTCACATCAGCTTGCATCTCGTAGCTCCATGTAAACATGCTTTGCCATTCAAAGCAGGTGAAAAGCAAGGTTTGAGATTGCAGCATCACCTTGGCAAGCAGCTGTTTCTGACCTGTGAGATGCCCTCCTGAGGGGGGACAGCTTTTGATGTGCGAGCTAACATGTTCACATATTCCTTATGGGAAAAGCCCTGCAAAATTCCTGAGATAATTTCTGTCTCTAATATAGCAATATTAATCTCTGCACCAACAACAAAGACCAACAACAAGGGTGATGCCAATCTGTAGTTGGATAGGGTGTGCCGGGCAGATGTCCCTGCGGAAGTATTTTTTTGTTTAAAGTTATGATGGCCTCTGTGCATCAAGATTGTGGTTTTTGCAGAGTCTTTTATGATGCTTTTGTTATCAAGCACACAAGCATGAGAACCTCTCTTTGTCACCCTTCCTAGCTCTATTTGTCAGGGTTTCCTTAATGTTTAGCGACTCCCTTTTGATTCTAACAACTTTCATGAAATATAATTTCTAAAAATGATTTATGGAGGAATGGTCGGCATATAATAAACTTATCAAAGTGTATAATTTGATAAGTTTTACATATCTATGCACCAGCAAAAGGAACACCACAATCAAGAGAGTGAACATTTTTGTCACCCTGAAAAGGTTATTTCTAACCTTTGTAATTCCTCCTTCCTGCTACTCTCTGAGCCCCCATTCCCAAGCATCCATTGATCTGTCTCTCATGACAGATTAATTTGAATTTTTAAAGTTATACAAACACATAGAAGTGGGATGGTTGCATAATATGGTAAGGACATGATTAACGTTTTAAGCAACTTCTTTTCCCCAATGTACATTGTTATCTGCTTTGCTGAAGATCAGTTTGTTGGAAAATTTGTATAGCCACATGCAGAAGAATGAAACAGGGGCTCTACCTCCACTACTCACCAAAATTAATTCAAGATGGATAAAAGACTTACATCTAAGGCATGAAACCATAAGTATTCTAGAGGAAAATGTATGAAGAACTCTTCTAGATATTAGCCTAGGCAAAGAATTTATGACTAAGACCCCAATGGCAATCACGGCAACAACAAAAATAAATAAGTGGGATTTGATTAAACTAACAAGCTTTTGCACAGCACTGGAAACAGTCAACAGAGCAAATAGCTCACAGAATGGGAGAAAATATTAGCAAACTATGTGTCCAATAAAGGACTAATAACCAGAATTTCCAAATAACTCAAGCATATAAGTGAGAAGAAAACAAACATCCTTACTAAAAAGTAGGGAAAATACATGAACTGAAGCCTTTCAAAAGAAGATAGAGAAATGGCCGATAAACATATGAAAAAATGCTCTACATCATTAATCATCAGGGAAATGCAAACTAAAACCACAATGAGATATTACCTTACCCCAGTTAGAGTGGCTTTTATTAAAAAGATCAAAAGCAATAGATGCAGAAAGAAAGAAACACTTATACAGTGTTGGTGGGACTGCAAATTAGTACAACCCTTACGGAAAACAGTAAGGAGATTCTTCAAAGATCTAAAAGTAGAGCTACCTATCAATCCAACAATTCCACTACTGTATATCTACCCAAAAGAAAAGAAGACAGATGCTCTTCAATGTTTATTGCAGCACAATTCACAATTGCAAAGATGTGGAGCAATCCAAGTTCCCAGTGACTCATGAGTGTATTAATAAAATGTGATATATGTATACCATGGAGTATAATTCAGTCATTAGAAAGATGAATTAATGCCTTCTGGAACAATCTGGATAGAACTGAAGACTATTCTCCTAAGTGAAGTATCTCAAGAATGGAAAAACAAACATCACATGTACTTACTATTAAATTGGAACTAACTGATGAGCACACCTGTGCACAGAGGGATGTAAAACTCAGTGGAAATCAAGTGGAGGGGAGAGAGAAGGAGGAGAGACTCAAACATTTCAAAAGCAACCCACATAATTTAAAACTTTTGCACCCCCTTAATATTTTGAAATACAATATTAAGAAACTGCAAAACTGTGTTATAAAAGGGTGTACCATTTCACATTCTCTTGCCAGAACCTCAAGTACAATGTTAAACAATTCCCCTCTCCTTGCCATGAACTCATTAGTCTTAGATTGTATTTTTTTACATGCAAACATCCATCACAACTTCTGTCACATGAACATTTACCTTATTTGCCCTGTGCTGATAAAACCCTGGCTTGTTTACTATACACCTGCAGAGACAACACAAGGCCCAGAACTGAACTAAGGGTAGGATACCCAAGGCAGAGAGTTTATTCACTGAAATCTTGACTGCCCAAAGGCAGTGATTACAGACTGGAAAACAAAAAAACAAGTGGGACCTCTGTAAACAATGGGAAAATGAGGTGGATGGAAAAGTTTCCTGGTGGTAGACAAGACATAGATAGCCTTCAAGGGGCATAAGAAAAATCTGTAAGTGAGAAGTGGAATGATTCACATTTGTACAGAAACTTAATATGGCCACATTATCATGGAGGGATTTTAGGTAAGACATATGGGACTAAGTAATGGTGAAGAGTAGGGAGAACAGAATGAACTAGTCAGTGGGGGTGGCTGTGTGGAAAGGCTTGGAAGAGACACAGTCTCCCTGCTGTGTGCTCCACCAGAATCCAAGATGCAGAAATGAAGAGGGTGGAAGGTCAGTTTGGAGGGCTCCTTAGGGGCATTAAAGAAATGCTCCTTTTCCCAACCAGAGTATCTAGGCCCCCCAGAATTCTCTCTTCTGGATTGTCAGGTTGGTGCATTGAGAGAAATCTAAGTTGCATCTTGACACCCTCCCCCCCCCCAGGCGATGGGATTGTGTCAGGATGGCGCTTTGTGATGTCTAAGCTGCGTCTCGGCTTTCCCAGCATATTTGTCCACCCCTAAGCCAACCCCATGAGGTTAGTGTGGTTCTTTGTGACCTCTAAGGTCCCCTAGGGCTCCCATTGGCTGGGGGTGGCTTGGTGACCACCCAAAGCTTAGGGCCATGGCCACACCTTATCCTGGGGAGGGTATATATAGGGAGGTTAGGCAGCCAGGTAGACTGCTGGGAAGCACTCACATGGTGAAGATGACTGAGTAATCACAAGCCTCTGGCACCACCATTGAACAACCCCCTGCCAATGTCAAAGTGGGGAAGAACAAGGCCCCTCATCAACCCAGGTCCAGAGGCAGCTTCAAGGTGAATGACCCACCCAAGCTCCTCCTCACTTTTCCCAGGAGTCTTGCTCCCCACTCTCCCCCTGCCCTCACCCAACACAAACCCCCCTCAGGCGACACACCTTCCCATGCTCCCACCCCACCTCCACCCTCTTCCCCCAAACCAATGCCCTTCTGTGATATCCCTATTGTCCTGGCAGGTACCCAAGGTAACCAGGAAGGCAAAAGGACCCGTTCAAGGCACTTTGAGGAGAAAAGCGTCTCCAAAAGTGACCACCCTTTCAATTCAACCCAAAGAGGAGACAGGGCCAACACCATATGACCCTTGTCACCAGCTGAATGAGGAAGTCAGTCAAAATGAGCCAGAGCAGTCCCCAGAGAGAGGGGAGAGCTCCACCACCTCAAGCATCACCTTTAGCAGCCAGTAACTTCAGAGTGAGGCCAGCAACCGCAGAACTACCTGTGAAGTCTCTGCAGGTCTGGCTGTGGGGACATGGCCAACCATGTCAATGAGGAACTTTTCACCAACGGGATATATGGTAGCGATGACAATAAAATCAACCACCTGTGAAATGGCACGTATGTCCCTGAGTATTCTGTGATGGTGGGGAGGGAGAAAGGAGGGAAGAGGCTTGTGTGCGGGAATGGAGGGGGAGGATCCTTTGAGGTTGGAGTCAGACCAGCTGGTCCATGGAGAGCCACGCGCAGGGCTGATCCCTGGACCAAATTTCCTCCTTAACACTTTCACCCACTGACAAGGCAAAAAGACTTATTATTTGTGTGTGTGTGTGTGTGTGTGTGTGTAAGGGGACCAAAAAGCAGAAAATGGAGAAGTGTGATGTGTGTGGGGCACGAATACCTCCTCCCAAAAATGTACACAAAGTAATAGCCTTCAGGACACTGACCCATCTCATAGTGGTGTTTGTTACCATGGCTAGGCTATGGTACACAGATGTGTGGTCAAACACCTGTCGAGATGTTGTCATGAAGATATTTTGTAAATGTGATTAACATTCAAATCAGTAGATTGTGAGTAAAGCACATTGCCCTCTATAATGTGGGTGGGCCTCATCCAATCAGTTGAAGGCCTTAAGAGTAAAGACCAAAATCCCTGAAAGAGGAAGGCATTCTGCTCCAGACTGCCTTAGGACTAAAAACTGCAACATTGACTCTTGCTGGAATTTTCAATCTGCTTGCTTCCCTGAAATTTCAGACTTCAAAGTACCCTCCATCTTGTAAGCCAGTTATTTAAATTACATCTCTCTCTCTCTCTGTCTGTCTCTGTCTCTCTGCCTCTGGGAGATCAATTGAGAGTGTGTACATATATGTATGTATGTGTACATGTATACATACACACACGGAGAGACAGAGGAAGAAATAGAGAGGGACTATACACACTCACACACTCATGCACACACATACACATCCTATTGATTATGTTTCTCTGGAGAACTCTGAGTGATATATAGCCTATGCTGTAAGCTACTAAAGGCTCTCAGAAGGACCAATCAATTCTTCTTATGTCAATGAAAAGTCATTGACAACTCTCCAATCATGAAAATGATGGTGTTTGGACACCATGAATATAACCCTGTTTATGCACTTTCTTGTTAAGAAAACTTGAGGTTGAGCAGT
The DNA here is from genome assembly GCA_028534055.1 of Eulemur mongoz. Lineage (NCBI taxonomy): Eukaryota > Metazoa > Chordata > Mammalia > Primates > Lemuridae > Eulemur > Eulemur mongoz. Next base: position 6,173,018 of record JAPYYL010000031.1, on the reverse strand, counting down.
TGCCTAACAATTATGGGACAAGGGCAGTGGGCGTGGTCAGCCTCTAATGCAGTCAACAACTTGCAGGCAATTCTTAAATATTAATATCTATGAGATAATTGTTAATTCACTTGTGAGAAATAACGTGGAGATATTGCATATTCTTTAGCCAGCTTCTCCTAATAGTAACATTTTGCAATACCATAGTACAATATCACAACTGGGATAGAGACATTGATACCATCAAGACACTAAACATTTCCATCACCACACAGTTCCCTCATGTTACCCTTTTATAGAGATATCCACTTCCCTTTCACACCCACTCTCTTCCCCTTAACTCCTGGAAGCCACTAATCTATCTTCTATATTCATCATTTTTCTATGTCAATAATAATATATAAATGGAATCATACGGTGTGTAAACTTTTTGCATTTAGCATAAACTATGGTCTGAATGTATCCGCCCAAAAATTCATATGTTGAAACTTAATTGACAGTGTGATACTATGAAAAGGCAGGACCTTTAGGAAGTGGTTGAGTATTTAGGGTGGAGCCCACATGAATGGGATTAGTGATCTTATAAAAGAGGTGAGAAGGAGCAGCTTGCCCCTTCTGCCATGTGAGAACATAACAGGAACCACCATCTATGAAGCAGAGAGCCTTCACCAGATGTCAAATCTGCTAGCACCTTGATCTTGGACTTCCCAGCCTCTAGAACCATGAGAAAATAATTTTCTATGGTTTATAAATTACCCAGTCTAAAGGAATTTATTGCATTATAGCTGCCTGAATGAACTAAGACAGCATTCTCTTGAGGGGTTGCATATATCAATAGTTTATTCCTCTTTATTGCTAAGTATAATAGTATTCTATGCATTGATCTACCATGGTTTGTTTAACAATCACCCCATTGAAGGTCATTTGGGCTGTTTTCAGTGCTTGGCTATCATGAATGAAACTGCTATGAACATTTATGTACAGGTTTCAGTGTGATCACACATTTTCATTTGTCTGGGACAAATGCCCAAGTGTGAAAACTGAGTTGTATGTTAGTTGCATGTCTAGTATTTTTAATTAATAGGCTTTAATTATTAGAATAGTTTTAATTTATAGAAAATTGAGCAGACAATACTGAGAATTTACAATACCTTCATTCTCCCATATAGTTTTCCTTATCATTAACTTCTTATGTTAGTGTGGTAAATTTGCTACAATTAAGGAACCAATATTGATAAGTTATTATTAACTAAAGTCTATTGTTTATGTTAAAGTTCACTTTTCCTGTTTCACAATTCCATGGTTTTGGAAAAATGTAGAATGGCATTCATTCACCATTCCAGTATCACCAAGAATAGATTCACTACCCTGATGACCTTCTTGTGCTCTGTCTATTCACTCCTACCCCTTCTCCCTGAATCCCTAACACTACTGAACTTTTTATTATAGCTATAGTTTTGCCTTTTCTAAAATGTCATATAAGTGGAATCATATAGGGTGTAGACTTTTCAAACTAGCTTCTTTCACTTAGCAACATAGGTTTAAAATTTCTCTCTTTTTTTCTTGGCTTCATAGCTCATTTTTAAAAAATTGCTGAATGCTGTTTTTATTCTGTGGTATGGATGTACCACAGTTTGTTTATCCATTCAACTATTGAATATCATGGGATATCTTGGTTGCTTCCAACTTTAAGATGAATAAACCTGCTATAAATATTGGTGTGCAGGTTTTTGTATGAAGGTAAATTTTCAAATACATAGAGTGAATATCTAGGTGTGTGGTTGCTGCATCGTATAGTAAGGCCATGGTTAGCATTGTAAGAAACTGCCAAACTGTCTCGCAAACTGGCATACCATTTTGTATTCCTACCAGCAATTAATGGAAATTCCTATTGCTCAGCATCCTCACCAGGAATTGTTATTGTCAGTGTTTTCCATTTCAGGCATTGTATAGGTGTAGTGATAGTTCATTGTTGTGTAAACTTGTAAATGCCTAATGACAAATGATGTTGAACATCTTTTCATGTGCTTCCTTACCATCTCTATATCTTCTTTGACAAGCTGTCTTTTCAGATCTCTTGCCTATTTCTAAACTGGTCATTTGATTTCTTAGTGTTGAGCTACAAGAGTTCTCCATATATTTTGGATACAAGTTCTGGATCAGTTATGTATTTTGCAATTATTTTCTCCCAATCCATGGCTTGTCTTTTCATTCTGTTGACAGTGTCTTTCACAGAGTAGAAGTTTTTAATTTTAATAATGTCTATCTTATCAATTTTGCCTCCATAGTGGAACAGCAGTCCAGTTTCCCCTTGCTAGTTCAGATCAGTTACCCCAGCCAACACAACAACTCTTAGCCTGTTGAGTCAGAGGCATGAAGAGCCCAAAGTGACTGGTGGCAGTCTTCACTTCAAGTTGAGTGGAATCACTGTTGTGTCTCTGGGAGGAAGCATTCCTCCACCTGGAACTAAGACTTCTAGGCCAGCAGAGCATAAGATGGTTGTGAGAACAGGAAGCAAAACTTTTGCTGGTAGGTCACTAGGGGTAAGGTGAGTGGTGCCACACCCATTTCCACCGTTTAATTCCTGGACCTTTGAAACCTGTCTATGACAGAAACCACACCATATATTGGATTCTGATTCAGAGAATATACAGCCTTCTAGAGAACTGCAGCCTTGCAAATTATTGTCACCTACTTGGTGCTGTTAACTATGACTTCAAAAGGCCATTACCCTGTTATTTTTCACAAATATAGTTGTTTGTGTGTCTACACATATACATATACATATAGACAATAACTTTATTTCCTTTCCTCCTTTACTCCCTTATCATGTAACATACATGTGTTGACTTCATATCAGTATTTAAGTATTGTTTATTTTATGTAATATTATTTAATTTATGGGATATCAGCACAAGAAAAACCTCATTGAAGGAACTTATCTCCTCTTCTGGGGAAACAACTAGTATATTTCTGTTTGTGTGCACCACAGTTGTATTAAGTTAGGCAGAATCATGACCTTGTTATTGTCTTTATTTGGACCTTAGGTATGGTCTAATCAGCTGTGTATGGGTGCCAAGTAGAGACGGGTTTGACTGGTGGTTAATTTTATGTGCCGACTTGGCTGGGCTCAGATAGCTGGTCAAACATTGTGTGTGAATGTGTCTGTGAGGGTGATATTGAAGGAGGTTGGCATTTCATTTAGTAGACTGAGTAAAGAAGATTGCCCTCACCAATGTGGCAGCCACTGTGAGCCTCCACAGAACAAAAGAAGTGGAAGGAGGGTGAATTCTCTCAATTTCTGAGCTAGGATATCCATCTTCACTTGTTCCCAGATCACTCATCTCTGGGTTTTCAGACCTGCAGACTCCAGGACTTACACCAGCAGCTCCCCTCCTCCCTGCTATTCTTGCTTCTATTTCTGTGGAGAACAAAGACTATTACAAGCATGTAGGCCACTATCTACACATCACTCTTCTTAACCTAAACCCGTGGCCTGAAGCAACCCCTGTTTATGGAGCTAAACCTCAGCTATAGCTGTGGCCCCTGTTCAGACAGACAGCAGGGTGTTTTCCTACTGCCCAGTGGACACCTCAACTGCACAGTCCCCATAGGCATCATCCTCCCCACTCTTCCTCATCCCAACACGACCAACAGTTCCTCCTTCCTCCTCACCTTCAGCTAAGGGGAGCGGCTTCCAGCTATGCAGCAGCCCCAAACGTCAGGTCATGAAAGATTCTTGCCATCATTTCACAGACCCCAACTTCCTAAAACTCTCACCTGTGTCTCCGCCTCACCACCCTCCCCACATCAGACAGAATTAAGTAACTGGTCCCTTCTTTTGTTTACTTGTTTTTCCTCAATAGATATTCAATAAGGCTTTGCTGGATGAATGAGTGAAGGAATGAATGGATGGATCAAAATACCTGAGGGTCCCATTGGCCGATTCAAAGTGTGGAGCCTGCACCCGACCTGGGCCTTCTGCCTTCATGGAAGGCGAGTGCCACAACTGCTCATCTATCTTCAGAATTCCCCTGGACTGTCCCTGAGAGTGCCATCATGGACGTCTCCTCCCCAGGCCCAGTTACTGTCTTGGAGGTGTGGATGCTGCCAACAGGATGGGGCCTGATTCTTCCTGTACTGGGCCCCATGCTTCCCTGTCAGTGTGACAAGGAAGGATGCCACCTCCTTTGTCATGGCATGTCCACATCCAGCCCCTCATCAGCAGAGTCTGGGGTGACTAACCCCAAGGCGTCCTTCCTCCAGTTTCACCTGCAAGCAGCTGCACTGCTGCCTTCCCCCACACAGTGCTCTTCCAGAGCTGTCTCGCCAGCCTGGGACCCTGGCCAGGGTGCACTGGACCACTATAGGGGTCAAGGGACTTCTGGAGACTCACCCAGAATGATGCAGGGTGCCAGCTACTCTCTTTCCAACAGAGCTGGGGGCTCCTAAGGGGACTGGGGTGCCTGCATCCACCCAACAGACCTTCCCACACAGATCACACAGCAGCTTCCAGCTGGGGATGAACAATGGGCCCCCGAATTCCCAAGGCAATTCATGGGTCTTGTCCTGTCCTCCCTTCTCCCTGCCCCTTCCCTCCCTCTCGTCCTTCCCCACTGGGCTGAGCTCTGGAGGCAGAGCTCTGAGTGCCAGCCTGTCTGGGGCTCTGAGGCCGTGGCTTTGCATGTGGTCTCTCTCCTGGACTCTGGCCACCACTGTCCTAGGGATCCCACATCACCCCTCACTCGATGAGGTGTCCTGAATGCTCTCCTTCCCTGGCTCCTGGTCACTCTGACCAAATCTTTCCTTCTCTAAAAGAAAAGGTATCTTGGCATTTGAAAATTTTAAATCATTTATCATTTTTATGAGAATGTGAATTTGTACAGCATTTTTGGAATAAAATCTTAGAAATATTTATAAAATGTTAAACTATTTACACTCTTTTCATTTTAACCCAATGTCGATGTTAATGTCTTTCTTATAATAAAATATTCATTTTGCCCAAAGTTCATATATAAAGATGTTGCTTTCATTCTATTCATCAAACAACAAACGGGAAACAATGTATGTGTCATAGGAAGAAATAGTTTAATTAATTATGGTGTATATATACCTATGGTAGAATTCAAAAAAGTACTTTCAAAAGTGAGGTAGATCTTTATGCACTGTCATGAAAAGATACTGTATCCACTTTACGAAGTGACAAAGGTTAGCAGCAGATCAACATGTACATCATTATTCAGGTATATTCAATAAAAACAATATATTTTTATAGCATATCTATCAGTGAAAATCCTAGAGTCAGCTTTAAAATAATACACACCAGATTGTTAATTGTGATGCCGTCTGATGAAGGGGCTGAACTTTGAAGGAACTTTGTAAAGGTGAAAATTGTGATTTATTAAAACCTATATTTTTAGAATCTTTTGCAATAAGAATATGCACAGTACTAACTTTTTAATCAAAATGTTTATGTAGACCTAACCACAGAAATAGTTAGACCTAATCACAGAAATAGTTAGAATAGCAGTTAAAATTACTAACTGATGCAACAGATAAAACTTGTAATTTGCATGGCTTAGCACAACAAAAATTTATTTTATATGCACATAAATTCTGATGCAGTTTGGCAAGGGCTCTCTGCCTTCAGGTGACCCAGGAGTCTAGACTGCTTCCTTCTTGTGATTCTCCCATTTCTCCAGGAGTCATCTTATTTGCTGTTAAATGGAGGGAGAAAGCATGGAAATGGCGTACTGGCTCTTAAACATCTGAATGGCACAAACAATGCTTCTGCTCATTATTCAGTGAAAAATGGTAGTCACATGACCCTTTCTCACTACAAAAGGGCCATACTATTCCTATGTGTCCAGGAAGGAGAGAAAGACAAAATGTGGATGAGTACTATAGTCTCTCCCATCAACTGTTACATAGGAGGCACTCAACAGAAAGCAACGATTATTACTTTTTGTGACACAATATTTCTCATTTCTAGGAAAAATTTCTGAGAAGGACAAATTTGCCTTTAAGTTCTCCAAAGTTTCAAACATCTACTATGTGACAGGTGCTTTCAATTACACGATGATATGCAATTTTGAATTGATTCTGTAGGTTTAGCAATAGCATTTTTCTGTACTTCCCTTTGCAACAACCTTTATAACCTCAGGAGGCTGAGGATTTCCCATTCCATTGGATACTGGGGAAAAATCCTAACCTGTGAGTCTCTCTTACCCTCCACTTGACTAAACTTGCCTGAATACCTGTACAAGTGCCATGAGGAGAGCTGAAAGCCAGTCTTTCCCTGTGGGGCAGGTGTCAGACAAGGAGGCAGTGGAGGGCTGCCTAGTTATTCTTTTTTCATCAAAGCTGACATGTCTTCCAAGGAATCATTTTTCACCTCCTGGGGGACTTGAGACATTTAGGAATTTAGCCTCAATAGATGTTTGTTTCGTAGTGATTTCCAAAGTCTTTCCTCATCTATTACTCATGAGGGGACTTTGGTTATTGACCATTCATCTATGTATGTGTTCATAAGTGAGTTCCAAATAAGGCACCCTGCTAAAATCTGATTTCAAATATTAAGGTGGTTTTAAACCCCTCTAACTTCAAGGTTATATCCCAGAAAAAAATAGATAATATGTGAAATGAGACTCTACTCACAGCCCATTTGAAAAACACAGTGTATTGAAGATAATCAGACAGGTAACTAGGTACCTAAAAGGCATTGTCACTGTGCTAATTTTCATGTCAAAAGAGTTATTGATATCATAGGGTTTCCTGAATGAGGGATGGGACAGCCAGAGGACTTCTGAAAGGAGAAGAAATGCTCTTTGTCAGGAGAAAAGCAGGTGATTCTAGGCTGTTCCGTGGGGACCAGTGACAAGATGTTCAGCAGGCTAGGTTCCAGAGTTGGAAGGCACACATGGGGGCCACCTGGGGAAGCAGACTGTAATGTGGGACTAGATAGAAATGCTCACACCTGGGAAGAGTCAGCTCACAAGGAACTAACCACAGACAACTCCCAGTGGAGTTTGATTCTCATTGTTACCTCCTTTAGACTTGTCTTCAGTACCTTGGCTTCAGGGTCCCTCTTTTTGCACCTGAGGGACATGAGGTAGTGCTGAGAAGAGAAATGAAGTGGAGCCAGGGGTTCAGCCTCAGTCTGGGGGAGTGGGAACAGCAAGGGATCTGGAGAATTCAGACCAGATGTGTAGTCTGAGCCTCTTCACTTACTAGCCATGTGATCCTGGGACTTGACCAAGCCTTGTGAACATGGGGTTCTTCACCTGCAAAGTGGGTTTGATAGCCCTGTCCAGTAGGACTGTTAGAATGTGTGCAACGTATGTACAGCACCTGGCCCAGAGCCTGGCATATGCTGGATCTTTAATGATGGGCAGTTATTTCTATAACAATATTATTTTACTCTCAAACCCTACCACCCTCTGCTCTGGAAATTGTGTTTTTCTTTTTCAGATCTGAGAATACACAATGCAAGAGGACACAGAATATCAAATAAATCAAAAATGTTGCTTTGTAAATAAAACTTAGTGAAGTTTCACTCCTAGAGAATCTATTATTTAATCTGAGTGTGGAGGAGTTTTCTCCAGCTGGATGCAGCTCAAATTCCTTTCTTTCCCTCCCTCTCAGCTGCTTTTATTTCCAAACCATGATTTTCACTTATTTCACACCCACCCAAATTTAGCCCTTGCTAAGAGTTGTCCAAATTACACTAAAGGTGACCTAAGTAAAATATTCTAAAGGAGTCTGCTCTGGCTCTCCCTGGCCAGGGAAAAGTGTGGTAGTTTAGAGGCTTCAGGGCATCACTTCAAAGAAATATCACTATATGTTCATGGAAATCCCTGCAGATCATGGATATTAATCACCTCCTTCTTGCACTGTGCTAAGCCACAGTGGGACAAGAGCACAAGACAACTTCCACACCCACCCCAGCTGGAGATTCCTCTCTGCTTTGCTCACCATCCAGAAGGAACTGCTCAGGGCAGTTCTTGCTTCCAGGCTTTGCTCTCGGCCCTAAGTCACATGTCAAATGGTCTGAGAGTCTGACCTGTCACCACCCAGCTTCTTTACAACCAACTCCCACAGAAGGAACTGCAGTTTCCCCAAGCTCCAAACCACCCTGGCTCAGGGCACTCACATCCCATTGCTCTCAGCAGAAGCACCTCCCTTCAACCCTTCTGTCACTTTTTCTTTAGGACTTAGGAGGACATCTCACCACCTTTTTATGCAGCTGTAGCTCCTGATTTCTACCATCCTATTGGTGGGGAGAAAGGATCTGGCTTATCCTAGTAATTCTAGCAACCCAGGACCTTCCAAAGAGCAGATGCTCAGTGAACGTGAGGGGAAGAAATGATCCAGTGAGCAGGGGGTATTAATTATTGAGATTTAATTTCTCCTACAATCTTGAATAAGCCAAGCATAGTCAAGTATATATCTTTTAATTTTACAGAATGACATATTAAAAAGATAAGGAAAGGTAAGAATTAACTATCTCTTAGGTTTTTTTTTCTTATTTCTTGATCCCATCTATTTTACTCCTGACTTGTTTCACATTTCCAAGGAAGCTTTTATTTCAATGCCATGTTATCTTGTCTCAGATCACAAAATAAAATGGAAAATTTCCCAATTTGTATTATATAATAGGAAAACGTTTAAACTGGATAAGCAGCAATGTATTTGTGAGCAGTGCCATTTGTAAACCTAGAACTTGAAGTTAATTAAACCTTTCATTATAAAGAATATTTCAAAAACACCAAAAAGAAAAAATAATTTCCAAGTCACCCATATTGAACACTAACACAACAATGTCATACACTCAAGATGTTATACACAAAGATATTGTACTCGAAGCCCCTCCCTGCCTCTCCACTACTCAGAATAGTGACTACTCTCTCCAAAAAAAGAGTTAAGAATCTGTCTCAGACTTCGCTTGGGGCAGAGGCTGCTGGTTGTGGCCCTGGAACATGCACTGGCCCTGGCACCTCAATTGTCTCTGACTACAACTCTCGCTTGGCTGCCCTTTTCCTCATCTCTCACAGTCTCCTCATACCAGATAAGAAAGGCTTTGGGCATGGCATCATTGATCTTGGCCAAAAACTCCAGGATATTCATCTTGCTGGTTTCAGCGTGAGCCCTCGGACCCCACAGGAACTTGTAACATGCAGGATCACTGCCAGGCACCTGTCGGTACTCCAGGTACTTTTCTCGTATCCAATCATGGGTGATAAGCTTCTGGGGCTCCCCATAGATGAAATGCTCCCTCCCAGCATGCACCCCCATCACACCCAGCATTTCCCAGATGACCTTCTCCAGGGCACAGTCGCCCTCCAAGAAGATCACACCCAGGATATTTATCAGGAGGCCGACCTTGGGCATGCTCTGGAAATCATTCAGCATCCCATTGTAGGTGATGCCCAGGGCAATGACAAGTGCATAGAAGTGGCCAGCAGGGTCCACTTTCTTCACATCAATGCGAAAGACCAGTTGCATGCACTTAGAGGCTTCACTGAAGATCACAGGGAAGTGATCTTTGTAATCTTTGATGACACTATTCAGAATTTCTGTCTTTGCTATTGGCTCCTTGGTTCGCTACTTAAGGAGCAGAAAAAGAACCAAATGAGCCACCTTGTCATCTATGGCATCTCTAATCAAGGACTTGGCATCTGGTTGGGCCTGCAAGGTGCTTGGAACTCCCTCTTCTTGCCTGATGGAGCCCTGATGTGATTTGATTGATGCAGTAGCTTTGATGGAAATTGGGAAGGAACAGGCTCTCTGAGGACCCTGGGAAGGGCTCAGCATCCTAGCAACAGAAACCTCCTTTTTGTGCCCAGGATCAGACAATAACAGGATGCAGGGGGAAAGGAGGAGTTGAAACAGGAGAGAGAGAAATATGTGGCATCCTCCTCCTGATCTACCAGAGCCTGTGCATCCACCAGGCCCAGTGCATTTCTGTGGGCTTGAAGGCCTTTCACATGCCTACAGTGCTGATATATCTGACAGTAGCAATGAGACATGATGGCCCTGGTCTGGGTAGCAAGTAGAAGTGTGGGCAGAAGCTGCATAATGGGAAGCCACAGGTCTGGGGAGAGAGGAAGGATGTCAGTGGACTCAGTGAGAAACATATCCTGGGGGGCTCTAACAAAGGCTTGTCTTACAGGCCTTCTCCTCCGAGGGCTCTTGTCCTCCTGGTCAGCCTGTCGTCTAAGCACCTGAATGACGAAGTGAGATGGGTCCTCAGGGACAATGGTCTGCAGAGCATGAGGCCACAGGGCTGACAGAGGGTGGGTGGGGCCAAGCATTGTAGGGTCCCCTCTGTCCTGGGAAGGGCAGGGCCCTTGGCACACATTCAGAGTGTGTACCTCACCTTGACTCCTGGCATGGCCTGGGCCTCTCTGCTCAGTGCCCTGAGGACACTGTCTCAGACCAAGGTCTCACCATGGGTTCCTGGAGCCCCTGTAAGCGGAAGTGAGGGGCCCTCATACTGCAGATACATGCATATCCCTGGTACCCCCAGTGCTGTGAAGACAGTGGGCCAGGGTCTGTGAGGTCCCCAACATTCTGAGGTGGATGGTCACCTCTGTGCTCACTCAGGGCCCTCAACTTTTGACTGGAGGGCTTTAGATCCCACCCTTCTGCTGGCCTGAGAAACTCTCAAAACAAGAGCTGACATCCCTGATACAGAGCAGAAGGCAGTGAGTGAGCCCAGCAATCTCCCAAGGATGACTCCAGGGCCTGGGTCAGACTGTTCTAGGATGCGGGTTCCCTCAACCCACCCTAAGGGTATTTACTTTTAATCCTGGCAGGGCCTCGACCCACCCCTACTGACTTGACATGGTCCATTTGAGCTCAGGCCAAGCTCTAACTCCTGAGGATGCCCCTCCCCCCGCTGCCATGAGAGCCAGAGCTTGCCATATCTTTCTGCTCCCACCTGTATCCTTGGGAGGCTGAAAACAGAGAAGCCAGAGTCTGTGGGGTCCCTTCTTTTCTGGGGTGAGTAAGTAATTTCAGTCCTCATTAAGGGTACTTATCTTGACTTCTGACAAAAACTGGGACTCCTCCCACAGCTGATGTGAGGGTGCACCACTCAGAACAAGGTCCTCTCCTCCCTGACACGCTCCCCAGGTAGAAGTCTGGGGCCAGCACATGTGGTCACACATATTTGGGTCCTCCCAGGGCCAACAACTGGCATAGGGGTTGGATGGGCTCTCTCTATCCAGGGTAGGAGTTCCCCTCACTCATCCCCCTGTGTCCTCACGTTGATGATGCCTAGCAGGCCAGGGACTCTTTCCTGTGCCAACCTCAAGCTGCAACCCTCAGAGCAAAGTTGTAACCACACTCAGCCCCTTCAGGGAGTAGTGAGGGAGCACCAGGTCTGGCTACCCTGCCTGGAGCTTCCAGGGCTTACTGCGGGGACATGGTGATTCTGTGAGGCCTCCATTGTTCTGGAGTGGGGGACCCCTAGTCCTCCCTCACACCAAGGTGTTCACCTTCCTCATGGCCATAAAGTTTGGATGTACCACACGTGGCCACACTGCCCAGGGTCTCCTAGGGATGAAAGCGGGGTCAAGGTTGGGGCCCCTCTCTCCTGGGATCCTGGGTCTCCATCCACCTCTTTTCTCCCAGCAGGGTCAGGCATCTCCCTCTGCTCACCTGAGGCCATGCTCACTATACCATGCCCCTGCCTTCCCTTAGACCCAGAGGTGGCTGTCAAGACGCACGTGCCAGGACACCCTGCACGGGGCCTCCTAGGGTTGACAGAAGGACAGGCATCTGTGGGGTTCTTCCCTATCCTGAAGTCTAAGGCTCCCCCTCCTCCTCATCTCTGTGTTCTCATCTTGGCTGCCTGGTACAATCTGCGTCCCTTCCACTCACACCAAAGCCCTGAGGCGTAAGTCAGTGGACATCACATCTGGACCTCACACCCGAGACTTCCCAGCACTGACACTGGGGGAGGAAGGACATGGGGAGTGGGAATCCTCAGTCCTCCATGAGGGTACTTGATCTTGATTCCTGGCAGAGCCTGGACTCTACAGCCCTGACTCAGCCCCAGGTCACAGCAGGCTCTGACTTCCAGAGTCCCCTTTGGTGTAAGGGGGAGGGCCTCAGCCCGACTTTTCTGCCCCAGGCTGGCCTAAGGCTGGCAGCAGGGACAAAGTTGGATTATTTGGGACCCTCTACTTGGAGTGGGGGCCTCCTCAGCCCACCCTCATCATCTGACCTCATTCCTAACAGAGCCTGGGTGCTCTCCCCTACACCGACCTTAAGTCTGGATCTCAGACCAAGGGCCTCGGCTCTGTCAGTTCCCCAGACGCAAGTCAGTGGATGTCACATCTGGCTCCCTACACCGGGGCTTTCGCAGGCTGACAACAGGAACAAGGATGGATTGTGGGGCCCCTTATCGGGAAGTGGTGCAGCCTGGATCCCCGCCTTTATCGACCTTAGTCTGTCAGGTCATACCAACCCTCTGACTCTCAGAGTCCCCTGAGGAAGAAGTTGGGGGAGAGGGGTGCAGCCTGACATGTCTGCGGGGCACGGTCCATGGCCGACAGCAGAGGTGGGGCTTAATTATTTGTGTATCCTTTACGTGGGGAGGGGGCCCCCTTATTCCAACCTCATTGGCTCACCTCACTCCTAACAGAGCCTGGGCCTTCTCCCCTCCGCGGATCTGAAGTCTGCCCCCTCAGAATAGCGTCAGCCCTCCAGACGCAAGTCTGTTGGTGTTTACCTCTGGGCCCTGTACCCGGGGCTTCCTAGGGCTGAGAGTATGGGCACAACTGGATTATTTGGGGACCCTCTATGTGGCATGGGGGCCTCTTCCATCCACCCTCAGTGTCTCACCTTGAGTCCTAACTGAGACTGGGCCCTCTCCCTTCTGCTGATCTGAAGCCTGCCCCTCAGACCAAGGCCATCACTTCAGTCAGCCCCCTGGCGGAAGTCAGTGGACGTTACATCCGGGCCCCACATCCATGGCTTCCCGGGGCTGAAGCAGGGACAAAGATGCACTGTGGGGCCCCCTGTCGGGGAGTGGTGCAGCCTGGATCCCCGCCTATAAGGATCTTAATCTGCCAGGTCACACCAATGCTCTGACTCCCAGAGTCCCCTGAGGAAGAAGTTGGGGAGGGCAGGGGTGCAGCTTGACATGTCTGCTGGCACGTGGTCCATGGCTGACAGCAGAGGCACGACTGGATTATTTGGGGACCCACTACATGGGGTGGGGCCCTCTCACTCCACCCTCAGCATCTCATCTCACTCCTAACAGAGCCTGGGCCCTCTCACTTCTGCTGATCTGAAGTCTGCCCCTCACAAATGTCCTCACCTATGTCAGCCCCCAGATGGACATCGATGGACATCACAGCCAGAGACCTACACCTGGGCTTCCCCGGACTTCCCCAAGCACACAGGAGAGGCAGAGCTGGATTATTTAGAGACCCTCTACCAGAATAGGGCCCCTTCAGTCTCCCCTCAGCATCTGACCTTGATTCATCACAGAACCTGGGCCCTCTCCTCACAGTCAACCAGAAGTACAGACCTCAAATGAAGGCCCTCGCCTCTGTCAGCTCCCCAGACGGACGACGGTGGCCGTCACATCTGCCCCGTACTGGGCTTCCCAGGGCTGACAGCACGGACAAGGATGGACTGTGGGGCCCCATACTGGGGTGCAGTAAAAGCTGGATTTCTGCCCTCTATGGTCCTTAGTTGACCCTGGGTCACACCAACATATGACTCCCAGAGTCCCTGGTGTTCCAAACGGGAAGGGCTCAGCCTGACAATTCTGTCCCAGGGTGGCCCAGGGTAGACAGCAGGGGCAGACCTGGATTATGTGGGTCCCTCTACCTGTAGTGGGGACCTCCTCAGACGTCCCTCAGTGTCTCCCCTTGAGGGCTAACAGAGCCTTGGCCCTCTGCCCTCCATCAGGTTGAAGTCTATACCTCACACCAAGGCCTTCACCTCTGTCAATCCCTGAGGCAGAAGTTGGTCAACATAACTGATGGCAGAGGCAGGGATGGGGCCCTTCTGTCCTAGGGGCTAAGGTTCCACTAGTCCTAGTTCAGTGTCTCACCTTGACTGCCAGCAGAACCTCGGACTCCATCCACACTGGCAATGGGATCTCCCACATCTGATCAGTAGTACAGTGCTAGGGTCCCTTCCATTCTGGAGTCCAGGGCTGCCTTGGTTCCTGGTCAGGGCCCTCACCTCGATTCCTACCGAGGCACGTGACACCTCCCTGGGCTAATCTGAGTATGTCCCCAGTAGACTTAGGCTAACACTGCCCCGAATCCCTTAAAGCAGAACTTCACTGATACAGGTCAATGCCTGTATTGTCGAGAATTGACAACTGTGCCTGGAATCTTCCAGGATTGACAGGGCAGAGATGGATTCTTTGGGACACCTATGTTCTGTGGTGAGTGAACACCTCAATTCTCACTCATGAGAGCCCTCATCTTGGCCCTTGGCTCCTTGATTAAGTGCTCCATGGGAAATGTCCTCTCCCTTCCACGTCTGACCATTTGACCAGTTGCAAACCTTGTAAAAACTGACTCCAAGTCCCTGGCTAGATGCTAAATCGGGAGCTGTTGTATCCGTAATGAAGGATAAGCAGTCGTATATGTAGTGTTCTCTTATTCAACTCTTCTGTATCTATGTTTTGTACAATTTTAACTTCCATTATTTATGCTGTTTTCTTTAGTCATTGATCCTACTTGGAAAAATGTCTGTTTTGCAAGTATTTTCAAAGGATTGTGTTTTGTCAGTTATCTCTACTGTTATCTGCTTCATTATTCCTGCTTTAGTCTTCATTATTTCATACCTTCTACTAACTTAAGTTTCATATGATATTTATCCTTTAGTTTGTTGAATTGTGCAGATGTTTTAAATATTTTTATTGTCTAATATATTTAAAGCTATCTATTTCCTTCTGAGTATCACTTGGGCTGTATCACCCAGTTAGTTATATAGCTTTATGTGTATGAATTGAATTTTTTACAAGTTGAATATATTATTCTATTACTTATGCTATTAAATTTTCTATATTTATCCCCAAACAAGGGGTGTAAAATTATTTTTGAGAAGACAGTGAAAAGGATGATAGAAATAGAATGTCACTTGGAGGAGATTTCAGATTCCAAAGGCATTTTATTTTGTTATATTTTTGTCATCAGTTATAGAACAGTTTTAAACATATTTAAATGTTGTTGCCATTGTTGGGTTTATTGCAGGAATGCAAAGAAGATTAACACTAGAAGATCAATCAATATAACTGGCCATGTGGAAGAATAAAGGATTTTCTAGAAGAATAGAAAACTCTATTTAATAGAGAGGGAATTTAATGCAGGGGGCTGATTACACAAGTGATGCAGAAGCCAAACGACGGAGAGTTGGAGAACCCAATAATTAGACACACGAGGAAGTCAATCTAACCTCTAGGTGGGAAGAACAAACACAGGAATGTAGCATTAATGAAGCCTAGGTATTGGGTTAAACAGGATCAAGAATCATGGTGGGACTATCTGATGGTGGCTGGAGCCATGGAAAATGTAGCCACTGAAGGAGAAGTCATCTGATGCAGAAGAAGGGGGAGAAAATCCTCTAATCGCTCTATCTTTTTGAACCAAAATGGTAGCCAAACATTGCTGAGCCTAGGAATTGGAGCCTTCAGCAGTCAAATCCTATATAGTGGAGAGCAGAGTAGGAGAAAATGACAGCTGGATCTGGGAGCTAATACTCCCAGGGCTGGATAACTATATTAACAGATTGAATGAGACAAATCATGTCTAGAGTAAATTTATTAATGTTTAAAAAATTTTAAGTTTTCGGGGGCACAAGTTGAATTCTGTTAGATGTATATATTTTATAGTGGTGAAGTCTGGGATTTGGTGTACCCATCACCTGAGTAGTGTACATTGTGCCCCATAGATAAATTTCCATGCCTCACCCCCTCCCACCCTTACCCTTTTGAGTCTGCAATGTGCATTATACCACTCTGTGTGCCTTTATGTAGCCATAGTTTAGTTCCCACTTATAAGCAAGAATATGGAGTATTTATTTTTCTGTTCCAGAGTTACTTCACTTAGAATAATGCCCTCCAGTTTCCTCCAAGTTTCTGCAAAAGATATTATTTCACTCTTTCTTATTGTTGAATTGTACTCCATGGTGTGTGTGTGTGTGTATATGTACATATATACACCTATCTCAATTTCTTAATCTATTCAGTTTATGGGCACTTAGGCAGATTCCATATTTTTTTCAATGGTGAATTGTGCTGTCATAAACATGAGTATAGATGTCTTTTGGATATAATGATTTCTTTTCCTTTGGATAGATGCCCAGTACTGGGTTTGCAGGATAAAAGATGGATCTACTTTTCGTTCTTTGAGAATGTTTCATAGTAATTTACATTCCCAGTAAGAGTGTATAAGTGTTTCATTTTCACTTCATCCACACTAACAACTAACTTTTTTTGACTTTTTAATGCCATTCTAATTGGAGTAAGTCGGTATCCCATTGTAATTTTAAGTTGCATTTCCCTGGTTACAGTAAATTTAAACATAATTGTATTAAATAAAAATTGACATACATTCCAAATAAAAAAAAAAATATTTCTGAAAGTATAAAATTTATTCCACCCCATCCTGTCCCCCAAAGTATAAAGTTTATATCCATGAGTCTATGCTGAAAAATAAACGACTGAATACATAAATGGAGGAGAATAGACAAATCATTCTGCAGAAGTATTACACATCATTTATGTAGATACTCCATACTTCTCAAGTGTTTTCTGGTCACTGTGACTTTCTTCCAAAGAAAGTACAGTGTGGAGAGGGGGAAAAGAGTAACTATATAGTAGGGAAGCCTGAAAAATGCTCACTCTGCAAGTTGATCAAGATTGATATCCACAGTGATAAGTGTCAAGCAGGTGGGAAGGGGAAGGAAGGGATGGGTAAATTCATACCGAACGGGTGGAGTACAGTGTCTGGGGGATGGGCATACTTGGAGCTCTGACTCGGTCGGTACAAAGGCATTTGCACCCACATAATATTCTGAAATAAAACAAAAATAGTGATAAGTCATTGCTGATTGTATTTGTCTTTGATATGATGTCATGAGAATAGCACTTTACCTCTGTGGTCCTTCCCTTTCCTAACCCATAATACCAAGCTAATCATGACAAAATCATCACCAAAATTCTAAGAGAGGGGAATCCTACAATATATCTGACTAGTACTCCTCAAAACTGTCAAGGTCATCAAAAACAAGGAATGGCTGAGAAACTGTCATATCCAAGAGGAGTCTAAGAAGGTGTAATGGCTAAGTATCCTGTAGAATCTTGGATAGGATCTTGTAACAGAAAAATGACATTAAGTAACAACCAAGGAAATCAAAAGACAGCTTGGACTTTTGTTAATAACATTGTGTCACTATTGGTTCATTCGTTGTAAAAAATGTACCATGCTAAGAGGTTAATTAATAGGGGAGAGTGAGTGTGGGCCATGTGGGAACTCTCTGTACTATGTTTGCAATTTTTCTGTGAATCCAACAGTATTTTAAAATAAAAAGTTTGGTAAAGTGGAAAAAAAGAAAAGTTAGTCAACTAGGTAAAGGATATGTGTGAAAAACCTATAGCAAACATCATACACATATGGGGAAATTTGAAAGCTTTTGCTTTTTAAACTGAGGATTAGACAAGGATTCCTCCCATTACCATTTCTCTTCAATATTTTGATGGAGATACTGTCTAGTGCAGTAATGAGAATCAGAAGAGATAGCAATTCATAAAATAAGAAATAAAGTGTCCGTGATTAACAGATGATTAGACTGTGTGTGAAGAAAATACAAAAGAACTAAGGTTAAACTAATTAAGAAAGGTGAATGACATGGTTGCTTGGTATAACATAAATATACAAAAATTAAACTTTGTTTCTGCAGTAACAAATAGTATAAAATGAAAATGAAAGTCGGCAAAATGTGGCTTGTAACTTATCATGCCAAAATATTAAATATTGAAGAGTAAATCTCGCCAAAGAACGTTTAAGAACTGTATGGAAAAATATGAAAGCACTATTTAGATGAATTAATAATTGCCTAACTTAAAGTATAATATGATCATGGATGTGAAGATTCAGTTGTATAAAGACGTTAATTCTCCTTAATTTATCCTCAGATTGACTGCAATCTAAATAAAAAATCCCAAGGGCTTTGTGGGTGACTATGTCTGTTTATGTGCATATCTGTGTGAAATGTGACCCAATGAGCGTAATCTTTAAATTGGCGTGCAACAGGCCAAGCATAGCCCAGACAGTCTTGAAAGAATAGAGGAAGATAAAACTAGTTACTCTACCAGATGAGTAAGAATTATTAAAATGCTAGAGCAATTAAGTCTGTGGTATGTGTGCAGTGGTTGACAAGCAGATCAATGGAAATGGCATACTCTTGAAAAAGATAGGTTTATATATGGACCGTTGATTTATGAAAAATGTGCAACTTCAGAACAGTGTGAAATCACAGTAGTTTTAGTAAATGACAGTGAAACAAATGGATCTCCATGTAGGAACCCCAATGCAACTGGAATTCTTCTGAAGCTACATAAATATCAATTGCAGAGTGATTAAAGGTCTACTTTTTCAATTGTTGCCATAAAACCTTTCAAAACACATAAAACTATATTGAATAGTTGAATGAACCTAGCATTATGGGTCAAGTAGGGCTTTGAAAATGCTGGAGGAGAAAGGACTGAAAGAGTGTGGGGAAATCATTCAGTGCCAGAAGGGATGGAGATGATATGAGCTGGGGAGAAAGAGAGGAAATGGCAGCTCCTTCTTCTCCGCTTTCAACACAGATGGCCTTGCTACCTTCATGGGCCTTCATTTTCAAACAGCTGGACCTGGTCACTAGAGGCAGCTTGAGAGAAGGCTACCTGGACCAATGATGTGCTCATTCCACCTCTCACAGCACGTCTTGCTGGCCACTAATCCCTCGCATTCAACAAGTATGACTTGCATGGGTGTGGAGAGACAGGAACATTAATACACTGCTGGTGGGACTGCAAACTAATGCAACCCCTGTGGAAAGCATTATGGAGGTATCTTAAACAGATTCAAGTAGACCTGCCATTTGACCCAGCAATCCCATTATTGGGCATATACCCAAAGGAAAAAAGGTCATTCTGTAACAAAGACACATGTACCCGAATGTTTATAGCAGCACAATTACCAATAGCAAAGATGTGAAAACAACCCAAATGCCCATCAATACATGATTGGATTAGTAAACTGTGGTATATGTATACCATGGAATATTACTCAGCTATAAGGAATGATGAAGATACGACATCTCTATGGTTCTCCTGGAGAGAGTTGGAACCCATTATATTAAGTGAAGTATCCCAAGAATGGAAAAACAAGCATCACATGTACTCACCAGAAAATT
>JAPYYL010000031.1:6080596-6153102 GCA_028534055.1 Eulemur mongoz | reverse complement strand
ATCTTCTTTCGAGAAGTTTCTATTCATGTCATTTGCCCACTTTTTGATAGGGTTGCTTGATTTTTTCTTGCTGATTTTCCTGAGTTCTAAATAGATTCTTGTTATCAGTCCTTTATCTGATGTGTAGTATGCAAAAATTTTTTCCCATTCTGTAGGTGGTCTGTTTCTTCTCGTGACTGTTCCTTTGGCTGTGCAGAAGCTTTTTAATTTAATCATTTCCCATTCATTTATTTTTGTTGCTGTTGTGATTGCCTTGGGGGTCTTCTTCATAAATTCTTTGCCTAGGCCAATGTCTGTAAGAGTCTTTCCTACATTTTCTTCTAGAATTCTGATTGTATCATGCCTAAGGTTTAAGTCTGTTATCCACTGTGATTTGATTTTTGTGAGAGGTGAAAGCTGTGGGTCCTGTTTCGGTCTTCTACAAACCACTTATCTTTTTATTATAACAATAGTTTTGCCTTTTCTAAAATGTCTTATAGGTGGAATCATATAGGCTGTAGACTTTTCAAACTATCTTCTCTCACTTAGCAACATACATTTAAAATTCCTCTCTTTTTCTCATGGCTTGATAGTTCATTTTAAAAAAAAAACTGCTGAATGGTAATTTTATTCTGTGGTATGGATGTACAGCAGTTTGCTTATCCATTCACCTATTGAATATTATGGGATATCATGGTTGCTTCCAACTTTAAGATGAATAAACCTGCTATAAACATTTGTGTGCAGGTGTTGGTATGGAGGTATATTTTCAACGACATAGAGTGAATATCTAGGTGTGTGGTTGCTGCATCGTATAGTAAGGCCATGGTTAGCATTGCAAGAAACTGTCAAACTGTCTTTCAAACTGGTGTAACATTTTGCATTCCTACCAGCAATTAATGGAAATTCCTATTGCTCAGCATCCTCACCAGCAATTGTTATTGTCAGTGTTTTCCACTTTAGGCATTGTGTAGGTGTAGTGATAGTTCATTGTTGTGTAAACTTGTAAATGCCTAATGACAAATGATGTTGAACATCTTTTCATGTGCTTCCTTACCATCTCTATATCTTCTTTGACAAGCTGTCTTTTCAGATCTCTTGCCTATTTCTAAACTGGTCATTTGTTTTCTTAGTGTTGAGCTACAAGAGTTCTCCGTATATTTTGGATACAAGTGCTGTATCAGATATGTATTTTGCAAATGCTTTCTCCCAGTCCATGGATTGCCTTTCATTCTCTTGACTGTGTCTTTCACAGAGCAGAAGTTTTTAATTTTAATAATGTCTATCTTATCAATTTTGCCTCCATAGTGGAGCAGCAGTCCAGCTTCCCCTTGCTAGTCCAGATCAGTTACCACAGCCAACACAGCAACTCTTAACCTGTTGAGTCAGAGGTATAAAGAGCCCAAAGTGACTGGTGGCAGTCTTCACTTCAAGTTGAGTGGAATCACTGTTGTGTCTCCTGGAGGAAGCATTCCTCCACCTGGAACTAAGACTTCTATACCACTAGAGCATAAGGTTGTTGTGAGAACAGGAAGCAAAACTTTTGCTGGTAGGTCACTAGGGGTAAGATGAGTAGTGCGACGCCCACTTCCGCCCCTTAATTCCTGGACCTTTGAATCCTGGTTATGACAGAAACCACACCATATATTGGATGATGATTCTGAGTATATACAGCCTTCTAGAGAACCGCAGCCCTGTAAAGTATTTTCACCTACTTGGTGCTGTTAACTATGTCTTCAAAAGGCCATTACCCTGTTGGTTTGACAAATACATTTGTTTGTGTATCTACACATACACATATATACAGCAAATACCTTTATTTCCTTTCCTCCTTTACTCCCTTATCATGTAACATACATGTGTTGACTTCATACCAATATTTAAGTATTGTTGAATTTATGGAATATTATTTAAGTTATGGGATATCAGCACAAGAGAAACCTCCCTGAAGGAACTTACCTCCTCTTATGAGGAAACAATTAGTATTTTTCCATTTGTGTGCAGAACAGTTGTATTAAGTTAGGCAGAATCACGACCTTGCTCTGGTCTTTATTTGGACATTATGTATGGTCTAAGCAGCTGTGTATGGGTGCCAAGTGGAGACGGGTTTGACTGGTGATGGTTATGTGCCAACTTGGCTAGGCTCAGATAGCTGGTCAAACCTTGTATCTGAATGTGTCTGTGACGATGTTTTTGAAAGAGTTTGGCATTACTCAGTCAGTAGACTGAGTAAATAAGATCGCCCATACCAATGTGGGAGCCACTGAGAGCCTCCACAGAACAAAAAACGTGGAAGGAGGGTGAATTCTCTCAATTTCTGAGCTGGGATATCCATCTTCACCTGTTCCCAGACCACGCATCTCCGGGTTCTTAGACTTGCAGACTCCAGGAGTTATACCAGCAACTTCCCTGCTCCCTGCTATTCTTGCTTCTATTTATGTGGAGAACGCTGACTATTACAAGCATGTAGGCCACTATCTACACAGCACTCTGCTTGACCTAAACCCGTGGCCTGAAGCGACTCCTGTTTATGGAGCTAAACCTCAAGTGTAGCCATGGCCCCTCTCCAGACAGACAGTAGGATATTTTCCTACCGTCCAGTGGACACTCCATCCAGATGGGTTACAGAACCTCACCATCTGACCAGTCCCCACTCACCTCATCCTCCCCACTCTTCCTCATCCCAACACGACCAACTCTTCCTTCTTACCCCTCACCTTCAGCTAAGGGGAGCGGCTTCCACCTAGTCAGCAGCCCCAGAAGTCAGATCATTAAAGATTCTTACCATCATTTCACAGACTCTGACATCTTAAAACTCTCACATGTATGTCCATCTCACCATCCTCCCCACAGCAGATTGAATTAGGTAACTGGTCCCTTCTTTTGTTTACTTGTGGTTTTTCCTCAATAAATGTTCAGCAACTGTTTCCTGGATCAATGAATGAATGGATCAAAATACCAGAGGGTCCCATTGGCCGATTCAAAGTGTGGAGCTTGCCCCCCGAATGGGCCTTCTGCCTTCATGGAAGGCATGTGCCACAATTGCTTATCTGACATCAGAATTACCCTGGATTGTCCCTGAGATTGTCCTGGTGGACGTCTCCTCCCCAGGCCCGATCTCTGTCTTGGAGGTGTGGATGCTGCCAAAAGGACGGGGCCTGATGCTTCAGTGTGACATGGAAATGTGACGCCTCCGTTTCCATTGGCATGTCCACAGCCAGCCCCTCATTGGCAGAGACTGGGGTGATTAACCCTTGGCGTCCTTCCTCCAGTTTCCCCTCCAAACGCACTGCTGCCTTCCCCCCAGCCAGTGCACTTCCAGGCCTGTCATACTGTCGGCATCTGTTGCCAACCCATGCACCCATGCATTGGAGTTTGAGGGGGTCCAAGGTACACAGGGGATGAAATCCCAGCCCCCACATGCGTCGAGACAGCTCCCAGCCTGGGACCCTAGTCAGGGTGCACTGGACCACTAGAGGGGTCAAGAGACTTCAGGTGACTTACCCAGAGAGATGCAGGGCACCAACTACGCTCTTCCCAACAGAGCTGGGGGCTCCTAAGGTGGCTGGGGTGTCTGCATCCACTCAACAGGCCTGGCCACTCAGATCACTCTGCAGCTTCCAGCTGGGGACAAACGATGGGCCTCCAATTTCCCAAGCCTGTTCATGGACCTTGTCCTGTCCTCCCTCCTCCCTGCCCTTTCCTCCCTCTGGTCCTTCCCCCACTGGCTGCTCTCTGGAGGCAGAGCTCTGAGTGCCAGCCTGCCTGGAGCTCTGTGGCCGTGGCTTTGCACCTGGTCTCTCTCCTGGACTATGGCCATTGCTCTCCTCTGGATCCCCCCAATACCCCTCACTCAGTGCGGTGTCCTGTCTGCTCTCCTTCTGTGGCTCCTGGTCACTCTGACAAAATCTTTCCCTCTCTAAAGGAAAAGGTATGCAGACATTTCAGATGCTTAAATCAAGCCTAGAGGAATGGTCTTACTCAGGACATCACTGCCTGAATCCAGCTTCATCTGGGGGAGGAAATAAGCTAATCAGAAACAGTGGAGATTCAAATTAAAATAACAATGAAACAATTTTTCTTCACCAAATTTTATTCATAATTTTCACCAAAATTGAAAATATTGATAAAATAAGATATTTGTTAGCATGTAGGATATTCACATACATTTCTGAGAAAATACATTGATACAGTATTTTTGAAATAAAATTTTGATATTTGTAAAAAATTGAACTATTCATACCATTTATCCCATTTTTTTTTTTATTTCAGCTTATTATCAGGGGTAAAAAGTTCAGGTTACATACGTTGCCCATGTACCACCTATCCCCCCAAGTCAGAGATTCAGGCGTGTCCATTCCCCAGACAGTGAGCATTGCACTCAAGATGTAGGTATACACCCATTCCCTCCTCGCACCACCCTCTTCCCTGAGTCAGTACCTTCAAGCGTGACCATTCCCCAGATGGTATGCAACACACTCATCATGTAGGCATACACCCATCCCCTCCCCCCACCCCATCTCAGTCTGATATCCGATTGGTATCATTCCCAGATGTGAATTTAGGTGATCAGGGAAACCAATTTTCTGGTGAGTACATGTGATGCTTGTTTTTCCATTCTTGGGATACTTCACTTAATATAATGGGTTCCAGCTCTCTCCAGGAGAACCATAGAGATGTTATATCACTGTTATTTCTTACAGCTGAGTAATACTCCATGGTATACATATACTACAATTTACTAATCTACTCATGAATTGATGGGCATTTGGGTTGTTTTCACATCTTTGTGATTGTGAATTGTGCTGCTATAAACATTTGGGTACAAGTGTCTTCAACATAGAATGACTTATGTTCCCTTGAGTAGATACCCAATAATGGCATTGCTGGATTGAATGGTAGGTCTATTTGAATCTCTTTAAGGTATGTCCATAATGCTTTCCACAGCAGATGCACTAGTTTGCAGTCCCACCAGCAGTGTATCAGTGTTCCTGTTTCTCCGCATCCACGCCAACATGTGTTGTTTTGGGACTTTTGATAAAGGGCATTCTCACTGGGGTTAAGTAACATTTCATTGTGGTTTTGATTTGAATTTCTCTGATGATTAGAGTTGTTGAGCATTTTTTCATATGTTTATTAGCCATTCTTATATCTTCTTTTGAGAAATTTCTATTCATGTCGTTAGCCCACTTCTTGATAGGGTTGTTGGATTTTTTCTTGCTGATATTCCTGAGTTCTAAATAGATTCTTGTTATCAGTCCTTTATCTGTTGTGTAGAATGCGAAAAATTTTTCCCATTCTGTAGGTGGTCTGTTTATTCTCGTGACTGTTTTTTGGCTGTGCAGAAGCTTTTTAATCAGGTCCCATTTATTAATTTTTGTTGTTGCTGTGGTTGCCTTAGGGGTCTTATTCATAAATTCTTTGCCTGGGCCAATTTCTGTAAGAATCTTTCCTACACTGTCTTCTAGAAATCTAATAGTTTCCGACCTAAGGTTTAAGTCTGTTACCACCGTGATTTGATTTTTGTGAGAGATGAGAGCTGTGTGTCCAGTTTTAGTCTTCTACATGTGTATATCCAGTTTTCCCAGCACCATTTATTTAATAGGAATTCTTGTCCCGAGAGTATGTTTTTGTCTGTTTTGTCAAAGATTAGATGTCCATAGGAGGATGGTTGTTGACTGGATTTTCTGTTGTGTTCCACTGGTCTGTGTCCCTGGACTTGTGCCAATACTAGGTAGTTTTTAGAACCACAACCTTGTAGTATAGTTTGAAGTCTGGCAAATTAAAACCTCCCATTTTGTTTTTATTACTTAAAATTGCTTTTGCTATACGGGGTCTTCTCTGGTTCCATACAAAGTGTATAGTTATTTTCTCTATATCTGTGAAAAATGATGTTGGTAATTTAATAGGGACTGCATTGAATCTGTAGATCACTTTGAGAAGTATAGACTTTTTAAAAATATTGATTCTTCTGATCCACGAGCATGGTATGGTTTTCCACCTATTTATGAGTTCTGCTATTTTCTTCCTCAGTGTTACAAAGTTTTCCCTATAGATATCCTTTACCTCTTTGGTTAGATATATTCCTAGATATTTTATTTTCTTTGTTGCTATTTTGAAGGATACTGAGTCTTTAATTTGGTTCTCCAATTGACTGTTATTGGCATATATGAATGCCTCTGATTTGTATGTATTGATTTTTTTAACCTGAGACTTTGCTGTATTTGTTAATCAATTCCAGGAGTCTCTTGGTTGAATCCTTGGGGTTTTCCAGATATAACATCATATCATCAGCAAAGAGTGAGAGTTTGATCTTTTTTGTCCCTATTTGGACTCTCTTGATTCTGCTCTCTTGCCTGATAGCTTTCACAAGTACTTCCAATACTAGGCTGAAAAATAATGGGCACAGTGGGCAGCCTTGTCTGGTTCCAGTTCTAAGTGGGAATGCTTTCAATTTTTCCACATACAGTATGATGTTGCCTGTGGGTTTGTCATATATGGCTTGTATCATTTTTAGGTAGGTTCCATCTAGGCGTCTTTTATTAAGCGTTCTTATCATAAAAGGGTGTTGAACTTTGTCAAATGCTTTTTCTGCACCTATTGAGAGGATCATAGCATTTTCATTTTTGCTTCTATTTATGTGGTGAATTACATTTATAGATTTATGTATGTTGAACCACCCCTGCATCTCTGGAATGAAGCCTACTTGGTTGTGATGGATTATTTTTTGATAAGCACTTGGTTACGATTTGCTAGGATTTTATTTATAATTTTTCCATCTATATTCATAAGAGAAATTGGTCTGTAGTTCTCTTTTGTTGTTGCATCCTTTCCTGGTTTTGGTATAAATGTTATGTTGGCTTGGTAAAATGTGTTGGGGAGAATTCCATCCTTCTTGATATTGGAGAATAGTTTATGTAGGATGGGCAGCAGTTCTTCTTTGCATGTGTGGTAAAATTTGGCTGTGAATCCATCTGGACCAGGGCTTTTCTTTTTGGGAAGGTTTTTTATTGCTGTTTCAATTTCAGTTCTTGATATTGGTCTATTCAAGAATTCTATTTCTTCCTGGTTGAGCCTGGGAAGGCTAGGTGTTTCTAAAAATTTGTCCATTTCCACCACATTTTCCAGTTTGTGTGCATAAAGATTCTTATAGAATTCATAGATGATATCGTGTATCTCTTTGGCAAGGTTGTTCTTTCTCCTTTCATGTACCTAATGGAGGTTATTAGAGATTTTTCTTTTCTGCTCTGGGTTAGTCTAGCCAGAAGTGTGTCTATTGTGTTTATTTTTTCAAAGAAACAACTTTTTGTTTTATTAATCTCCCGTATGGTTTGATTTTTGTCCTTTTCATTTAGTTCTGATTTAATCTTTATAATTTCTCTCCTTCTGCTGGGTTTGGGGTCGGTCTGTTCTTCCTTCTCCAGCTCTTTGAGTCTATTCATTAGGTTGTCTATTTGTAAGTTTTCTGTCTTTTTGGTATAGGCATTTATGGAAATAAATTTTCCTCTCAGGACTGCTTTAGCTGTGTCCCACATATTTTGATAAGTTGTGTCTCTCTTGTCATTTAATTCAAAGAATCTTTTGATTTCCATCTTGATTTCTTCATTTATAAAATGATCGTTCAGGAGAAGGTTGTTTAGCTTCCATGACTTTCAGTAGAAATGAGAATCTCTGTTAGGGTTCATTGTTTCTTTTATTCCACTGTGATCTGAGAAGATGGATGGTATAATTTCTATTTTTTTTAATTTTTTAAGACATGCATTATGTCCTAGGATATGGTCAATCTTGAGGAATGTCCCATGAGCTGATGAGAAGAAAGTATATTCAGTGGTTTTTGGGTAGAATGTCCTGTAAATATCAGTCAGGCCCATTTGTTCTAGCATTCTATTTAAGTCCATTATTTCTTTGTTTATTTGTTGTTTGGAGAACCTGTCTTGTACTGTCAGCAGCATATTAAAGTCTCCGGTTATTAAAGTGTTGTTATCTATCATTTCGTTCAGATCAAGTAGGGTTTTCTTTATGAATCTGGATGCACTTAAGTTGGGTACATATATATTAAGTATAGTTATGCCTTCTTGTTGAATTGTACCTTTCAGCAGTATCTAGTAACCATCTTTGTCTTTCATTACTTTTGTTGATTTAAAAACTAAGTTATCGGAGATTAAAACTGCCACACCAGCTTTCTTTTGACTTCCATTTGCTTGAAATATCGATTCCCACCCTTTTATTTTCAGTATAAATGCATCCTTGCAGGTTAGATGCATTTCCTGAAGACAGTAGATACTTGGCTTATATATTTTTTATCCATTGGGCCAGTCTATGTCTCTTGAGTGGGGAATTCAATACATTCACATTTAATGAGAGAACTGATAAGTGAGACAGATTGCTTTTACTCATGTTGGGTTGAATTGCATTGATTTGTTTTCTCTCTTGAGCCATTGTGATAACTGGGTTTTTGTCTTTATCTCTTGAGTAGTTTTACATTCGTGGGTCTTTCTTGTGCTGGACCGTGTGTAACTGTGTTTTGAGTACTTCTTGAAGAGCTGGTCTTGTCTTGGTGAATTCTCTGAGTTTTTGTTTATCTGAGAATGTCTTAATTTAACCTTCATATATAAAACTTAGCTTAGCTGTGTACAGGATTCTAGGCTGGGCATTATTCTGTTTCGGAAGAGTGAGAATGGGGCCTCAATCTCTTCTTGCTTGTAACATTTCAGTTGAGAAATCTGGCGTGATTCGGATGGACTTTCCTTTGTATGTTACTTGATTCTTTCTCCTTACAGCTTGAAGAAGGGCCTCTATAGTGGATATTTCAGTCTGTCTGATAACTGCATGACGTGGTGTCTTCCTATTTGGTATGAATCTCCCTCAGGATTCTTTGAGCTTCTTGAACCTGTGTATCTAGAGTTTTGGCAAGGCCTGGGAAATTTTCCTCAATTATGTCTTCAAATAGTTTATCCAACGCTTGCTTATTGTCTTCTTCACCCTCAGTAATGCTGATAAGTCTCACGTTAGGCTTTCTCATATAATCCCATGTTTCTTGTAGAGTCTGGTCTTTTCTCTTGTTTCTTTGCTATATCTCTGTGATTGACTTATTTAATTGGAAAGTGTTATTGTCGATCTCTGAGAGTCTTTCTTCTGTTTGATCTACCCAGCTCTTGAGACTTTCCACTGTGTTTTGTAGCTCCCTGAATAAATTCTTTATTTCCAGGAGATCAGTTTGATTTTTCTTCAATATTTTGTATTGTTTAGTGAATTTTTCTTCCAAGTCCTGGATCTTTTTTGTGGTTTCTTTGTGCTGGTTATCCATTTTTTCTTGCATAATGTTAAGCTTATTTATGATTCATGTTTGAAATTCTTCCTGTGACATGTTGCTATTTTGAATCTGGTTTGTGTAAATTGGTGGAGAACTAGTAATCCTCTTTGAGGGCAAAGTTTCAGCTTGATTCTTTATACTCCCAGAGTTCTTTCACTGAGCCCTTCTCATCTGGATGAATCCTTAGGATGCCTTCCTTGAGCTTTCATCTGGATAGAGGCATGCCGTGCACGCTGTTAGGCAGTGTAGCAGATCAGGTGAGCTGTCTCATCTGTCGCTAGCGGGAGCCCTTCATGTGTTGTTCAGGATTTTGCTACCTCTGCTGGGGAGCTGCTCCTGTTGGGTCCAGCCACAGAGAATTAATTTGACCCAAAACCGATTTGAGAGTCGAGACACTGGGCTGTTCTGAATGCAGATGGAAAGCGTCTTTTTCCTTGCTTCTTCATCTCCTGAAGTGGTTTCTGCCTCTCTCTGTATGAAAGACAGTGGCTAGGGGGAGGGCACGGTGCCCTCGTTCACCCAGTGCCCCAGGCGCTGCAGCTCCCAGGGGTGATGGTCCAATGTCCCGCCCCAATGTCCACAAAGTCCAGGCTCCACTCTCTCGTGACTGGGAAGCACTCAGTGTTCACGCTAAGGTGAAGCTGGTAGTGGGGGTCCACGAACTAGGGGCAGGAGCCGTCCAGGGAGCCGCAGGGTACTCAATGGCTCTGTAGCAGCTAGGCTGTGGAACCCGACAATGGCGGCCGCCCATTTGCAGATTGCTGGAGCTGGGGGGTGAATCCTCAGGGTCCAGCAAGGGCCAGAGGGGCCAGGCACTGATGGAAAACTCTGAAATTTGAATGCCTTAACACAAGAAAAGCTTATTTTCCATGCATATAAATTCTGATGTGCTTTCTCAGGGGTTCTTAAGTGACCCAAGGGCCCAGGCTGATTCCACCTTTTGACCCCCCCCATCTCACTTAGAGTTGCCTTGCTTGCCATTGAATGTTGGGAGAACATGAGGAAATGGTATCCTGGCTCTCCAGTGCCTGGGTGGGACAAACAAGGCCTGTGCTCGTGATCAAGTGAAAAAGGATAATCACATGACACTTCCTCATTACAAGTGGACTGCACTGTTCCCATGTGTCCAGGAAGGATAGGAAGACAGGATGTGTAAGAGAAGTTAACATCCTTGCCACAAACTGTTACACAGTAGGCGCTCAAAAAAAGCAACAGCTATAATGTGTTATGACAGCACCTTTCACTGCTGGGAGGAGTTTCTGAGAAGGCCAGATTTTGCCCAATCTCTCCAACTTTTTAAAGTGCCTACTACATGACAGGTGGTTTCAATTGCAGGAACACATGTAGTTTTTCCAGGATCCTGTAAATATCAGCAGGAAGGCTTAGCCTTCTTCACTCAATGGCACTTTTCAGCACTATCCTTTGCAGCACTATTTCTCTCCCAGTAATCTGAGGACATTCTCTTTCCATTTGATGTAGGGGCAAAATCTTAGCCTGTGAGTCTCTGCTACCCTCTGCATGACTGAACATCTGCACAGGATGTCCTTAGAAAAACTGAAAGCCAGGACTTTCCTATGGGGCAGTTACATAGAGCAGAAGCAGTGGAAAGACGACGGTTTTTCTTTCATTTTTAATCTGAGCTGGCATGTCTACTAAGGAAACATTTTTTACTTCCTAGGAGAATACAGAGTTTCAGAAATTCAGCTTTAGTATATATTTGCTTGACAGCGATTTCCATGGTCTTTCCTCATTTACCAATGTAAAGGAGATGCTATGAATTGAACTCTGTCCCCTTGACCCAAATTTATATGGTGAAGCCCTAAGGGCCAATGTGATGTATGTGTAGACGGGGATTTTCAGAAGTAATTAGGGTCAAATAAGGTCATGAGAATGGGGCTCTGATGATGGGATTAGGGCCCATATAAGAAGAAACATGAGAGAGCTTCCTGCTCTCTCTGTCACTTGTACACACGGAGTGGGCAGCTGTCCACAAGCCAGGAAGACAGCCCTCACCAGGGATAAAATCTGCCAGTACCTTGATCTCAGACTTCCCAGCCTCCAAAACTGTGAGGAATAAATATCTGCTGTTTAAGCCTCACAGTCTATGGTATTTTGTTCTGGCAGTCTAAGCTGACTAATATGGGAGGCTTTGCTTTTTGACCACCCTGGAATGATCTCTAATCTATTTATCTTCTCAGTGGCCAGTTTCAAATAAAGAAACCAATTGAAATCCTATTGTAAATATCTGGAGAGGGGGTGTTAAAAACTTTCTCTCTAACTTCAGGGTTATATCTCAGGAACGGGTAAATTATGGGCCAAATCAGACTCCACTCAGCAGCTTATTGGGAAAACATTTGGGGAATGTGTTGAAGATATCCAACAAGATGATCAGGTGTCTAAACTTCACTATTCAAATTCAAAGGGAACTTTGCTATCACAGGGGCTCCAGGGTGAGGGAGAGGGACAACTATGGGCCTTCTGCAGAGAGTAGAAATACTCTATGTCAAGGGACAAGAGGTGAATCTGGGCAGTGCCACTGGCAGCGGGGCACAGCCTTTAGAGGATGCAGCCACAGAGAGCTAGACAGAATTACAGATTCCAGAGTTGGACAGGCAGTCCCACGGGGAAACACTCAGGGAAGGGCACGGTAATGCAGTAAAGTACTGGTAATGCACAAAAATTCGGGCATCTGGGCAGGGTTGGCTCTCAAGGAAACACTTACAATCCTTAAATTGTATTTGGTTCACATTGCCATCATCCTTCTTGCCTTAGACATTGCAGGCTGCCATAAAGAATTACTATAGACCGAGAGCTCAAACAACAGACATTTATTTTCTCATGGTCCTAGTGTCTGGGAAGTCTGAGACCAGGGTGCCAGGGTAGTGGGTGTCTGGTGAGGACTTTCTTTCTAGCTTACAGATGGCCACCTTCTCTGTGTGTCCTCACATGGCAGGGAGAAATAGAAAGAGGAAGGTAAATCTCTGGTGTCTCTTTTGTAAGGGCACTAATCCCATGTTGAGGGCTCCACCCTCATGGCCTCATCCAAACCGAATTACCTCCCAAAGGCCCTATCACCAAAAACCATCATATTGGGGCTTAGGGCTTCAACGTATGAATTTTGGTGGACACATTTCATTCCATAGCACATTTTTGGGCCTTCCTTATTACCTGGACCACAGTCGTTGTTTTGTTTGCTGAGAAATATTATGGAATCATGAAAGAGAAATGAAACAAGACCAAGGTCTGCCTTTGTTTGGGAGGAGTGTGAATGGTGTGGGCTCTTGATGAATTCAAACCATATGTATTAGTTTTCTCAGGCTGACATGACCACGTGCCATGGACTGGGGAGTTTAAACAACAGAAATGTATTGTGTCATTGTCCTGGAGCCTGGTAGTCCTTCATCAAAGGGATGGCAGGGTCGGTTTGTTCTGAAGCCACTTTCCTTGGTTTTGGAAATGGCTGTCTTCTCCCTGCGTCTCCACAGGGTCTTCCCTCTGTGTGTGTCTGTGTCCTCATGTCCTACTCTCGTAAGGACACCAGTCATTAAATTAGAGGCCATCATGATGACCTCATTTTACCTCAATGACCTCTTTAAACACTGTATGTCCAAATAAGACCACAGTCTGAAGTACCGGGGGTGAAGGCTTCAGCATATGCATTTTAAAGCAGACACCATTTTGTCCATAACAGCAGGGGATCTAGTCCAGACCCCATTGCTTACTATCCACCTGGTTATGGGAATCTACCAAGCTCTGTGAGCCTGAGGTTCTTCATCTGCGATAGAAGTTTGATAGGATCTGTCTGATAGGACTGTTGGAATGTGTGGAATGTATGTAAATCACCTGACACAGTGTCTGGCGTATGTTAGATCTTTACTGATTGACAGTTATTTGCATTACTAGTATATTTGGACCTCAGATCCTACTACACTTACCTCTGGGAATTTTGTTTTTGCTAGTGTCATTATTATCTAAGAAACCTGTGATTATGCAGTGCAATAGGACAGGGAATTCCAATTCAACCAAAAATGTTGCTTCTTGGATAAAGCTCAGTAAAAGTTCCCTCCTAGATGATTTACTATTTAATTTCAGTGTGGCAGAGTCTTCCTCAACTGGATACAGCTCAAAACTCCTGGCATCTGATTCAAGGACCAACTCCTTCCTTCCCTCCCAGCTGCTTTTCCAGCCAAATTGCTATTTTCATCTATTTCATCACCACTTCAAATCTAAGCCCTTACAATTGGCCAAATTACTTGAGATAACGTAAATAAAATGCCATTTTAGTAGTGTCAGCTCTGGCTCTCCCAGCCAGTCAGATGGGCACCTGGCCAGTGGCTTGGGGACCTTACTTCATGGGAGATTCACCCTTATCTCTCATGAAATCCCTGCAGAGGATGATTATCGATCACCTGGCTCTGGCACTCTGCTCAGCTGCAGTGAACAAGAGCACAGGACACCTTCCACACGTTCCCCAGCTGGAGAGTCCTCTCTGCTTTGCTCACCATCCACAAGGAACTCCTAAGGGCAGTTCTCCGTTGCAGACTTTGCTTTCAGCGCTAGGTCACGAGGCACATGGTATGACAGTCTGGCTCTGCCACCACCCAGCTTCATTACAACCAACTCCCTCAGAAGGAACTGAAGTTTCCCCAAGCCCCAAACCACCCTGGCTCAGGGCCCTCACACCCCACTGCTCTGAGCAGAGGCACCACCCTGCAACCCTTCCATAACTTGCTCTTTAGGACTTAGAGGACATCTCACCACCTTAATTATATAACTGCAGCTCCCAGACTCTCTAATTCTATGGGCAGGGGTGAGTCTGACTTACCCTAGTGTCTCTGTTAAACCAGGGGCTTTCATAGAGCAAATGGTCAATGAATATTTGGGGAACAAATGTTCCAGCAAGCAGTGGCTCTTATTTATTGAGATTAAATTTCTCCTATGTTCTCAAATAAGCCAAGCAAATTCAGATACACACATGCGTTTTAATTTTATAGAAAATCACGTTGAAAAAGGATAAGTCAGCAAGAAGGAAGTGTTTTTAAATTTTATTTCTCTATTTTGTAACTTCATGTATTTAAATGCAAAGTTCTTTCACATTTCCAAGAAAATTCGTATTGCAATGACATTCAAATTCCACCTTGTTCTGAGCAGCAAAATGAAATGGAAGGTGACCCCATTTCTTTTACAAAACGACAAACTCTTACTTTGGATAAGCAAAATTACATGTGTGGTCAAGATCATTGCCCAACTTAGATGCTGAAGCTAATTAAATCTTCTATTAAAACAAAGAAAATTTGGAAAATTCCAAAAGGAAATCAAAGATCAATACGCAAAACCCCCATATGTAACAGGAACACAAAAGGTTATGCAGTGATGGTTTCTCCAAGCTACTGTTGCCCTCCACTACTTTAAACACTGACTGCTCTCTTGGAACACAGAGTAAAGAAAGGACTCATTTCTCATGGGGCAGGAGGAGCTGCTGGAATGGGACCTGGATGTGCACTGGCCCTGCACCCCCACTGGCCCTGGCTGCAGCTTCTGCTCACTCCCTCTCTACCTCATCTCTAAAAGCCTCTTCATACAGGATTGGGAAGGCCCTGGGATCTCTCTGATTGAACCTGGCCACATACTCCAGGACTTTCTTCTTGGTAGTTTCAACATGGGCCTGGGACCTCACAGGAACTCATAACATGCAGGATCGCTGTTGGAGACCTGCCGGTAATGCAGGTATCCTTCTTGCACCCAATCCTGGATGATGAGCTTCTGGGGCTCCCCATACATGTAATGGTAACCCCCATCACACCCAGTGTGTCCCAGATGACCACCTCCTGGGTGCAGTTGCCCTCCTTGATGATCACACCCACGATCATTATCATGAGTCTGGCCTTGGGAAAGCACTGACTATCATTCAGCTCCTCTCGGTAGGTGAGGCCCAGGGCAGTGACAAGGACATAGGAGTGGATGGCAGGATCCACTTCCTTCACATCGATGCTAAAGACCAGCTGCATGCACTGGGAGGCTTTGATCAAGATCTCAGGGAAGTGGTCTTGGTAATCTCTGATGACACTATTCGGCATTTCTGCCTCGGTGATCATCTCCTTCATTCAATACTTGAGGAGCAGGAAATCAACCAAACCAGACCTCTTCTCTTCCAGCTTCTCTTGCAGCATGAACACAGGGTCTGCCGGGTTCTGGGAGGTGCTTAGCCCCTCCTCTTCTCCTGTGATGGATCCTTCATTGCAGTGGTGCTCTGGATTGGAGGTCAGGCCAGTGGGAGAGGAGGAGGCTACCGGAGAACTCTGGGGAGGACCCAGTGCTGCAGTGGCAACCTCATCCAGATTTCCTGGGGTCACAATAGAGGAGGAGGCAGCTGCCCCCTCCTCCTGACCCCCGGGAGCTTGTGCACCCACCAGGCCCTGCACCTCTGTTTGTTCCGGAGGCCTTTCTTAAGCCTGTGGCACTGATTCCTGTGATGGTGGCAGTGCCGAGGCTTGATGGCTCTGGTCATAGTCAGCAATCAGGAGTGTGGGCAGCAGTTGGGCGATGGGGACCCACAGACCTGGGAAGAGAGGGAGCATGTCAGTGGCCTCAGTGAGAATGACACCCTGGGGGCTTTTACAAAGTGCAACCTATAGGCCTTCTCCTTAGGTGATGCCCCGGGGCCTCCCAGGGCTCCTCTCCTCCTGGTCATCCTGTCCCCTGACCACATGAACATGTAAAGGAGTGGCTCCTCAGGCACCACTGGACTGCAGAATGTGAGGCTCCAGGGCTGATAGTGGGTAGGTGGGGCTGGCATTATTGGGTCCCCTCTGTCCTGGGGAGGGCAGAGCCTCTGGCACACATTCAGAGTGTGTACCTCACCTGTCCTGGGCCTCCTATGTTCCATGTCCTGAGGACACTGCCTCAGACCAAGGTCTCACTGTGGGTTCCTGTAGTCCCTGTAAGGAAAAGTGAGGGGACCACATGCTATAGATACACGCATAGCCCTGGTACCCCTAGTGCTGTCAGGAGAGTGGGCCAGGCTCTGTGTGGTCCCCACCACTCTGGGGTGGATGGTCGCCTATGTGCTCAATCAGGACCCTCAACTTTTGCATGGACGGCTGTAGTCTGCACCCTTCTGCTGGCCTGAGAAACTCTCAGAACAAGAGCTCACAACCCTGATATAGAGCAGAAGGCAGAGAGTTGGCCCCGCATTTCTCAGGGATGACTTCAGTGCCTGGGTCACACTGTTCTGGGGTGGGGCTTCCCTCAACCCACCCTAATGGTATTTACTTTTAATCGTGGCAGGGCATCAACCCACCATGGCTGACTTGACATGGTCCATCTGAGCTCAGGCCAAGCTCTAACTCTTGAGGATGCCCCTGCCCCCACTGCCCTGAGAGCCAGAGCTTGCCATGTCTTGCTCCTCTCACTTGTATGCTTGGGGGGCTGAAAACAGAGAAGCCGGACTCTGTGTGGTCCCTTCTTTTCTGGGGTGTGTAAGTACTTTCAGTCCTCACTAAGTGTACTTATCTTCACTTCTGAGAAAAACTGGGACTCCTCCCTCAGCTGATGTGAGGCTGCACCACTCAAGACAAGATCCTCTCCTCCTGGACACGCTCCCCAGGTATAAGTCTGGGGTCAGCACATCTGGTAACCCTTGCTTGGGTACTCCCAGGGCCAACAACTGGTGTAGGAGATGGACGGGCACTGTATATCAGGGGTACCAGGTCCCCTCACTCATCCCCCTGTGTCCTCACGTTGATGATGCCTAGCAGGCATGGGACTCTTTCCTGTGCCAACCTGGAGCTGCGACCCTCAGACCAAAGTTGTAACCAGTCTCAGCCCCTTCAGGGAGTAGTGAGGGAGCACCAGATCTGGCCACCCTGCCTGGAAATTCCAGGACTGATTGTGGGGACAGGGTGCTTCTGTGAGGTCTCCACTGTTCTGGAGTGGGGTACCCCTAGTCCTCCCTCACACCAAGGTGTTCACCTTCCTCATGCCCGTAAAGAAGTGTGGATGTACCACATTTGGCCACCCTGCCCAGGATCTCCCAGGGATGAAAGCAGGGGCAAGATTGGGGCCCTTCTCTCTTGGGATCCTGGGTCTCCGTCTACCTCT
Organism: Eulemur mongoz; assembly: GCA_028534055.1. NCBI lineage: Eukaryota > Metazoa > Chordata > Mammalia > Primates > Lemuridae > Eulemur > Eulemur mongoz. Next base: position 6,135,710 of record JAPYYL010000031.1, on the reverse strand, counting down.
TGTCTCCCAGCAGGGTCTGGGCATCTCTCTCTGTTCACCTGAGGTCGTGGTCACTATACCAAGCCCCTGCCCTTCCTTTGACCTGGAACTGGCTGTCAAGATGCACGTGCAAAGCCACCCTGCATGGGGCCTCCCAGGGTTGACAGAAAGACAGGCATCTGTGGGGTTCTCCCCTATTCTGAAGTCTAGGAATCCCTCCCCTCATTCTTATCTCTGTATTCTCATATTGGCTGCCTGGCACAGCCTGTGTCCCTTCCACTCACACCAATGCCCTTACTTCTCCCTAAGCCCTGAGATGTAAGTCAGTAGACGTCATATCTAGACCCCACACCCGAGGCTTCCCAGGGCTGACACTGGGGGTGGAACGGGTGGTGGGAGGCCTCAGTCCTCCCTCAGGGTCCTGACCTTGATGCCTGGCAGAGTCTGGATCCCCACCCTCTATAGAACTGACTCAGCCCCAGGTTACAGCAGGCTCTGACTTCCAGAGTCCCCTGAAGTGTAATGGGGCGGGCCTCAGCCTGACATATCTGCCCCGGGCTGGCCTAAGGCTGGCCGCAGGGACAAAGCTGGATTATTTGGGACCCTCTACTTGGAGTGGAGGCCTCCTCATCCAACCCTCATCATCTGACCTCATTCCAAAGAGAGCCTGGGCACTCTCTCCTACACCAACCTTAAGTCTGGATATCAGACCAACGGCCTCGCTTCTGTCAGCCCCCCACACGCAAGTCCGTGGATGTCACATCTGGCCCCCTACACCGTGGCATTCACAGGCTGACAGCACAAACAAGGATGGACTGTGGGGACCCTTATTGGGAAGTGGCCCAGCCTGGATCCCCACCTCTGTGGACCTTAGTCTGCCAGGTCACACCAATTTTCTGACTCCCAGAGTCCCCTAAGGAAGAAGTTAGGGGAGACGGGCGCAGCCTGACATGTCTGCCGGGGCGTGGTGCAGCAGAGGCGGGGCTTGATTATTTGGGGACCCCCTATGTCAGGTGGGGGCCCCCTCAGTCCAACCTCATTGGCTCACCTCACTCCTAAGAGAGCATGGGCCTTCTCCCCTCCGCCGATCAGAAGTCTTCCCCCTCAGACTAAAGGCGTCGCCTGTCAGCCCTCCAGACGCAAGTTTGTTGGCGTTTACCTATGGGCCCTGTACCCGGAGCTTCCTAAAGCTGAAAGCACCGACAGAGCTGGATTATTTGGGGACCGTCTACGTGGGGTGGGGGCCTCTTCCATCCACCCTCAATGTCTCAACTTGAGTCCTAACTGAGCCTAGGCCCTCTGCCGTCTTTTGCTCTGAAGTCTGCCCCTCAGACCCAGCCATCACCTCAGTCAGCCTCCTGGCGGAAGTCAGAGGAGGTTACATCCGGGAACCACATCCATGGCTTCCCCGGGCTGAAGCCTGACATGTCTGCCGGGCAGTGGTCCATGGCTGACAACAGACGTGGGGCTGGATTATTTGGGAACCCTCTACGAGAAGGGGCCCCCTCAGTCCCCATTAAGCCTCTCACGATGACTCCTCACGGAAGCTTGTCCCTCTCCTCACGGTGGACCGGGACCTCAGAGCCCACCCAGACGGACGTCGGTGGACGTCCCATCCGCCCCATACCCCGGCATCCCAGGGCTGACAGCATGGACAAGGATGTACTATGGGGCCTCATACTGGTATGTCCGCCCTCTATGGCACTTAGTTGACCCTGAATCACATCAACATATGATTCCCAGAGTCCTTTGTGTTCTAAACAGGAAGGGCTCAGCCTGACAAGTATGTCCCAGGGTGGCCCAGGACTGAAAGCAGGGGCAGAGCTGAATTATTTGGGTCCATCTGCCTGTAGTGGGGACCCCCTCAGCCCTCCCTCAGTGTCTCACCTTGACTGCTAACAGAACCTTGGCCCTCTGCCTTCCACCAAGTTGAAGTCTTCACCTCACACCAAGGCCCTCACCTCTGTCAACCCCTGAGACAGAAGTCGGTGGACATCACTGATGAAAGAGGCAGGGATGGGCCCCTCTGTCCTAAAGGCTAAGGTTCCACTAGTTCTCATTTAGTGTCTCACCTTGACTGCCGGCAGAAGCTTGGACTCTGTCCACACTGGCAATGGGATTTCCCACAGCTGACCAGTAGTACAGTTCTGGGGCCCCTTCCATTCTGGAATCCAGGGCTGCCTTTGTTCTCGGTCAGGGCCCTCACCTCGATTCCTACCGAGGCATGTGACACCTCCCTGGGCTAATCTAAGTGTGTCCCCAGTAGAGTAAGACTTACATTACCCTGAATCCCTTGAGACAGAACTTCACTGATACAGGTCAATGCCTGTATTGTCGAGAATTGACAACTCTGCCTGGAATATTCCAGGACTGAGAGGGCAGAGATGGATTCTTTGGGACCCCTATGTTCTGGGGTGAGTGGACACCTCAATTCTCACTCATGAGAGCCCTCATCTTGGCCCTTGGCTCGTTAATTCAGTGCTCCGGGGGAAATGTCCTCTCTCTTTCACATAGGAACATTTGTCCAGCTGCAACCCTGGTAAAAAATGACTCCAAGTCCCAGGCTAGATGTTAAATGGGGAGCTGTTGCATCCATGACCAAGGTTGAGCAGCTGTATATGTAGTATTCTCTTATTTAAATCTCTTCTGTATCTATGTTTTGTACAATTTTAACTTCCATTGTTTATGCTTTTTTTCTTTAGTCATTGATGCTACTTGGAAAAATGTCTATTTTGTATGTATTTTCAAAGAATTGTGTTTTGTCAGTTGTCCCTGCTGTTATCCACTTCATTATTTCTGCTTTTATCTTCATTATTTCATACCTTCTACTAACTTAAGTTTCATATGGTATTTATTCTTTAGTTTCTTGAATTCTGCAGATGTTTTTAAAATTTTTATTGTCTAATATATTTAAGACTATCTATTTCCCTCTGAGTATCATTTTGGCTGTATCGCCCAGTTAGTGTTATATAGCTTTATGTGTATGACTTGAATTTTTGACAAGTTGAATATATTATTCCATTACTTATGCTATTCAATTTTCTGTATTTATCCCAAAATGAGGCGTGTAAAATGATTTTTGGGAAGACTGTGAAAAGGCTGATAGAAATAGAATGTCACTTGGAGGAGATTTCAGGTTCCAAAGGCATTTTATTTTGTTTTATTTTTGTCATTAGCTATAGAACAGTTTTAAATATATTTAAATGCTGTTGACAGAGTTGGGTTTATTGCAGGAATGCAAAGAAGTTTAACACTAGAAGATCAACCAGTATAACTTCCCATGTGTAAGAGTCAGGATTTTCTAGGAGAATAGAAAACTCTAATTAATACAGAGGGAATTTAATGCAGAGGACTGATTACACAAGTGATGGAGAAGCCAAATGAGGGAGAGTTGGAGAACCCAATAATTAGCCACACGAGGAAGACAATCTCACCTGTAGGTGGGAAGGACAAACACAGGAATGTAGCATTAATGAAGCCTAGGTAGTGGGTTAAACAGGATCTGGAATCATGGTAGGACTATCTGATGTTGGCTGGAGCCATGGACAATGTAGCCACTGAAGGAGAAGTCACCTGATGCAGAAGAAGGAGCAGAAAAACCTCTAATTGCTCTATCTTTCTGAACCAAAATGACAGCCAAATGTTGGTGAGCCTAGGAATTGGAGCCTTCAGCAGTCAAATCCTGTAAGGTGGAGAGCAGAGTGGAAGAAAATGAGAGATGGATCTGGGAGCAAATAGTCCCAGGGCTGGCTAACTATATTAACATATTTAATGAGACAAATCATGTCTAGAGTAAATTTATTAATGTTTAAAAAATTTTAAGTTTTCAGGGGCACAAGTTGAATTATGTTAGATGTATATATTTTGTAGTGGTAAAGTCTGGGCGTTTGGTGTACCCATCACCTGAGTAGTGTAAATTGTGCCCCACAGATAATTCTCCATACCTCACCTCCTGCCCCCCTTACCCTTTTGAGTCTGCAATGTCCATTATACCATTCCCTGTGCCCTTATGTAGCCATAGTTTAGCTGCCACTTATAAGCAAGAATATGTAACATTTATTTTTATGTTCCAGTGTTACTTCACTTAGTATAATGTCCTCAAGTTCCCTCCAAGTTGCTTCAAAAGATATTATTTCACTCTTTCTTATTGTTGAGTAGTACTCCATGGTGTGTGTGTGCATAAATATATATATATATATATATATATGTGTGTGTGTATCTCAATTTCTTTATCCATTCAGTTGATGGACACTTAGGTAGATTCCATATTTTTGCAATGGTGAATTATGCTGTGATAAACATATGAGTAGAGATGTCTTTTGGATATAATGACTTCGTTTCCTCTGGGTAGATACCCAGTACTGGGTTTGCAAGATCAAAGGTAGATCTACTTTTAGTTCTTTGAGAAAGTTTTATACTGATTTAAATTCTCAGCAAGAGTGTACAAATGTTTCATTTTGACTGCATCCCCACTAACAACTAACGTTTTTTGAGTTTTTAGTAATGGCCATTCTAATGGGGTAAGACGGTATCTCATTGCAGTTTTAAGGTGCATTTCCTGGGTTATATTAAATTTATTCATAATGGTATTTAATAAAAATTGACATACATTCCAAATAAAAAGAAATATTTCTCAAAGTATAAAATTTTATTCCACCCCATTCTCTCCCCCAAACTATAAATTTTATATCCATGATTCTATGCTGATAAATAAATGATTGAATACATAAATGGGGGAGAACAGACAAATCATTGTGCAGAAGTATTACACATTATTTATGTAGATACTCCATACTTCTCAAGTGTTGGCTGCTCACCATGACTTCCTTCCAAAGAAAGTACAGTGTGGAAAAGGGGGAAAAGAGTAACTGTATATTAGGGAAGCCTGAAAAATGCTCCCTCTGCCAGGTGATTAAGATTGATATCCACAGTGATAAGTGTTGGGCAAGTGGGAGGGAGAAGGAGGAAATGGGTAAATTCATACCGAACAGGTGCAGTGCACTATCTGGGGAATGGGCATACTTGCAGCTCTGACTCAGGCGGTGCAAAGTCAGTATACGTAACCAAAGGGGTTGCATCCCTGTAATATTCTGAACTAAAACAAAAACAGTGATAAGTAATTGCTGATTGTATGTATCTTTGATATGATGTCATGAGAATAGCACTTTTCCTCTGTGTTCCTCCCCTTTCCAAACCCATAATACCAAGCTAATCATGACAAAATCATCAGCAAAATTCCAAGAGTGGGGCATCCTACAATATACCTGACTACTACTCCTCAAAAGTGTTAAGGTCATCAAAAACAAGGAATGTCTGAGAAACTGTCATACCCAAGAGAAGTCTAAGAAGGCGTAATGGCTAAATATCCTGTAGAATCTTGGAAAGGATCCTGAACAGAAAGAAGACTTTAAGTAACAACTAACGAAATCTAAAGAAAGTGTGGACTTTTGTTAATAAAACTGTATCACTATTGGTTCATTAGTTGTAAACAATGTACCATGCTAAGAGTTTAATTAATAGGGGAAAGCGAGTGTGGACCATGTGGGAACTCTCTGTACTATATTTGCATTTCTTCTGTGAATCCAACAGTATTCTAAAATAAAAAGTTTGGTAAAAAGGAAAAAAGAAAAGTTAGTCAACTAGTTAAAGGACATATGTGAAAAACCTATAGCAAACATTGTACACATACGGGGAAATTTGAAAGCTTTTGCTTTGAAACTGAGGATTAGACAAGGATTCCTCCCATTACCATTTCTATTCAATATTTTGGTGGAGATATTGTCCAGTGAAGTAATGAGAAGCAGAAGAAATAAAGGAGATAGCAATCATAAAATAAGCAACAAAGTGTCCTTGATTAACAGATGATTGGACTATGTGTGAAGAAAATCCAAAAGAACTAAGGTTAAACTATTCAATGAAAAAGATTGAACGTCAAGTTTGCTTCACATAACATGAATATACAAAAAGTAAACTTCGTTTCTGCAGCAACAAATAGTATAAAATAAATATGAAAGTCAGCAAAATATGGCTTGTAACATATCCCAAAATATTAAATATTGAAGAGTAAATCTCGTCAAAGAACGTTTAGGATCTGTATGGAAAAATATAAAAGCACTGTTTAGATGAATTAATAAACACCTAACTTAAGGTATAATACGATCATGGATTTGAAGATTCAGTTGTATAAAGATGTTAATTCTCCTTAATTAATCTACAGATTGACTGTAATCTAAATAAAAATTCCCAAAGGCTTTGTGGGTGAATATGTCTATTTATGTGCATTTCTGTGTGAAATGTGACCCAATGCTCCTAATGTTTAAATTGGTATGCAACAGGCCAAGCCTAGCCAAGATAGTCTTGAAGGAATTGAGGAAGATAAAGCTAGTTACTCTACCAGATGAGTAAGAATTATTAAAATGCTAGAGTAACTAAGTTTATGGTACATGTGCCATGGTTGACAAGCAGATCAATGGAAATAGCGTACTCTTGAAACAGATAGGCTTATATATGGACCGTTGATTTATGAAAAATGTGCAACTGCAGAACATTGGAGAATCACAGTATTTTTAGTAAATGACAGTGAAACAAATGGATCTCCATGTAGGAACCCCAATGCAAATGTAATTCTTCTGAAGCTACAGAAAAATCAATTGCAGAGGGATTAAAGGTCTCTTTTTTCAATTGTTGTTATAATACATTTCAAAACACACAAAACTATATTGAATAGTTGAATGAACCTAGCATTGTGGGTCAAGTAGCACTTTGAAAATGCTGGAGGGGAAAGGACTGAAATAGTTTGGGGACACGATTCAGTGCCAGAAGGGATGGAGATGATATGAGCTGGGGAGAAAGAGAGGAAATGGCAACTCCTTCTACTCCCTGTCTCTGACACAGATGGCCTTGCTACCTTCATAGGCCTTCATTTTCAAAGAGCTGGACCTGGCGGCTAGAGGCAGCTTGAGAGAAGGCTCCCTGGACCAATGATGTGCTCATTCTACCTCACACAGCACGCCCTGCTGACCACTAGAGTTCTGATACTCCAACAAGTGTGACTTGATGTTTGAGTCCAGGGACTCCTGACAAGGGGTAATAGATGGACACCTTAAACAGGACCAGGAGGCCTTCAGTTGCTTAGCGGCAAGGCCAGGTTTTCTACATATGTTGGGAGCAGAGTACTGCCTCCCTCCTAACCTGAATGAGAGCTCTTGATGGAGGGAAGGGATTGGAGGCTTTGGCCATTCTCTTTGTTTGGCTCATTTCAAGGTGTACCACAGATGCTGCTCTTTTGCGGAAATCCCTCTCTGCACACACCTGCTAATAGGATTTGCAGTACTTGATGGAGCAAAGGAGGGTATCTCTCCATCCTGTGGTCAGAGGTACTCTAAATGTGGAGGGGTATGATCTGATGACATTGAACTCAGTCCAAGTGAGCATGGGTCCTCAAGAGATACCAGTGGGAGGGCTTCCCCTACCAGTGCAGGAACAACCACCAGTCTGGGGAGCATTCTCCTAACAGTGTCTTTCACAGAGTAGAAGTTTTAATTTTAATAATGTCTAACTTATCAATTTTTTCTTTCATCAGTCATGCTTTTGGTGTTGTATTTAAGAAGTCATTGCCAAATCCAACTTCACCTTGAGTTTCTTCCATGTTACCTTTCAGAAGCTTTATAGCTTTGTGCTTTACCTTTAGGTCTAGGATCTGTTTTGAGTAAACTTTGTGAAAGGTGCACAGCAAATGCCTTTCTTCTTGCTGAGGTGAGGGACACTGTAAATGTGGAGAGGACAGGCATCATGGGATGACATTTAACTCATTCCAAGTGGGCAGGCGGCTTCCAGTGATCCCAGTAGCACATGAACTGCCTCCAGTCTGGAGAAGTGTGTTGTGGAAGTGTCTTGATGAAGACCCTCCACCATTAAAATGGTATCATAATGAGATTTGGATCTTCTGACTTGAAAGACTTCAGGTTGGCAGTCATTCTCTGAATGAGAATGAGGTCACCCAAAATGGAGCCACAGGGTGATGGGCTGAGGAGCCCTGTAGCAGGGAGGCACCATCTCGATTATTCGATCTACCCAAGGGTATTTGGTGGCCAAGATCAACACTCTCTCCCACCTCTGCTACACATATTTCCTTTTGGCTGCCCTCACTCTGGAGAGGGGCCTCGGCAGAATTCAGGAATGCCAAGAATCCAGAAGAGGCTGACTTATGGTTTTGTGAGAGATTTCACTGAAGGCCTGGGTCATCTCCAGATCCACTCTCTTCAGGACCAACTCAGCTGTTGTGGAGTTGAGTTTGCTTTCTTCCTCAGCTTCAGCTTTAGCATCTTGGGTGCATTAGCCTTTCTTGTAGCCAGAATAGGATATACAACTTGTGATGGTTAATTTTAGATGTGGAATTGACTAGGTTAAGGGATACCCTGGTACTTGGTGAAGCATTATTTCTGGGTGTGTCTGTGAGGGTGTATGTAGAAGAGATCATCTTTCAAATTAGTGGACTAAGTAAGGAAGATTTGCCCTCACCCAGTGTGGCTAGTCATGATCTAATTGACTGAGGACCAGATGCAACAAAAAGGCAGAGGAAAGGCAAGTCTACTCCCTCTTTCTCTCTCTTCCTGAGGTGGGACACCCTTCTTCTCCTGCCTTGAAATTCAGAATTTTGGACTTTATGGCCTTTGGACTCTTGGACTTGCAGCAACATCTGGTCGGTGGTCTTGGGCCTTTGTCCTTGAACTGAGAGCTATATCTTCTGCTTCCCTGGTTGCAAGGCCTTCAGACCTGGACTGAGCCATGCTGCTGGCTCCCTGGTTCTGCAACTTGCATACAGCCTATTGTGGGACTTCTCAGCCTCCAAAATTGCATGAGCCAATTCCCTTAATCAATCTCCTCTCATATATATGTATCTATCTGTCTATGCATCCTATTGGTTCTGTCTCTCTAGATAACCCTGACTGATACACAATCTTTGAGGTGAAGGTGGAAAGCTTACTCAATACAGCTCTGCTCACGTACCTAGAGATCGCTGTGGTCGGAGTGTCACTCCTTGATCCTGTGACCTCTGAGATTTTGGTACTGCATTCCATCAGAAATAACAAAAGGGCTGGTTTTCCTTTTATTGGGGGGAAGAGATGTGGGGAATGAGTACCTGGAGCTCCTTCTGTGCACTACCCAGAGTAGATAGCTCATTGATGAATAGCAATAATTTGGAAATTTAGCATATGTTGATGGCTTATGTGTCAAGGTTAAAGATGAGAAGACTACTGCGAAAAGGGGCCTCAGATTTGCAGCAACATGGATGGAACTGGAGAACATTATTTTCAGTGAAATAAGCCAAGCACAGAAAGACAAATCTTGCACATTCTAACTCATATGTGTGAGCTAAATAACAGAAACTTTTCATGGAAACAGAGAGTATGATGATGGTAATCAGAGGCTAATGGTAGTGAGGACAGGGGGATAAGGTGGGGATGATTAATGGATGCAAAAATATAGTTAGATGGTAGATAGAATGAACACTATTTCAGAGCACAACAAAGTAACCATAGTCAACAATAAGTTAGGGTATGCTTAAAAATAGCTGGAATAGAAAGTTTTCTAACACAAAGAAATGATAAATACCTGAGGTGATGGAAGCCTTAATTACCCTGATTTTATTAATTCACATTCTGTGCCAGTATCAAAACATCACATGTACCCTATAGAGATATACAACTATGATGTACACATAACAGTAAAAACAAAAAGGAGGGCATGAGTACCTCTAAGTGGGAAGAAGAACAAACAACAAGCCTTCAAAGACCAAGGGAAATCACATATGGTTGTTTTCAGCACTTTTCAATGATAAATGCTTAGCTCTTCCTGGGTACACAGCAAGTTGAATGTCCTGGCTCCTTGTAGTTGGGTCAATGTCATTAGCCCTAGCTAATGAATCGTCAGTGTAAGTGAGGTGTTTCCCTTCTGACAGCAGCACTGAATTACTTGTGCAAGCCCCGCTACATTTCCATCCCCCTGCCACGAAGATTGCAGAGGGACACATCAATACCTATCATGAGCGGAAGTTCCCCTGGTGACCTGAATTAGACACATAGTGTGAGAAGAAAATGAACATTTCTTGGATGAAGTTATTGGGCCTTTGTGATGGTCACCACAGCAGCACCTCACCTGTCCTGACTGACTATCCAATTCCAAATTCGGCATTTCCATGTAGTTGGCCATTTTCTGGTGGTGTGATGGGACAGAGTTCTTTTACTCATTGGAGAAGATGCTTCAGTTCTCATTTTTCTCGCCCAAGAATGGACATATTCCTCTATGGAGAGTGTGTCAGATTGGGAAGTCTCCCTGAGGGGTGGCCCATATGGAGGTAGAGTACCAGGAGAGGGTCTTTGGTTAGGTGGAACATTTTGTGCTGCAAGAGGCAGAGCAACATTAGCAATAGAAAGGTATGTTTGTGTGGTGTTCCTGGAGGTGTGTCTGTCAGGTCCCCAGTAGGAAAACTTGCCATCAGGGTCAGTATTACTTGACAGTCCCAGCCTTGTCTGTGCAGAGGCCATGCTTCCCTGGGGCTGTTCCCACTCGGTTACTGGGAGTAGCAGGGATGACAATGCCAGCCTATTCCCATCTGAGCAAGACCAGAGGGCACAAGTAACTGCATGAGCAAATAGCTCAGGCCCCCATATTACCCAGCACCATAGCACAGCGCCTCTTCCCCACCCTGCATCTATGGCCATATGGAGGGTACTTTATGGCCAACTGAAGCAGGCAAAGGTATAAGCTTAAAATGGCTGGTACTGCATCTCACATAGATGAGCAGGTGCTCTTGAAAGAGAATGGTAAGAGAAAATTCTTCCCTGAATGGGCAGAGCTTTGAGGAGTGTACCTGGCCTGGGGTCAGTGTGGGCTGGCTAGCTGGGAGAGGACTGGAGGAGGCTCCCAAGGGCACACAGAGTGCTGTAGACAGGAGTGAGGTGGGGAAGGATGACAGAGTCCATCATCTCCCATCAATTTTTGCCCTCTCTTCCCCCAGTGGCACTATAGGGAGACTTTCTAAGAAGCTGATGTGTTTATGCTCCCTTTGTTTCTCCTTGAGAGAACTACCTTGGGAGATAGAACTTCTTTCAGGTTCTTTTGTCTAGCCCTTTTGACTTTTTACCACCATTATATGGGTTTGTGTATTTGTTTGGACTCAGATAAGAAAGTACTCACCATCAAATTGGTTTTACTGATCATCACCTAAGAGCACAACTAGGAATAACATTGATCAGGTGTCGGGCAGATCTGGGGGGGGGGAGGGGATGGGTGCATACATACATAATGAGTGCAATGCGCACCGTCTATAGTAAGGACACGTTTGAATTTCTGACTTGGGGGGGTGGTGGGCAAAGGGCAATAAACATAACCTAAACTTTTATACCCCCACAATACGCTGATATAAAAAATAAAGGATACAAACTCCAAGAGACAAAAACATGGGGAAAGAAACTGAAATGGAGAAATTCGGAGTCAAGGATGCAGAACTGGATTCCGTGCAGCAAATCTTAGGTTGGCCTTTGGAAAAGTTCATGTTCCAATTCTGACATTGACTCCCTGTGCAGTTTCTGAGCAGCTTCCAGACCATGAGATGGAAACTCATTGGAGTCCCATGGCAGATAGGTCTCTTCTTCCTTACTGCTGTTAAGCAGGAAAAATAAACTCAAGGTTATTAAGAAATAAGCCAAACCTTCCTCAGTCCTGTATACCTTACTGATTTCTGTCCTCTCCCACCCCGGTGACCACAATTGGGAGGAGCACTTGAATTGGGTAAGCAGCACCGTGGCAGCACGAGGGGCCCCAGGAAGCATGCCAGACTGGGAAGAAGCTGGTAAGGGCTTCTTCACCCCAAGAGTTATCAAAGCTGGGAATCAGGGGATCCCATTCCCCTCCTCTCATCTCTGCCCTTGAGGTAGTTGTGTAGTCATGCAGGCAGCAAATGAAAATGGTCTTGTCAGTGTCAGGCCCAACCAAGTGCCACACACTCCACCTGTGGCCACCTTCTGAACCTCACTTGTCCACAACAACTTAGTCAGCAGAAGAGCACGCAGCCACTCATGACAGGTCCCAGCTGTGAGAAAACACTTCCCCACATCCAACCTGCACCTCCTCTTTCCACAGGTACATGTGACCTCCCCAACATGGTAAGATTTCAGCAGCAGGAGAGCTGCTAAGCGTTGAAAGGGAGATTTCTGCCTGTCAGGGTCACAGTGGAATCTGTGGTAAGGTCACGTCGAGCTTACTGCACTGCAAAGGCAGGCCCAGCAAGGGCTCCTAGCTTCAGTGTTTGGTGAGGGAGGCACAGAGTAATGTGTGCTCTGAAGTGGGCTTCTCCACAGCCAATCAGGCCTGCAGTCAGTTCTTAGTGGGCAGGTGGGATTGGGATCCTGAGTCCTGTGGGGGAGACCAGGGGAAGTCAGGAGAATGGGGCGTGTTGCCAGGGGCTGCTCACATGAGTCAGAACAGTGGAGAGGAAGCGCTATTGGGCAAACTTTTCTATCCCATGTATGTCCCAGCTTGGAGCAGCAAAGCGGCCTCTGCAGGGTGGGTTTGCACAGCACTCCTGGCCTGTTTGGGGCACCAAAGGGACCACAAAGCATCACTGGGCCAGGGTTCCTGCTGCAACTCCAAGGTTTTCATCAAAAGGTGTTTAGAGATGCACTGAGGAATGTGGGCCACAGCAAGGATGCCCTGCACCATTGCAGGGTGTTTGACTGTGACTTTGCAAATGTTTTAATCCTGAGCATGCTCTATTCTCACCCTCACAAGGCTTTCTTGTGCTCTATTCTGCACATCCATGTTGGCAAAGGAGATTTTGCAAACAATTTTGTTCTTTATGAAGATGGCTTATCCCATGTCCCTTACCCTGTAAAAGGGAATCAGATATCTACCTTGTATTTTCGCACCACAATGGCTTGTTCTGTTTTAAAAGTTTTTGTTTGAAATGATTAGGAATGGCCCGTTCAAAAGTGCAAACTAATTTCATTTGTGGTGTTGCTAATTCCACTCTTCCTGAAAACCATGGCTTGAAATGTCCTGGGGCATGAGGAGGCCGACGTGCAAAGCCGTGGGAAGGCCATGGTGAGGGATGGACTACAGAGGCTTCCCAGATGCAGACAGATGTCCCGTGCAACATTTTGTAATCCTACAGAGAGGAGACACAATGACCCAGCAGAGTACTTCTCATTAGACGTATTTATTCTTCCCTTTTGGCTGTTTACAATATTTTATTTCAGTATATTTTTCAGAAGCATATATGTATCTTTATGTTCAATTGTTTTGAAGTCCGCAGTGGTCAAGGTCTTTTTCATGCAAAAATGTACACTTAATCGGGGCAAAGAAGGTGACCAGTTATCTCTTGAGACTCTGGCGCTTTGTGCCCCCTGCTCAGGTCCGGCCATCCAGGGCAACTGGGTCTTGGTCCTCCTCTTGTTTTCTTGGTTTTCATTTGCCTGGACCCAGAACCACTTCTAAAGACCCGTGTGTCTGTGTGTGGGTGTGTGTGTGCACGTATGACACTTTACTTCTTCAGCTTTCAGAGTGTCTCTGACTTGGCTGCGTGCTGAGGAGTCTTCTGGTGCTGCCTGATGTCAGGCACTACAGTTGTGCTAAACTTGGGCACCCTCAACTCTGCTGATGACAACTGATCCTAGGGACGCAGTCCGGCTAGATGGTTGGCACAAAGTCTCATGCAAATTGAGTCAACAGAAGTGACACTGACCAACTGGGGCTATTTCATAATTTAAGTGTATCAGAGAGATACATGAACACCCTGCCCCTCCCTCCCCTGGAAATGCAACACTGATAATATAGATTTCCAATCGATGACAGAACATGATACAACAGACATGAACACACTGCACTTTTAGTAGGACAAGTCACGATTTCCTTTGATGTTTGGCTATAGAATAGCTAGGAAGTTACTCATCATCACCACAGCAGGATACCAAGAAGGTGGATAACTTAGTGAATGCATTCATTAGCTAATAGCTCAAAGGGTTAGTTCTTGTATGTACATAATAAGGAACCCTCATAAGGAACGGCCACAGTTTCAGCAAAAGTCAGCTCTAAATGTGCAAAGACTTTGCAGCCCTGCTATTAACAAGATGGCATGAATTGTAAGAATACATTTGACAAGCTCCATTGAAGATCGTCTGTGACCTGTGCAAAGGCACCCCACAGTGACAGATGGAAAGGGCAAGAACTTGGTAGAAAATGTGTCACCTATGCCCACAACAAGTCTACACTTTGGAGAGAAGGACTGGGGTGTCCCTCCTGTGCTAGTGGCACAGAAGGGATTCTAGGGTGAAGTGGTTGGGAGGAAAAGTGGGCACAGGAGCAAAGTGGGGGTCGCTCCATCCCAGATGCTGCCCAAGTTCCAAATTACCAAGTACTCTTTGACTGGTGGGGGCCGAGAAAGGCTCTGGGGTGCACCCCTGCAGCACCCAGCTGGACACTGCACTTCCAGAGTAACTTGGTGTGAGGAGAAGAGAGGGAGAGGAAGGGGGGAGTCAGCTGGAGGTGGGGGCTTGCATGGCTGGGGAGGGGCTGAGGACAGCTGGGGTGAGGCTCAATGACAATGACAACAGACCACATGCAGGACTTGACAAGGGGAGAGCTGGCAATTTTAAGGCTCAAACAAACAAATCCATGGCAAACTCAGAATGTTTAATTTCCCAAAAAGGTGTCGTTGCCAAACCTCCACCTCACACTGACACTGAACTACAGGGTATGTGTCTCAGTAGATTTCAACCGCTCTCATTGCAGCACCTTAGGGCAAGATATTCTTTGTAAGGTATATTATATCTATCTATGTGGATTTATGGAGCTATTTACAAGTGGCCTCTCTGCCCTTCCTCTGTGCCATGAACCCGTCATGTGTCTGGCTGCCAGACACGTCTGAAAGCCCTCTGTTTGTTCCTAGTTCTCCCATCTCCCTTTGTGACTGCCTCGCAAATCAACTGCTAACCCCCCACAGGGCTCAAAACCCACCAGGGTCCTGGCAACACAAATCCAAGGCAACCAAGCAATACTTGGGCTCCAGGAAGACAGCCTTTCTACAGCCACGTGGGGAGCTTCAGACATGAGGCTACTGCTCCCCCCTGAACGTGGATCTCTCTGTTGGGTGCCCAAAAATAAAGAGGGATTCTTAGCCAGTCTGGTGGCAACTGTGTTTTTTCTAAGTGTCCTACAGGATTTGTGTGTGTGTGCACATGCCTTTATGATTGTGCACGTGAGTGTCTGTGGCCATTTGTGAGTGTGTGCAGGTCTGGGTGTGTATAGGCATATACCTACAAAGGTGAGTGCTCCCCATGCATACATACACAAGTGAGTATGGTGTGAGTCTGTTTGGGTGTGTGAGTGTGAGAGGCTATATGCTTGTGCATAAGGGAGGAAGAGAAAAAAAGCTGGACCCACTGAGACAGGCAGTCCTTAGGCCATCTTGTCACTTCCCTCTCTCCTATCTGACTATTGCTTGCCCTGGAAGGGTGGAAGTGGTGAGTTTCAGACTCTAA
This sequence comes from Eulemur mongoz, assembly GCA_028534055.1. NCBI lineage: Eukaryota > Metazoa > Chordata > Mammalia > Primates > Lemuridae > Eulemur > Eulemur mongoz. Next base: position 6,120,192 of record JAPYYL010000031.1, on the reverse strand, counting down.
ATTCAAGGCGGAACTTGAGGCCTGTTGCTGGAATCCAGCAGCCAACCACCATCCCAGGGTAGACTACCAAGGTGTGTCCCGAATCAGCCACTGCCACAGTCCACGCCTTTAGCCATTCCAGGCAATGCCTTGGGGGCTTCGTTACCTCACCTGCCTGCCTGTGTCTCCACCAGCTGCCACACGTGTCACGGTTACAAGGCAATGGGAATAGAGGTTAGAGACAACACCCCGTCTGGTTTGCTGGCTCTCCCAACCTCTTGTTGGCAGCATCCTTCTGTTCTCATTGTATCCTTCAGGCCCTCTCCCCAGCCTGTGACTCCGAAGCATGTCCTCCCAGAACAAGGCAAGACACTCTACACGTGTAGCTGATCCCAAGGACTGAGCATTTCCTACCTCAAGGCACTAAATTACCACTCCTCGGGACTACATTCATGTCCTCTGGCTCCTCTATCCAGGAGACAGCACAGATGGGTGAAGGGAGGGGATGAGGAGTGGAGGGGGACCAGCAGATGCCAGTCCCTGGAACAGGAAATTGGAGAGAAACAGTCTGATAACCAGCACAGTCAAAGGGCACCCACCCCCTATGTGGGAACAGGCCAAAGGAATTCTGGTGCTTCTGGAAGGGCCACAAACAGGGAATATATATGTTGTCAGGTGTCTTTTGCTTCACACTCATTCAAACCAGATTAACACAGGTGTGCACATGTGCACTCACACACACACACTCAGCCTACACCCATACATATACACACAAGCACACACATACATAAGCCACACTTTCATGGGGATGCCTCCCCATGCACACGTCCATACGCTGTCGCAAATACGCTTGCATGGGTGGCAGTATAGATTTAAAGTGATATGCACAGCAGTGTTCATCTTCTCAAAATGTTGTGTGTGCACCTAGACCTACGTTGATACGTCTGAACACATCCCGGTATACAAGGAAACACAAACACAGAAGCATACTTAAAGGGAGGTGGGCAGAGGAGTGAGGGGATGCAAGAGAGGCTTCCAAAGGAGAAAGAGGACTACAGATAGGGTGCTTGGTGATGCTCACAACCTCACGGCCTCCATCAATGAGGTGGGGCTGCTTGGCAAGCTGAAGCGCAAGCCAAGCCTACTTCCGTTAGGGGCCCTGCTGGGTAGGCAGTGCCCATGTTCTCCATCTTTTCACTTCCCCCTCCTTGGCTGGCCCCCAGCCAGTTCCTGCAGAGACACCCCCAGTACCAGTATCATATAGTAAGGTCGGGGGCCTGGTAGAGAGGTAGACTCCATGCCCGAGCACCCCCTTTTGCAAAGGGGAGAAAAGAAAGGGGAATTCTTTGGTTTAGAGAATTAAGAGAAGGAAGAACAAGTGGGGTGGCTCTACCACTCACTTGCTGCACACTCTGAAGCATGGCACACAAGCTCCGTTTGTTTTCATTGCCACACTGGGAAAAATGTGCTTTGCCTTTGCTGGCTCATGGGGTCCTTTGAGGGTCCCATGGTGTGGTGGTTCAGTAAGCTTGTTGACACTATGCACTAGACAATAGAAACGATTAGTATATAGATTTACAGATGTTCATCTGCTAGTCTGGGTCAGACGGTGAACTCCCAAGTCTCAACTTTCCTAACCCTAGTGCTTATTCCCAAGTGCTTACTCTGGGATTCATGATCAACTCGGTGTCTGATAGTAAGCAAACTCCAGACTCAGACAGATGTGTCAGGTCCCTGGTGACAGGCATTCTGAAGCAGAAATACAGGCAAGAGAAGTTCCCTTTCCTCCAAAGAGGCCAGATCAACAGTGTCATCTCCAACTTGCCCTTGCCCCCTGCCCCAATGCAAGCTCCTGTTGGGTGTGTGCCCCATCACTTACCCTGACAGGCCGCCATGCAGCCTCACCCACCTACATTTCCCTCGCAATTCTGCACCACCATGCCGCATTCTAAATATGACAAAAAGAGTGGGAAAAAGGCACTTACAAATGCTCCCCATGTTTCCAATGGCCAGTTCCCTGAACTTCCAAACCAAACCAAATCATGGCTAGCCCTTCCCCTGTGCACCCCAGCCCAACCCAGCTTAACTTTTTCCTATAAAGCCCTAAGCAGAGGGTGAGCAATGTCTGTAATCCCTAGGAGGGAAAAAAAAAAAAAAGAAGAAGAAGAAGAAGGGAAAAAGTCATGAAAAAAAATTTTTTGACACCTCAGGGGGATAGAAAAGCCCCCAGAAACATTTGTGAGAAAGGATTAGATCCTTCCCCTGTCCCCAAACCTGGCTGCTGCCTGTCCTCTAAACATTCCCAGGGGCCTTTCCATGATTACTACTTTGAGAAGTCTTTGGAAACGTGAGCGCCTTCTGGCAGGAAAGGAAATCAATGTGCTCTTTACCTCCAACTCCTCATAAGTCCCTTCCTTTCCAACCTGAATACATGCTTTCCAATCACTCTCCACTTCATGCTTATAAATAGAAATGTGGAACTGATCAGATTGTCCAGAAAGCCACAAAATAAAATGAATGAAGGAGAAACGGAAAAATAAAACCAAAAGAAACCATAAAGGAGCAGAGCATAGTGTCCCTGCCACTCTGGGGGCCTAATAGATGTGGTACATCCAGTAAGCAATGTTGAACAACCCAAAGGCCAGAGGGAAGAGGAACTGGGACCACTTGTCAACCTTAGGGCCATAGTCAGGGTTGAAGAGATTGAAGTAGAACCCTTTGGTGAATGTGCACCCAGGGCTCGGGGGGGGGGGCACTGTAATCAGACTCTAAGCTACTGTCCTTTTCTTGGCCACTGGCCATGAGGTCATCATAATTCAGGCTCCAGATACTATCAGTGTCACACTCAGGCTGCTCCTCAAGGCCAAGGCAGCTGTTTTCAACATTGACATCATCGTGTAAGCTATGGATCTCCTCCAGCTCATGGTTTGCTTCTTGCACACAGCACTGGCCATGGCGAAGCACGGGCCGCCCACTGGGGCCACAGCTGTGGCTCTCATCTGAGCTCAAGCTCCCATCAGAGTCTTCAGAGTCACGGGTCTCATTACAGCCATGGGCATTGGCATGGTTGCGGATTTCAGTAGGAGTGACACTATGACAGTTCTGGAAAGTGTTAAAGTGAAGACCGTAGCCAAGGCAGGCCTGCTCTGAAGTAGAGGGAAGATTGCTCAGGCTTTCTGTGGTGGCTAGCAGGGCCTGGCCTGAGAGAGTAGTGAGTGGGCTGCGGCTTTCTGAGGTGGCCAGCTGGGCCTGCTCAGAGATGGACGTCAGAGAACCGAGGCTTTCCGGGCTTGCCAGGGTGGCCTGAGCCGGGGTGATGGGAAGAGAGCTGACTCCATCTTCCACGATAATCAGGCCATCCTTTGAGGAGATAATGGATAGGCTCATCAGTTTCCTGTGGCCTAGGTGGCTATGCACGGGGGCAGAGAGAGAGGAGGGGCTTTCCTTATCAGCATTTGCATTGTTACTGTCGGATCTCTTGACAGACAGAGCCATCTCCTCTCAGAGTCTCTGGTGTGCAGGGGGCTGAGCAACAGGATCTAGAGGCTGTCAGCATGCAACGGAAGGCCATGGCAGCTGCCAAGCCAATGTCTGCCTGGGGGCAGTTGCTTCCTCGGGAGCACTGTGTGGTGGACGGAGGCCTGCTCAGGCAGGCAGGGCTGCGCTCTCTGTGAAAGAGGAGGGACGTTGTTGGACATTAACATACCGCCCACAGCAAGAACCTCAACACTGCCTTGCAAGTCTGAAGTGCCAAAGAAGGCGGGGTAGGCAGGCCAGCCTCTCCAGCGTCTGTCTTTCTTTCAGCCTCCCTCTGCCCATCTTCCCTTCCAGCTTCATTGCCTGCCCTTGGACACATGCAAAGTGGACCAAATTTGCTCCAAAGGTCTGCAGAAATTTAGTCTTGCCGTGTACTTGCTTTGTAACCTTGGACAATGATCATCTGTCAAGGAGTGATGATAAAGAGTCCTTCCTTGTTAACTGTTAACGTGTGTGTGCATGTGCGTGTGCGCACGTGTGTGCTCTGTGTCTGTGCGTGTGAGGAATAAGGAAACTGAGAAATGCAGAAGGGTCAAAAGTGCTAAGCTGGGGCTCAAGAGGTGCTCAGGGAGAGCTGATTTTCAGTCAAAAAGTCAAACCTGCATGTTCCCCTCCACCACTTCCTGGTACTGGTAGTGGGCAATGACTCTTCGTGGACTCCTCCATCACCTATGGTGGTGCTGAAGTCCCCACCTGTAGAAAAGATAGTTGATTTAGACATACTCAAGCAGGGACAGGAACACAAAGAACAACATGAGGATATAGATGTCGATGGCCTTGACATAGGAAATGTGGGGGAGCTTATCCTGCAGATGAGAGTTGATGGTGGTCAGGATGAGCATCGAAGTGAGACCTACAAACAGAACGGCACTGGCTCAGTCTCCTCTGGTAGCTGAGCTTCCTGGCAAGCCACTGGGCCCCTGGCCATCTCTGCAGTGAGGAGGTCACTCAGCAAAATCCTTCACCTCTCTGAGTCAGGGAGTACCTTTGCTGAAGTGCTTGCTTTCTTCCTCCTCTTGCATCTTAAAGCCCAGCCTCTGCCTCAGTGGTCCACGACATCCCATCACTCTTATGGTCAAGTGCCAAAACCCCAGCCATGGCTGCTTCTCAGTGTTTAATGCCTGTGGTTCCCCCTTGCCCTGTGTTGCCCCTTCCCCTTTGGTCTTCTTTTAGTCCCCAGGAAAAGTTTGTGAGCCCTAAACTATTACACAAGTGCAAAAGTTTTGTCCCAAATGATCTCCTGAAGAAGGAAGCTGAGGAGTCTGCCCCAAGACAGTGACAGAGAAAGCAGACCTGGATATGGGGCCCATTAGAGGCTCCCTAAGGGCAGCTGCTCTTGAAGCCCTGCTGACTGGTAAGGTGTTCTGACACCTTGATTAATTAAATCAATGTTTATTGTGTTGTATTTCTGATCTAAATGTGTGACTTGTGCATTTACTTATGGACTCGACAAACTATGAATTCTGGTACTTTGAGTACAACATATCAGGATTGCAAGTCTAGTGTGTTTTTCACACCTGTCTCCAATGTCAGTCTCTCCACTGGGGTTTGGCTGAGCACCTACACACTTGCCTGCCAGAAAAGCCCTTGCTTCCTTGTGTATGCAGTCACATGCTGCGCCATGTACCACTCCCTTGTGCTCACCTTTTTTGTTCTGAGGAAGACAACCCACGCTCCTCCCTGGGATGGAGATAGGACCTACCAATTGTCACCCTGGCTGCAAAGGAATCATAGTTCATCCAAAATGATATCCAGGAGAGAATAGTGGTGAGGACCGTAGGCCAGTAGACATGCCCAAGGTAGCTGTTGACTTCCCTCTGGACTTGGAACTTGAGTATCAGGCTCACATAGGACCCTGGCAAGGAGACACACTGATGTCAGGGTGGCAGGGCCTGGGGGCTTTGCAGGGTGGAGAGGCACACAATGGAGGTGGTGGTGACCGATGGGCACTTTGCCCTCTAATTCTCCAGCCACAGGCATCCCACCTGAGAAGGCCAGTGAGAATGGCACATCTCAGGAGGCCCACATGGCAGAGCAAATTTGCTCTCTCCTGTTCCTTTGTCACTTGCTCCATGGTAGCTGACGTCTGGGAATGGGAGAGTCAAGAGATGGCTCCAAGCTGTAAACAGATGGAGGGCCAGAGGCCAGCCCTCAGAGGAGCATGAATCCTTTATACCTGAAAAGCCTGGTCAACCCCGCCCAGTGCTTCCACAGCCCTTCCTCACTTGCACAGGGCGAGCTGTTGGCGTTAGCGCTTTATCAAGGGGGCCTGGAAGACGTGCAGAACCAGAGGGAAATGGGAAGGGAGGCAACAGAGAGTGTAGGAGTCCCAGGCATAGGCCACTGGGATTTTATGGGAGTGCAAAGGGGACAAGGGACAGGAGAGAAGGAAGGGGTGGAGCCCACCTGTGTAGAAATACTCCTCCTTGCTAGTAATCACCCTCCCCAGGAAAGAGAACTGAGGGACTTGCAGCTTCTCAGGCATGTGGATGCCACTCTCATTGTCTTCCCAGAAGTGCATGATGTCTTCAACCGTGTATCCATCTGAGCAAGGGAGAGAAACAGAGAGTCTCAGAAAATGGGCACAGGCAGATTTCATACCAGAGCAGCCTGAAAACCAAAGGATGGCTGGAACTTGCCATTTTGGGGGGCTCCTTTATCCTTTGCTGAGCCTGAGCACTGGGGAAAGAGAAGCCTCACTTTGGAGTTTCTTAGAAAGGAAAGCACAGCAAAGAGATGCCACAAGCTCCCACCCACCAGCTTGTGCACAATTTCCCAATAGTGGGTGCCACTTCCCAAGGGGACAACTCACACCCTAAAGGTCATCTGCTCCCAGATGCCATATATACACCCCCATCAATCAGTCAATCAATCACCTATCATGTGTATATACCACCTGTCTTTCTTTATCTCCATTACCTATGTGTGTAGGAGAGAGAGAGAGGGAGTGGGGAGGAGGAGGGGGTGTAGAGGTATGCTATCCCTGTCATTGTCAGTTCCGCCTTTGGTTTCCTGATCTCCACATCCCCAAGTGGGAAGAGGGGCCTTAGAAGGTGAAGGTAGAGCTTTCCACCTCCAGCTTGTAGGCTTGCTTGTCCAGAGGGAATTTGTGCAGATCCGGGAACAAGCTGCTGTGCTGGCGAGTCTGTAAAGGGAAACAGAAAGGAAAGGCAACGTGAGCCAGCTCAGGCAAGGAACCACTCCTGAGAGAACTTCAGGCCTGCGGAGGGAAGCATGACCCAAGGACCGACCCATGTGTGGGCAGGAGGCGGAGCAATTGTGCATGGCAGAGACACGAGAGACCTGGCAGGACTTAAACAAGGAGCAGATGCATGGCACTTCAGAAAACCGCAGGGTGTCAGCATGGGGAAGGCCCTTGAGAGAACCGAATGGGGAGAAGGGAGGAGACTCGCGCTTGCTAAGGAAGCACGTGACGGTCCGTAAGTTAGGAGTCGAAGTGAGGGTGGGCAAGATTTCAACTCAAGGAAAGGAGAAAGGGGCCACTCCAGACAGAAAGAACAGCAGAAGTCAAGGAGCCTATGGGAATCTCTGAAAGTTTCACTTTGGCTACTGGGTAGGGTGAGTGAGTGGGGCCAATGCAAGATGGGTTCATGTGGCCCTTAGAATGTGTTTGTGGCATATACAGCAGGAAGCAGGAAGCCTGGTGGGACATCCCCAGCACTCTAGCTCGACTCACCGGATGCCAAACCGCACCGTTCCATCTGGGTGAAGCTGAAACACGCAATTTTCCACAGTCACATCATGCACATAAGCATCCTTGCTGTTCACAAAGTAGCCGTCAGGGACCCACAACTTCTCATCCATCCGATAGTCCAGGGTCAGGTTCAGATTGGTCTCATAGTACGTTAAGCATGAATCTTTCCAGGTCGGATGAAAAAAACATGGTGATCGTATAGTCCTGGGGAGAGAAAGGTAAATCTCAGTTGCAAGCTATGTTGTTCCAGCTCTGTCCTCCTTGAGTATATGTGTGTGTGTGCGTGCACATTCCTATGTGTGCAAGTGTATTGAAATGTATCACAAACATAGACGAGTGCATGAAACATATGATGTTTAAAAAAAGATTATCAAAAGGACCCTTGTGTAATTAAAATCCAGGTTAAGAAACAGAGAGTTACCAGCAATTTTCAAACCCCAATGTGGCCCTTCCGGAATATATTTCCCACACCTCCCAGCAGTAACAATTATCCTAGATTTTATGATTAATAATTTCCTTGCTGTTTGTTACAGTTTCATTTTCCATGTATTCCTAGAAAATGTATTGTTTAGACTTTTTGAAAATATTTTATCCCAACGGAATCATACTGTGTGTATTCATGATCTGCTTCTTTCATACAACATTTTATTGGTGAGATCCACTCAGGCTGGTGTGTGTAATTATAATGTGTTTGCTTGCCTTGCTTGGTAACAGATGAATATACTATGCATATTATTGGGTGAACACACCATATAGCCCCAAACCATGACAAAATGAAAATGATGGGGTGGAAGTTATAGTTTACAACCCTGCCAAGAGCCAAGAGTTCACAAAACTGAAATTCCTGTTTACATTTCTTGATCATTTTTCTATGTGCTCTTAAAATATTATTCTTTTAATCACAGAAATTATGTATAGTTTGAATATCAGCCTTCTGCACTGCAAAATAGTTTAGTCTATTCTGACTTATCCTTTCACACTCATCATAGGTGTTTTGTTGGCTTTGCAAAATAGAAGTTCCAGGAGTTTTGGCTAAACAGAGTTTTCATATAGTCAGAGTTACCAGTATTTATTTTTATAGTTTGTGTTTTCTGTGTCTTTGGAAAGAAATCCTTATCCACTCCAAGACACAAAAAGAGTGTCCTAATTGATGTCTTAAAAGCTTCATAAGCCTATCACTTTTCCGTGTATAATCCATCTGGAACTGAATTTTTGGATACAGTGTGATGTAGGGGTTCTATTAACTGTTTTTTTTTTTTTATTCCAGGTGGCTGTAGTTTGCAAAATCTACCTTGTTCCTCCATGTGAGTTCTGTCATGGGTTAGAACAGCTGGATTTGACTTATAACCATGCTCTTTGTCCCATGAACCCTGTCTCCAGCCCCTTGGCTGGAACTGCAATACTTACTATATTCGTTTCTCATATGTGTTCAATGCTGGAGACATAGACAGATATTCTCACAGGCGCAGGGGCACCTATGACACAGGAGACGGTTTGACCTGAAGGGTAGAATATGGAGAAGAGCACAGACTCAGGAGCCAGACTGTCTGGCTCTGAACCTGCTTTGACACTTGTGAGCTGTGTGACCTTGAGTAAGTCACCTGACCTCTCTGAGCCTTGTCTTCCTCATGGGTAAAATGGGGATAATGATAGCATTGATCTCATAGTCAATGCAGGTCAAGCACTTAGAGCAGGGTGGACCCATGAAATGCTGAAAAGAAGGGGTAAGGGCAAAGCAGAGGAAATGAAGGGGGGAAACACTCTTTTTATAAATATTTCCTGATAAAAACTGAAGGGAATGAGCCCCTAAACAAGATTAACGGTTGTGTGTGCGTGTATGTTTGTGTTAGCACACGTGTGTCTGTTTGAGCAATGTGTATGAATGTGAGCATGTCCATTTGTGAGTGAATTTGTGAGTGTTTTTGTGTGCAGATGAATGTGTCCATGTGTGAGACACGTCTTTGCATATGTGAACATGAGAGCATATCTGTGTGAGAGTGTTAGTGTTGTATGGGACTGAATGTGTGAGCATATCCATAAGGATGAGTGTGCTCCTGTGGAAGTGGGAGTTAATGTGGGAATGTATGGGTGTTTCTGTGGGTCAGCCTTTGCTCCATGTATTGGGCAAAGGCCTTTGACCGCAAGCAATAAAACCAGCCATGGACATTAGACAGACACTAACTGTTCTGGCCTCAGAAATAGCTGCTAAGTCAGAGAACAAGCCTGATTTCATTTCTGTATGATCATATCTTGTCCCTGAATCCAGATGGGATGCAACGAGCCATCTTTTTCTGTATTTACTCTGACCTCTTTCTCCTAAGCCTCTGGGTACCCTTAAGCCTCTGCATATCCTCATATGTGCAATATGCCTTTATTTCCTGTCTCCTCTTAGCAGACTCCTTGTTCTATAAGATCCATCTTACCTGTCACATGCTCTAGGGAATCAATCTTTCTTACTTTCTCTCTTTCTCTCTCTCTCTGTCTATCTCTCTCTTTTGTAGAGATGAGGTCTCACTTTGTTGCCCCAGGCTGGTGTGCAGTGGCATGATCATATCTCACTGGACCTCAAAGTCCAAGGCTCAAGTGATTCTTCTGCCTCAGCCTCCTGAGTAGCTGAGACTACAGGTGTGCTCAGGTACACCTGGCTAATTTTTCTTACTTTTGTAGGGACAGGGTCTTGTTATGTTGCCCAGGCTGGTCTTGAACTCCTGGACTCAAGAAATCCTGAAGCCTCGGCCTTCCAAAGTGCTGGGATCACAAGTGTGGGCCATTGTGCCCAGCTCAGGATAATCTTTAGGGACTCCTTTAGGCTGGACCTGCACTCCTCCCTGTGCTTCTGGAGCCCTTGTCCCTGTCTTCTTTGTCATAGCTGTTGTCCTGCCAGATTAGAGAGGTCATCTATGCCATTGACCTTGTGCTTCAACTCTGTATCCTCAGTGTCCAGCACATGGTGTGGATAGAGTTGGCACACTATGCACAGATGTCTCAGAGCAGAGAGGTAGTATTTCTATTCAGAAGCACACCTACCATTTTGACTAGCATCATGGTTGTCTGGGAGTGTATATTGGTTAAATTTTTCATCAGTCTTGACACCTAAGATCTGTGCAGTTTCTTGCAAGTACATTATGCCTCAATGAAACACCATTAACCTAAAAATGTTCTTTAAAAAGAAAAAGGAAGAAAAAGTCTCCATAACTATCTTCCATTGCTTTAGCTTTCTAGGAGAGGAGGATGTTTGCTCTGGGATTGAAAGCAGAGACAAAGAGAGCTGAAATCCTTCTCTAGGAAAAGGCAACATCTAGGACCTCCTGTTACAGCCACTTTCCTACTAAAGGAAGGCTGTCCCCTTGATGGTGAAGTGTATAGGAACCCCACGTGGCGGCCACCTTACTGAGTGATGCTTTTCAAAGGCCGTTCATAGATTCTCTTTTGTTTGGTCTTTAAGACAGTAAGTGTTGATACAGCAACAAAGTCTTTCTGTCAGGATACCCAGCCAAGGCAGTCGTCTCAGCTTGGGGCAGGGGTGCAAGCCACAGAGAAGCTTTGAGAAACAGGAACGTGAGGCAGAAATGTGCAGTGATGAGCCTGGGATCCAAAGACCTGTCCAGGAAGTTCCTCAGCTGTCAGGGGAGCACAGGGATGGGGTGCCCAGGAAAGGGCCCCCAGTGTTGTGAACTGGGTGAGCTGGGGTGCAGTCCCTCCCAGGCCAGCCAAGTTAAAAATATGGGCCTAGGGCTGAAACAAAGATGAGCTCAAGTCCTGGCGTGGCCACCTTGTAGCTTGTGTGACCCTGAGCAAGACAGTTAACCCCTGAGAGTCTTGCATCTGTCCCCTGTTAAATAGTCCTAGTCCTTACCAGGCGGGTGCAGGAGGAGGGAGGCAGCCTGTGCCAGTCTGCTCAGGCTGCTGTAACAAAGCACTGCAGACCAGATGTCCTGAACCACAGACGTTTATTACCTCCCAGCATTTCAAGTCAGTGATAGCAAAGCATTAACTCATGGGTGCGGAGCCCTTGTAAGTAGAGGACCTGTGTGACTGCCTAGGCTGCACACTCGTGCCACTGACCTTGGTTCTAATCTTGGGCCTGCTCCTTTTTTTTTTTTTTTTTTTTTTTTTTCTGAGAGAGTCTCATTCTCTTGCCTGGGCTAGAGTGCCATGTCTTCAGCCTAGCTCACAGCAACCTCAAACTCCTGAACTCAAGCAATCCTCCTGCCATGACACCATGCCCAGCTAATTTTTTTCTATTTTTAATTGTTTCAGTAATTTCTTTCCATTTATAGTAGAGTTTGGGTCTCCCTCTTGCTCAGGCTGGTCTTGAACCCCTAAGCTCAAGCAATCCTCCTGCCTCGGCCTCCCAGAGTGCCAGGATTACAGGCATGAGCCACCTTGTCTGGCCCGGGCCTGCTCTTGAAACAAATCAGGTGTATGCCACAGTATCATGTTGAGAAAAGGCATTAGAAACATCCAAGTGCTGGACTTGAAGATTGAGAGCTTCCTGAAGTAACATGCCTTCCACTTCCTAGCACTTGGGATCTTTTGGAATTTTCGAATGAGTTTGCTTACCCTCAGTACTCCCTCCTCATTCCCTGCTCAAGAGACACTTACCAAGCATATAGCAGCCTTTCACCCTTTCACATTGATGTCCTGGAAGGATCAGAGTCAAGGGGGACCATCCATCCCCTGGGGCTCAGACCCACAGCACTGCTTGTGCCTCTGCCCTGGGGTTGGAACAGTCTTGCTCATCCTGCAGCCTGGGGAATCCCAGCATTCCCCAGCAACAACATCCATCTGGACCTGCTGCTAGGGAAACCCTGGGATTTCCATAGCTACCGAGGGTACACCGAGCATCTCTGCTCCCACAGCTGCATATATCTGGTGTCAGCAGAAGAGGGGGAAGGGAGCTGATCAGCTACTGCCAATGCAGGGCAGAGCTGGGCTTTCTGAATCTCATTACCTGCACAGACAAACCGGTAAATAGGTCATCATGGGGGGGGGCACTCCTCTAGGCTGATAATCCCTCCTCACCCAGAAGTCTCCAAGAGATGGCCAGTCAATTTGGAGTTGTGCAGTCTGCTGGGCTCCCACAGCACATGATGCCCCTGGCACAGGAATCACCAGATCACACTGTATCTCTGTATCTGTGTGTCCTCCTACCCTCTTCATCATGGGCTGTTGTGTCCCTGGTGCACAGCACAGGGCAGGGATTCTGAATCTTCTTGGTTTTCTTGGGGAAGCCTGCGAGTCCCTTCTCAGAGTAATGTTTTTGAAGGAAATAAAATAGGAAGGAATACAAAAGAAAAAACTTTTATTGAAATACATTCATCAGAATATTTCTAAACCTGTAATTGTGATACCATAAAATATATGTGCATCTTCATTAATGTGTTAAATAATAAAATCAAGTGGCATGTCTAATAACTACTATAATTTGGAAGTAGCCACAAGTGTAAAGGATATTTTGAGAGAGCTGCTGCCACTGTTACTGTGACATGAAAATACCAGGGATTCCTCTTGGTGTCAAAGTGACAAGTACTGCTAATCTTCTTGTGGTTGGTTGCCTGCATTCATTACCCATAATGCTAAATTTCAGTTAAAGGTTAGTGAACACAAAAATGTGTATTTTCACTATCGAATTCCAGAGACTCCCTGAATTTCTGGATGTTGTGAACTCCAGGTGTGGACATTGCACAGTGCATGAGTGAATGAATTCATGCCCAGAGTCCTCAGACGAGTGAGTGTCTCAGCAAAAGGGAGGGAGGCTTTGTTACTTGCAGGCCATCACCCTGCTCCTGGTGACCTCTTCCTTCAAGAGTGGAGAAATTTCGGCAAGTGATGTTGTGACAACTGGATATCCTTAAGAAAAAGAATGATGTTGGACCTCATTTTCCATGATATACAAAAAAATCAACACAAAATGCACGAGAGTCCTAAACAGAAGTGTTAAAAGTTTGAAATGTCTAGAGGAAAATGGCAAAATCTTGATGGCATTGGATGTGGTAATGCTTTTCTAGATACAACAGCAAAAATACAGGCAGCATAAGAACAAATAGACAAATGGGACTAAATGTAAAATGTCTGCACATCAAAGGAACAATCAAGAGTGTAAAAGTCAGTCCATGGAATCGGAGACAATATTTAAAATTCATGTATCTGATGAAGGGTTACTATCTATGATATATAAAGAACATGCACAACTGAACAACAACAACAAAAACAAACAACAAGATTAAAACATGGGCAAATGCCTGCAATAGATGTTTCTTTCCGAGGAAGGTATACAAACTACAAAAAAAAAAAAAAAGAAAGAAAAAGAAAAAAGAAAAAAACAACCACATGAAAAGATGTTCAACATCACCAATTAAAAGGGAAATACAAACCAAAACTGCTATCACACACATTAGGATGACTCCTATGCAAAAACCAGAAAGTAACAAGTGTTGATTAGGATGTGAAGACACTGGAATCCTTGGGCACTGTTGATGCCAACGTAAAACAGTGAAGCCACTGTGGAAAACAGTATGAAGGTTCCTCAGAGAATTAAAAATAGAATGACCATGTGATCCATGAACCCACTGGTGGGTTCACATCCAAATGATTTGAAAGCAGATTGAAGAGCTATTTGTACACCATGTTCACAGCCTCCTTCCTAAGAGGCAAGAGGTGGAAATAACACAAGTGTCCATTCACGGATGAACTAATAAGCAAAATGTGGTCCATACATAGAATAGAATATGACGCAGTCTTAAAAAGGAGGGAATTCTTCCTTTTTTTTTTTTTTTTTTTTTTTTTTTTTGACAGAGTCTGAGTCTTTTGCCTGGGCTAGAGTGCCATGGGATCAGCCTAGCTCACAGAAACCTCAACCTCCTGGACTCAAGTGATCGTCCTGCCTCAGACTCCCAAGTAGCTGAGACTACAGGCATGTGCCACCATGTGCAGCTAATGTTTTCTGTATATTTTTAGTTGTCCAGCTAATTTATATATTATTATTTTATTTTTAGTAGAAATGGGTTCTTGCTCTTGGTCAGGCTGGTCTCGAACTCCTAAGCTCAAATGATCCGCCTGCCTTGGCCTCCTAGAGTGCTAGGATTACAGGCGTGAGCCCCCATGCCCAACCTAAAGTGAGGACTTCTGACACAGGCTACAGCATGGGTGAACCTGGAGGATGTCATGCTCAGTGAAATGAGCCGGTCACAAAAGGACAAATACTGCATAATTCCATTGATATGAGGTCCCTAGAGTAGTCAAATCCATAGAGCTAGAAGAAGAGTGGGCCCCAGGAGCTGGGGAAGGGGCACAGGGGTCGGTGCTTCATGAGGACACAGTTTCAGTTGGGAAGGTGAACAAGGTCTGTGGATGGATGGTGTGGAAGGCTGCACAACACCGGGAATGTGCTTAATGTACTGCTGAATTGTGCACTTAAAAATAATTATCATGGTATATTTTATGAGATGTGTATTTTACCATAATTAAAAGTAAAAAGAGGTGAGGAAAGGAGCAGTAGCCTCTTGGCTTGGAAAAGCTGCTCATGAATCCTGGCATTGGCCTGGCAGGGAACAGCTTTCCTTTGTGGTCCTGCAACCCAAGGATGAGCAAGCTGGCACTGGGGACAGATGACCCCAGATCCTGCACTGCTTGTGGGCTATCTTGGAAGGACTGTGAGTCCTGGGGATCTGCCAATGGCTCTTAGCTCCAGGCATCATTTGCAAACTATTAGTGAGGGAAAGGGGCCCCTGGTGGCCTGGGGGAGATGGGGGCAGCCAGAAGAGGCAAGCAGGCTGCTAAATGTGTGGAGGTGGCAGAGGCAGATACAAACCTTGCCACTAAGCTGGCCTGACCCTCAGAAAGAGGCTTTCTCTTCCCAGGACCATTGCCTCTTGGGTCTTCCCAGGCTTCTTTGCCAGAAAAAACTGCTTCCTACCCTGGCCACTGCCAGCTTAAATCATGACAAAAATTATGCATTTCTAGGGACATTGTGAGGTCTAGTGACTTTGACTTTTGTCCAGCATCAATGTCATATTTTCCAGAGTTGTCCAATGTGAATGGTTGGCCATGTCCCTGCAGGCAGACTTCCAGAGACTTTGCAGGTAGCTCTGAGGTCGGTGGCCTAACTGCAAAGTCACTGGCTACTTAAGGTGATGCTTGAATTTGTGGAGCTCTCCCAAATCTATGGGGCCTGCTCTGGCTCATTTTGACTGAGTCCTCTTCCAGCTGGGGACAAGGGTCGAATGGTGTTGGCCTCTCCCCACCTTGGATTTCATTAAAGGATTGGTCACTTTTGGAGAAGCTTTTCTCTTCAAAGTCCCTCAAAAGTGTAGTATTGTCTTCCTGGGCACCTGCAAGGACAACAGGGAGATCACAGAAGGGCATTGGTTTGGGGGAAGAGGGTGGAGGTGGTGTGGGAGCATGGGAAGGGGTGTGGCCTGGGGGCATTTATGTTGGGCGAGGACAGGGGGAGTCTGTGGGACAGGACACGGGGGTAAGGCAGGGAGGTGCTTCACCCACCTTGAAGCTGCCTCTGGACATGGGTTGATGAGGGGCCTTCCTCTTCTTCCCCACTTTGATGTTTGTGGGTGTTTGTTCAATGATGGTGCCAGAGGCTTGTGATTTCCTGGTCATCGTCAGGATGTCAGTGCTTCCCAGCAGTCTACCCAGGACACCTGACCTCCCTATACACACCCTCCCTGGGATAGGGCCCGGCCACACCCCTTGAGCTTTCTTAGGCCACTGAGCCACTCCCTAGCCAATGGGAGCCCTGTGGGATCCTAGACATCAGAATGCATCATCCTGACACCTGCATGTGGATGGGTGGATGCTGGAAGGCCTGTATACCCTGGTTGGAGAAAGGGAAGATTTCTTTAGCACCCATAAACATCCTTGCTAATGGATCTGCCACCCTCCTCATCTCCCCTGTTAAATTCTGGTGGGTCACATGGCAGGGAGAAGATGTCTCCCACAAGCTCTTTTTCGTGGCCACCCCATTCAGCGGTTCACCGGTTCTCTCCCACCCTTCAGCATTACATACTGTTTATATTTCTTACCTAAAGTCCTGTCAAGGTAATGTGGCTATATTTTCTCAGGAAATATGAACCATTCCTCTTCTGTCTACAGATTGTTTTGAAGCACCTTAAAGACCATCCCTTTTTTGGCTACTACCAAGGAACTTTTCCATCCACACCCTTTTCTCATGGTTCACATAAGATTTCCTTGGTTTTCTGTTTTCCAATCTGAAATCACTGCTTTCAGGCTGTAAAGACTTCAGTGAATAAATTGTTCCACTCCATATTGTAGTTTGCTTTCAAATGTGGGATCATGTTCATCTCATTAGGTGAAGAGCACAGGCTTGTGCTTATACAGTGAAGGGGGCAAAGAGGCAGATATTTTGGTACTGGAAGTTGTGCCATGTGTCTGCATGTAGGAAACTACAACCTGAGACTGATGAGATCATGGTTGGCCGGTGGGGGTCAGCTTCAAAACTGTACTTGATGTTCTTTCTAGTGTGACAAGGGAAAGGACGACCTCCACATTGAAAGGGAAAAGTAAAACTATGTTTATTCATAGACAACATGCAGAAAATCCTACCAATCTAATTAAGTGCTTCTAGAACTAATAACTGGATTTAGCAAGGTTGCAGAATACAAAATCAATATCAAACCAATTGTATTTTTATAATTATAGCAATGAATATTTGGAAACTGAAACGGATCAACAGGGTAATTTAAATTATCCTTGGAAAATATGAAAATCTAGGGATAAATGTAATGAAATTTGTATAACAGAAGATCTGTGTACTGAAAACTACAAAATGTTGAAGAGATAAATTAATAAAGATTGAAATATATGGAGATAGATATCTTGTTCAAAGGTTTGGAGACTCAATTTTGTTAACATGTCCGTTCTTCCCAAATTCATTTATGGGTTTCATGCCATACCACCCAAAATCCAGAAGACTTTTAAAATAGAAATTGGCAGCCACATAGCTAAAAGAATCTTGCAAAACAGAGAACAAAGATGGAGGTGTCACTCTCCTTAATTGTAAGGTTTCTTACAAAGTGAGAGTGTGGTATTGGCATAATGATAGGAAGACATCAATGGAAAAGAATAAAAAGTGCAGAAACAGACCCACACATGTACACACATATAGACAACTCATTATCAACAAAGATACAAAGAAAAATTAGAGGAAAAAGGAGAAATGGTATTTTTAACAATTTGGTCTGGAATAATCACATGTCTACATGGACAAACATACATTTCAATCTATACCTCAAACCATATATAAAAGTAACTAAAAATGAGTCATAGACCTATATGTACAACTAAATGTATAAATCTTCTAGGAGAAACAAAGAAGAAACTAGGTGTTGCCTTTGCTTAGTCAACAATGTCTTAGATACAGCAAAAAAAGTTCGAACAAGTAATTTTTAAATATTTACAAATTTAAGTTTTGAAATTAAGATCAGATCGTCAAAGACATTGTTAAGAGAGAGAAAAGACAAGCTATACACTGGGATGAAATATTCAGAAACCACATTATGATAAAGGTCTCATGTTCCAAGCATATAAAGCACTCTAAAACCTTAATAAGAAGGAATCAAAAAAACCAATGAACAATGGGCAGAAGATTTGAACAGGTCTTGAAAAGGACATCTCTAAAAACTCAATAAGCAGATATCAAGCAACCTAATGAATAATGGGCAGAGGATTTGAACATTTCTTGAAAATGACATGCACACGCCAAATATCCTCCTACGTACAAGCTCAACATTACTAGTCATAAAGGAAAGGCAAACAAAAATCACAATGAGATACCAACATCCACCTGTGAGAATGGCTAATATTGAAAACACTGGCCATGTTGGTGAGGTTTTAGAGCACTAGAACTCTCACATGTACCTGGTGAGAATATAAAAGTTTTCAGGCCTTTTTCAAAAAAGTTTAGCAGCTTCTTAAAATGTTAGAGGGCACCTACCATGTGATGCAGGCATATCACTTCTAGGTCATACTACAAAAATTTTCCCAAATTCAAAAGCTTGTATAACGACAGAAGGCAGATCTGTGGTTGGCTGGGGATGGAGGTTCAGGGATGAGTACAGAGAAGGAATTATGAAGGGTACAAGAAAACTTTTCAGTGTGATGGATCTGTTCACTATCTGTATTATGGTGATGGTTTCCTGGTTGTATACATATACCAAAGCTTATCAGATTAACACATCATGCAGATTGTTATATGGCAAATGTACTTCAATAAAGCTGTTTTTAAAAAATTGTGTTTTCTTCAGGAAAAAAAACAAACTTTTAAAAAGAATAAATGTAAAACACTTAGAAAGGGAGAATATTTAGTCACTGAAATTACTTAGAAGTGCTGGAGTAAAGTGTTAATAAAAATCAAAAGTTCAAACTCTGGTTTATTACTCTCTAAAAAATTCTTTGTAAGGACACAAATTCTGCCTGCAGGAAGAATGGAGAAGATGCATTTTCCCCTATTCCTCCTGCTAAGTACAACAAAACAGCCTGGACATTGTACATAAAACAAGCATAATAAGACTCTGAGTAGTACAAAAAGAAAGCAAATTGTCTAGTGACCTTGGGACACAAGGAATGACATGGCAGTGAGTTCCTTTGGTTTTCTCTTTGCCTCTTATGTGCCAAACTTGGAGATAAAGAAGCAGCAACTTGGAAATTCCAATAGACACAGACAAAAATGCCCAAATGAAAGCTTCCTCTTTCTAGCCAAAAGACCAGAAAAGGGGCAACCTGGTAAGGCAGAAAACTTTTTGACAATAACTGCTCTCCTCTGGCCAAGCAACAGAAGCAGCTGTGGCTCCATCCCAACCAGCCAGCAAAGACCAAGAGGCTCCATGTAGGAGGCAGCAATGAGGCAGTCCTTCCCCTCACTGCCAAGGAGATATTCAGGGGAGGCCTAGCAGGGAGTAGGAACTCCCACAAATGGCCAGCTGTTAACAAAGAGAATCCTTTTGGGTGTTAGTGGAGGCCAAGTCAGGAACCTGGTCTTCCACTCCCATGTGACTGTGATGAAGAAGTGGGCCCCTTCCTCTGCTTAAACAATTTCAGAGGAAGTTAGTTAAAACAGAAAGTTTGAATAAGATCTAAACTCATGGTACAATATTAAAATGTCTAGAATACTGCATATACATACATATGTATGTATATATTTGACTCATCATGCCAAGAACCAGGAAAATCTCAACTTGAATGAGAACAATGACATGGGCATAGATATTAGAATTATCTGGAAGTATTAGAAATAAACCATCACAAGAATACTCCACATGGGGCACGGTGGCTGACACCTGTAATCCCAGCACTCTGGTAGGCTGACGTGGAGTGATTGCTTGATGTCAGGAGTTTGAGACCAGCCTGAGCAAGAACAAGTCCCCATTTCTATGAAAATAGAAAAAGTATCTAGGCATCATGCAAACACCTGTAGTCCCAGCTACTCAGGTGGCTCAGGCAGGAGGATTGCTTGAGCCCAGGAGTTTGAGGCTGCTGTGAGCTACAGTGATGTGACTGCACTCTAGCTGGGGTGACAGAGAGAGACTCTGTCTCAAAAAAAATGTATGCTTCAATGAGGATTTATAAACACATTCAAATCAGATGAAAACAGAAGTCTCAGCAAAGAGATAGGATATAAGAAAAGAACCAAATGGAAAGTTTAGAACTGAAAAATGTATACAATAACTGAAATAAAAACCTTAATTGATGTTTCCAACAACGGAATGGACAGAATAGAGGAGAGAATCAGTGAACTGAAGATAGAGCAACAGAAAAGTTCCAATCTGAACAGCAGAGAAAAAAGATAGATAGAAAAAAATAAGGCCTGAGGGACAATAGGGTTATAATAAAGATCTGATATTTCTGTTATCAGAATCCCAGAAGGAGCGAAAAAGAGGCTAGGATTGAAACTGTATTGAAATAAATTCCTAAAAACCTCCTATATTGGGCAAAAGTCATAAACTTATATAGCACACATATTAAAGAAACTGAGTGAATTCCAAACAGGATAAACTCCAAGAAATCCATACCAAGATGTGTCATAATCAGAATGGCAGAAAACTAAAGACAAAGATAAATTTTTTAAATCAATGAAAGAGAAATGACAACTTACCTAAAGGGAATAAGAATTCAAACGACAGGGGAATTCCTATCAGAAAACATGGATGCCAGAAAAGTGGCACAAGAGCTTTCAAGCGCAGAAAAAACGTCTAACTACACCAACTAAAAAACAAGGGAAGAGTGTATTTAGAAGAAATGACACAGCTATAGGGTGCCTGTATGAAACTCACTTCAAATACAGTGATAAAAATAGATTGAAAGTACACATGAATGTTCATGGCTCCTTTATTTTTAATAGTCAATAATTGGAAACAACAAAAATGTCCTTCAATAAATGAATGGTTAAACGTCCTGTGGCACATACTGCTCTGCAATAAAAATGAGCAAATGTATTGAAACATGAAACAGCTTATATGGACCTCAAGGGCATTATGCTGAGTGAAAAAATCCAATATCAAAATCCAGTTTCATACTGCAGTATTATATATCATATAGATTAATAAGATTCTTGAAATAACAATATAAATATGAGAACAGATAATTGGTTTCCAAGGGTTAGGAATTGTGAGGGGAGAAAGGTGAGTGCGATTATAAAGGAGTAGTACTAGAGAGGTCTTTGTAGGAGAAATAGTATGTATGGTGTCTTGATCTGTATCTTGACTGTGCACAAATCTATACATCTGATAAATTGTCACATTGTTTGAATGTCAATTTGCTGGTTTTAAACTGGTACTGTAGTAACCCCTGTATAAAACCAGATGAACAGGACTTAGGACCTTTCTATTATGTTTGTACCTTCATTAAATCTATAATTATTTCAACATAAACCATTTTTAAAAAGGAAATACAGGCTTCAATTTTTGGTAACATATTTTAAAACATATTCTGAATAACCTGCATTAAGAAAAAAAAAAAAAAAACTAAAGTACTGATAAATCAGTCAAATCTTGTTAAATGCATAACTCTTTGGCATTAAAGTGTGGAATTCATGGGAACCATGGATGATACGATAGGGAGAATCCTGGGATGTGAGAGAGTATCAAATTCATCTTTCATCCTTGGGATTTCTGGAAAATCTTGGAACCATTTAGCTTCCAGTGCATGTGTACATGAAGTACAGAGTACAAGAAATGAAGCCTAGGGCCTTCCCAAGATGCGGAGTTTGTGAGAGAGAAAAAGGAGATCTAATAGAAGCTCATCTGCTTGGGAATTTGCTACAATATCAGATAAATGGGACAACCAAGCAATTTGGTTGTCATGGCCTTTGTATTGGGTAGAGGAAAAAAAATAACACCCTGAAAAATTACGAGTTTTATAAATTATTTATTTTATAAGACACTGGTTTCCAGAGTAAATCAAAACACTACAACTCAAAGATAAAAGGACAGATATGCCAATTACAAAATGGGCAGAAGATCAGAATAGATGTTTCTCCAAAAAGATCCATGAATTACCAATAAGTACAATAGAAGCAGCTCAATCTTGTTAGTCATTAGGGAAATACAAATAAAAGCCACAGTGAGATACCACTTCACATCCCTTAGGATGGCTAGAATCTAAAAGACAGATAATAACATGAGTCGGTGGGGATGTGGAGAAATTGGAACCATCCTATGTTGCTGGTGGGATTGTAAAATTGTGCAGTCATTTTGGAAAAGAGTTTGGCAGTTGTTCAGAAAGGTAAACATTGGGTCACCCAGCAATTCCACTCCTACACCCAAAAGAAATGAAAATATATGTCCATCCAAAAACCTGTACAGAAATGTTTATGGCAGCACCACTCACAATATCCAAAAGGTAGAAACAACCTAAATGTCCCTCAAAGGATGAGAAGATCATCCCAAAGTGGTATATCCATATAGTGGGATAATAGCTGACTCTAAAAACAATGGAGTTATGATACATGCTACAACATGAATGAAGCTTGAAAACATCATGCTAAGTAAAGAAGCCATTCACAAAAGACGACATATTGTGTGGTTCTATTTATAAAAAAGACTCAGTATAGGAAAACTTATGGGGATAGAAAGGAGACTTGTGATTGCCTAGGGCTGAGTGTGTGAGGTTGGAAAAAAATGGACAGTGAACTTGAATGGGTATTGGGTTGATGGAAATCTTCTAAAATTGACTGCAGTGATGGTTTCACACTTCTGTGAACATCCTAAAAGCCATTGAATTGTACACTTTAAATTCATTGTTTTTATGTATTTGAATTATATCTCAATACAGCTATTTTATTTTTTATTTATTTTTGAATTATTTTTTCAAATTTAATTTAATTAACTTATTTTTTATTTCAGCATATTTCGGGATACACATGTTTAGGTTACGTACAGTGCCTTTGCACCGCCTGAGTCAGAGGTTCAAGCATGTCCGTCCCCCAGACGGTGTGCACCATACCTGTTAGGTGTGAACATAGCCATCCTCTCTTATCCCCACCCACGTGCCCGACACTCGATGTATGGTAGTACTATGTGTGCACTTAGCTGTTGATCATTTAATACCAATTTGATGGTGAGTATATATGGTGCTTGTTTTTCCATTCTTGGGATACTTCACTTAATAGAATGGGTTCCAGCTCCATCCAAGATAACATAAGGGGTTCACCATTGATTTTTGTGGCTTAGTAGAAATCCATGGTATACATATAACACATTTTATTAATCCACTCGTGTATTGATGGGCATTTGGGTTGTTTCCACATCTTTGTGATTGTGAATTGTGCTTCTGTAAACATTCAAGTGCAGATGTCTTTTTACAGAAAGTCTTTTGTTCCTTTGAGTAGATGTCAAGTAATGCGATCGCTGGGTCAAATGGCAGTTCCACCTGTAGCTCTTTGATGTCTCTCCATAAAACTTTCCACAGAGGTTGTACTAGTTTGCAGTCCCACCAGCAGTGTATAAGTGTTCCTATCTCTCCACATCCACACCAACATTTATTGTTTTGGGACTTTCTGCTAAAGACCATTCTCACTGGAGATAAGTGATATCTCACTGTGGCTTGGATGTGCATTTCCCTCATGATTAGAGATGTTGAGCATTTTCTCATATTTGTTATCCATTAATCTGTCTTCTTTTGAAAAATTTCCGTTCATGTTCTTTGCCTACTTTTTAATGGGTTGTTTTCTTTTATCTTGCTGATTTTTCTGAGTTCTACATAGGTTCTAGTCATGAACCCTTTATCAGATGTGTAGCATGCAAATATTTTGTCCCACATAAAGCTGCTTTTAAAAGCAATCCCAAGAATAATATGAGCAATGTGATGTCATTTCTATAAATTGATGGATGGTTGAAGTACTAGTTAGAAACCTTTTGTCAGTAGATCTGACATTCATATTTCCTGAGTCTATGCCAATTTTTCATTCATGTTCTTACTTCTTTCTCCTTTTCCTTCCCTTCTTTTCCATCCTTTCAAAATCAGGCCCTTTCTTGTCACTTATATGCTTCATGGTTCTTTTATTTGAAAATATTTCTCTTCTCTTCCTTTCCTCCCTGTCTCCCATCCTCTCTCCCTTCCTTCTTTCCTTTCTTCCTTTTTTCAAAACCAGGTTTAATATTTTCTCAGAGAATGATTTCAAGCTGGTTTTCTATAACCGATTGTAATCAGCATCAGATTTTCCCTTCAATTCACCATAATTCCTGACAGTGTCAGACTCATCCTCTGAGGTTTTTTTTTTGAAGAGCACAGATCTGTGAGATAGTAGAGGAAGTTTCTCACACAGGAATGGGGGTAGTTGCCATTCCATGCAAGTCTAAGGCCCTGGCTATGCACCTTCCAACTGAGTGTCTTAATTTCTTAATATTCTCCTTTCCTCATCTCCTCAGTGCTGCTGAATATTCAAAATGGGCAGCATTCATATAAATCCTGCTGTCTGGTGGTTGGACCAAGGGCCTACTTTTTTCTCCTTAATGGTCTACCTTGTATTTGCAGCCCTTGTTTCTGATTATTTCGAGAGTTCCTCATGTCTACCTGTTGGAATGAAGGAGAGAAGAGGCCTCTGGAAAAAGTGGTGTGAGTAGAGAAAGTGGAGAAACTCATCCATTAATGCCGGAATCATGGAGCTAGTAGAGGTAGATGAGGCCTTAGGTAGGGGTGGGTGCTCTGCAGGATGATATTGCCCCTAAAGTAGCCTTTTTGGCAGCTTGTGGGGGGTGTGGTCTCTTCGGGGAACCAGGTTGGGCTGGATATCTAATTCTGACTTTCCTGCTGTCTCTCAGCTTGACTGAGATCCTCATTTTCCTTTCAGAGCACCTCCAGAACACTGACAAGTCAGATTCCTGTATTTGAAACAAAATAATAGCAGAGACTAACAATTCCAGGAACTTTCTCTTGAAGACAAAGGGATTGCTTCTGCTTTCTTTCTTTCTCCAATTCTTCTATATGGCTGATCTTTGTCTGCAGTGTTGATAGATGGCCTCGAAATCTGGTCTACTGTTCTGTCCTTTCCTCTATTTCCACATTTTCTTTCCACTATTTTACTTAAAGGCTGACCAGACTGAAGGCTATAGCTGCAGTGGGTCCATGATGGGTGGGAGTAGAATTCTCCAGAGATCCTATCTCCCTCCACCTTTACTAGTTTTCTTGGGCACTAGGCACTGGGCACAACTGTCTTTAGTCTCCTCTCTGGTTCAAAGAACCTATAAAGATTCTAGTATCTACCTCCTGGGGACTAAGATCTCAGGCTGGCTGGCCAGCTCATCAATGGGTGATGCAATTGGTACTTGGAGGAACCTCTGGCAGTGTGGGTACCAATTTGGGAAGGCATGAGGCACGCTTTCTCCCTGGCACCCTCTGGACCTTTTCATATCAAGCAGCCTGGGAGGGAGCAGGGGAAAACTCTAAACATACTGTTCAGAAAGGTTACAGGTTGTAAGGTCAGTAAAGAAACATTAATTCTACTTATATATGGCTATAACAAAAAAATTAGAAATAAACACTAACACAATTTGTCACCACTAGATTTGGTGGTGACATAAGAAATGCTTAAAAGTACTCTATATATTGAACAAAACAATCGACACCCAACAGTGTGGAAACAACCAAAAGTAAAAACTCACAGCTCTTGCAAAACAGTAATACGAGGGAGAAAACAAAGCAACTAGATAGTAATCAACATGATGACTCATGTAATATCTAACATATCAATATTAACATTGAATGTAAATGGTCTAAATGCACCACTTAAAGGACACAGATTGGTGGAATAGATTGAAAAAAGCACAACCCAAATATACTCTGTCTTCAAGAAGCTTGTTTAGCTTGTAAAGATTTTCATAGATTGAAGGTAATGGGGTGGAAAAAAATATTCCACACATATGGAAACCAATAGCAAGCAGGAGTAGCTATTGTTATACCAGTGGGAACAGACTTTAAATCAGCAACAGTAAGAAAAGACAAAAATGGTCATTATACAAGGATAAAGGGATCAATTCAACAAGAAAATATAACAATTATAAATATATATGCACCTAAATCAGCAGGTCCCAGAGTCATAAAACAAATACCACAAGACTTAAGGAAAGAAACAAACAGCAACATCATGATATCCAGGGACTTCTACACTCCACTGACAGAACTGGGCAGACCATTGGACCTAAGATATTTTCAGAACATTCTACCCCCAAACTACAGAATATATATTCCTCTTATCTGCACATGGAACATTATTCAAGATAGATCATATGTTAGAAGACATAGCAAGTCTCAGGAAATTTAAAACAAATGAAATTCATACCATTTATCTTCTCAGGCCACAGTGGAATGAAAGTAGAAATCAACTCCAAGAGGAATTCTCAAAACTGCAAAAATATATGGAGATTTAGAAACCTGCTGCTGAAGGATCCTTGTGTCAATGACAAAATCAAGATGGAAATCAGAACCTTTTTTGAATTGAATGACAAAAATGACACAGGCTACCAAAATCACTGGGGCACAGTAAAAACAGTGCTGAGAGGAAAGTTCACAGCACTAAAAGCCGACATGTAAAAGACTTAAAGATTACAGATTAACAACCTAATATCACACCTCAAGGAACTAGAGAAAGGAGAAGAAACCAAATCCAAAGCTAGCAGAGGAAGTGAAACAAAGATCAAAGCAAATCTAAACAAAATTAAAACAAAGAAACCTGCATAGGATCAATAAAATGAAAACTTGGCTCTTTGAAAAGATAAACAAAAGAAATAGGCCACTAGTTAGCCTAAGGAAGAATAGAAGAGAAAGAGTTCAAATAAGCTCCGTCATAAATAAAAAGAATACATTACAATTCATATCACGGAAATAAAAAATGCCATCCAAGACTACTAGGTAAACCTCCACACCCAAACTAGAAAATTTAGAGGAAATGGATACAGTTTTGGAAACACACAACTTCCCAGGCTTGAATCAGGAAGAAATAGAAATGCTTACCTGACCAACAGCAAGCAGCGTGATTCAAAGAGTAATAAAAAAAAAAAAAAATCTCCCAAAACCAAAAAGACCGGGACCACACAGACTAACAGCTGAATTCTACCAGACCTATAAGGAAGAACTGCCACCTATTGTACTGAAACTATTCTATAACACTGAGAAGGAGGGAATCCTTCTTAACTCATTCTATGAATCCAGCATCACGCTGATGCCAAAGCCAGGAAAAGCAGCAACAACAATAAAAGCAAACTACAGACCAATATCTCACATGAATATAAATGCAAAAATCCTCAACAAAATACCAGCAAAGCAAATGCAACTGCACATCGAAAAGATAGATGAAAACATAAGGGGAAAACTCCTTAACATTAGTTTTGGCAATTGCTTTATGCCTACTACTCCAAGTGGTCTTGGTAATGTCTTCTGAGAATATTCAGCATTTCTGCCTCGGTGATCGGCTCCTTCATTAGATACTTGAGGAGCAGGAAATCAAGGAAATCAAACATTTTCTGTTGTAGCTCTTCTTGCAGTATGGACGCCTGGACTGCCAGGTGCTGGGAGGTGCTTAGCCTCTCCTTTTCTTCAGTGATGGAGCCTTCAATGTAGTGGTGCTCTGGATTGGAGGCCAGGCCAGTGGGAGAGGAGAAGGCTACCTGAGGACTCAGTGTTGCAGCAGCAAACTCTTTCAGGGTGCCCGGGGTGACAGTAGGTGAGGAAGCAGCTGTCCCCTCCTCGTGAACCCCGGGAGCCTGTGCACCCTCCAGGTGCTGCACCTCTCTTGGGGTCTGAAGGCGCTGATTCCTTTGAAAGAGGTGGGGAGGCATGACAACTCTGGTCAGGGACAGCAGGCAGGGGTGAGGGCAGGAGCTGGGTGATGGGGACCCACACACCTGGGAAGAGAGAGAACATGTCAGTGGCCTCAGTAAGAACCACACCTGGGGGCTCTTACAAAGTGCAACCTACAGGCTTTCTCCTTAGGTGATGCCCTGGGGCCTCCCAGGGCTCCTCTCCTCCTGGTCAGCCTATCCCCTCAGCACATGAACAAGAAAAGGAGATGGCTCCTCAGGCGCAGCTGGCCCACAGAGTGTGAGGCTCCAGAGCTGACAGTCGGTGGGTGGGGCCAGGCACTATTGGGTCCCCTCTGTCCTGGGGAGGGCAGGGCCTCTAGCAACATTCAGAGTGTGCACCTCACCTTGACTCCTGTCACGGCCTGGGCCTCCTCTGCTCTGTGACCTGAGGACACTGCCTCAGACCAAGGTCTCACTGTGGGTTCCTGGAGCCCCTGTAAGGGCAAGTGAGGGGGCCTCAGGCTGAAAATACATGCACAGCCCTGGTACCCATAGTGCTGTCAGGAGGGTGGGCCAGGCTCTGTGAGGTCCCCACCGTTCTGGGGCCAGCACATCTGGTCACCCATGCTTGGGTCCTCCCAGGGCTAACAACTGACATAGGGGATGGACGGGCTCTCTCTCTTGGGGGTACGAGGTCCCGTCACTCATCCCCCTGTGTCTTCACCTTGATAAAGCCTAGCAGGCCTGGGACGCTTTTCTGTGCCGACCTGGGGTTGTGAACTTCAGACCAAAATTGTAACCACACTCAGCCCCTTCAGGCATTAGATAGGGTGCACCAGGTCTGGACATGCTGCCTGGACCTTCCAGGGCTGACTGTGGGGACAGGGTGTTTCTGTGAGGCCTCCACTCTTCTGGAGTTGGATACACCTAGTCCTCAATCACACCAAGGTGTTCACCTTCCTCTTGGTTGTAAAAAAGCATGGATGTACCACATGTGGCCACCCTACCCAGAGTCTCCCAGCGATGAAAGCAGGGGCAAGGTTGGGGCTCCTCTGTCCTGGGATCCTAGGTCTCTGTCCACCTCTTGTCTCCCAGCAGTGTCTGGGCATCTCCCTCTGCTCACCTGAGGCCGTGCTCACTATACCAACCCCCTACCCTCCCTTAGACCCGGAAGTGGCTGTCCAGACGCATGTGCCAGGCCATCCTGCACAGGACCTCCCAGGGTTGACAGAAGGACAGGCATCTGTGGGGTTCCCCCCTCTCCTGAAGTCTAAGGCTCCCTCCCCTCCTCCTTATCTGTGTGTTCTCATCTTGGCTACCTGGTACAGCCTGCATCCCTTCCACTCACACCAAGGCCCTTACTTCTCTCTAAGCCACTAGGCGTAAATGAGTGGACGTCACATCTGGACCCCACATCCGAGGCTTCCCAGGGCTGACACTGGGGGTGGAATGGGATGGGCGGTGGGAGGCCTCAGTTCTCCCTCTGTGTCTGGACCTTCATGCCTGGCAGAGCCTGGATCACCACGCTCTACAGCCCTGACTCAGCCCCAGGTCAGAGCAGGCTCTGACTCCCACAGTCCCCTGAGGAAGAAGTTGGGGGGAGGAGGAGCACAGCCTGACATGTCTGCCGGGGTGTGGCCCATGGCTGACAGCAAAGGCAGGGCTGGATTATTTGGGGACTCTCCAGGTGGGGTGGGGCCCTCTCAGTTCACCCTAAGCATCTCACCTCACTCCTAACAGAGCCTGGGCCCTCTCATTTCCGCTGATCTGAAGTCTGTGCCTCAGGTAACGGCCTTGCCTCTTTCAGCTCCCCAGATGGACGTCAGTGGACGTCACATCAGGCCCCATACACGAGCTTCCCAGGGCTAACAGCAGGGATAAGGATGGACTGTGGGGCCCCCTGCTGGGATACGGCAGAGCTTGGATCTCGGCCCTCTATGGCCCTTAGTTGACCCTGGGTCACATCAACATATGACTCCCAGAGTCCCTTGTGTTCTAAACGGGAATGGCTCAGCCTGACAAGTCTGTCCCACAGTGGCCTAGGGATAATAACAGGGGCAGAGCTGGATTATTTCGGTCCCTCTGCCTGTAGTGCGGACCTTGTCATCCCTCCTTCAGTGTCTCACCTTCACTGTTAACAGAGCCTGGGCCCTCTGCCCTCCACTGAGTTGAAGTCTGGACCTCACACCAAGGCTCTCACCTCTGTCAACCCCTGAGGCAGAAGTCAATGGACATCACTGATAGCAGAGGCAGGGATGGGGCCCCTCTGTTATACAGTCTAAGGTTCCACTAGTCCTCCTTCAGTGTGTCACCTTGACTACCAATAGAACCTCGGACTCTGTCCACACTGGCAATGGGATTTCCCACCAGCTGACCCTGGGCCCCTTGCTTGGGGTACAGTGCTTGGGCCCCTTCCATTCTGGAGTCCAGTGCTGCCTTGGTACCCCTTCAGGGCCCTCACCTCGATTCCTACTGAGGCATGTGACACCTCCCTTGGCTAACATGATTATGTCCCCAGTAGACTAAGGCTTACACTGCCCTGAATCCCTTGAGGCAGTACTTCGCAGATCAACGCCTGTATTGTCGAGAATTGACAACTCTGCTAGAGTCTTCCAGGACTGACAGGGCAGAGATGGATTCTTTGGGACTCCTATGTTCTGGGGTGAGTGGACTCTCAATTTTCAGTTATGAGAGCCCTCATCTTGGTCCTTGGCTCCTTCATTCAGCACTCTGGGGGAAATGTCCTCTCCCTTCCACGTCGGACCATTTGTCCAGCTGTACCCTTGTAAAAAGTGACTCCAAGTCCCCGGCTAGATGCTAAATGGGGAGCTGTTGTATCCATGACCAAGGGTGAGCAGTCGTATATGTAGTGTTCTCTTATTCAAATCCCTTCTGTATCTATGTTTTGTACAATTTTAACTTCTGTTGTTTATGCTTTTTTCTTTAGTCGTTGATCCTACTTTGAAAAATGTCTATTTTGTAAGTATTTTCAAAGAATTGTGTTTTGTCAGTTATCTCTACTGTTATGTGCTTCATTATTCCTGCTTTTATCTTCAGTATTTCATACCTTCTAGTAACTTAAGATTCATATAATATTTACTCTTTAGTTCCTTGAATTGTACAGATGTTTTAAATATTTTAATTGTCTCATATATTTAAGGCTATTTCCTTCTGAGTATTACTTGGGCTGTATCACCCAGTTAGTGTTATATAGCTTTATGTGTATGACTTGAATTTTTTACAAGTTGAATATATTATTCTATTACTTATGCTATTCAATTTTCTGTATTCATCCCCAAAAGAGAGGTGTAAAATTATTTTTGAGAAGACTGTGAAAAGGATGATAGAAATAGAATGTCACTTGGAGGAGATTTCAGGTTCCAAAGGCATTTTATTTTGTTTTATTTTTGTCATCAGTTATAGAACAGTTTTAAACATATTTAAATGCTGTTGACAGAGTTGGGTTTATTGCATGAATGCAAAGAAGTTTAACACCAGAAGGTCAATTAATAAAACTGGCCAATGTAAGAATAAAGGATTTTCTAGGAGAATAGAAAACTCTATTTAATAGAGAGGGAATTTATTGCAGAGGACTGATTACACAAGTGATGGAGAAGTCAAACAAGGTCGAGTTGGAGAACCCAATAATTAGCCACACAGGGAAGTAACTCTCACCTGTAGGTGGGAAGGATACACACAGGAATGTAGCATTAATGAAGCCTAGTTATTGGGTTAAACAGGATCTGGAATCATGGTGGGACTATCTCTTGGTGGCTGCAGCCATGGACAATGTAGCCAATGAAGGAGAAGTCACCTGAGGCAGAAGAAGGAGCAAAAAATCCTCTAATTGCTCTATCTTTCTGAACCAAAATGGCAGCCAAATGTTGGTGAGCCTAGAAATTGGAGCCTCCAGGAGTCAAATCTTTTATAGTGGAGAGCAGAGTAGGAGACAATGAGAGATGGACCTGGGAGCAAATAGTCTCAGGCTGGCTAACTATATTAACAGATTGAATGAGACAAATCATATCTACAGTACATTTATTAATGTTTAAAACATTTTAAATTTTGGGGGGTACAAGTTGAATTCTGTTGTACATATATATTGCATAGTGGTGAAATCTGGGCTTTTGGTGTACCCATCAACTGAGTAGTGTACATTGTGCCCCATAGGTAATTTTGCATTCCTCACCTCCTCCCACTCTCACCCTTTTGAGTCTGCAATGTCCATTATACCACTCTGTGTGCCCTTATGTAGCCATAGTTTAGTTCCCACTTATAAGAAAGAATATGTAGCACTTATTTTTTTGTTCCAGAGCTACTTCACTTAGGGTAATGTCCTCCAATTCCCTCCAAGTTGCTTCAGAGGATATTATTTCACTCTTTCTTATTGTTGAATAGTACTCTATGGTATATATGCATATATATATGTATATATATATATATATAAATTTCTTAATCCATTCAGTTGATGGGCACTTAGGTGGATTCCATATTATTGCAATGGTGCATTGTGCTGTGATAAACATATGAGTAGAGATGTCTTTTGGATATAATGATTTCTTTTCCTCTGGGTAGATGCCCAGTACTGGGTTTGCAGGATCAAAATTAGATCTACTTTAGTTCTTTGAGAAAGTTTCATACTAATTTACATTCCCAGCTAGACTGTATAAGTGTTTCATTTCCACTGCATCCATACTAACAAATAAAGTTTTTTGACTTTTTAATAATGGCCATACTAATTCGAGTACATACATTCCCAACAAAAAGAGATATTTCTCAAAGTATAAAATATATTTCTACCCCACCGTCTCCCTCAAACTATAAAGTTTATAGCCATGAATCTAACTGTATGGAAAAATATAAAGCATTGTTTAGATAAATTAATAAAAACCTAACTTAAAATATAATATGATCATGGATATGAAGATTCAGTTGTATAAATATGTTAATTCTCCTTAATTTATCCTGGAATTGACTGGAATCTAAATAAAAAATCCCAAAGGCTTTGTGGGTGAATATGTCTGTTTTGTGCATGTCTGTGTGAAATGTGACCCAATGAGCGTAATGTTTAAATTGGCATGCAACAGGCTCAACATAGCCAAGACAGTCTTGAAGGAATAGAGGAAAATAAAACTAGTTACTCTACCAGATGAGTAAGAATTATTAAAATGCTAGAGTAATTAAGTTTGTGGTACTTGTTTCCTGGTTAGCAAGCAGATCAATGGAAATAGCATACTCTTGAAACAGATAGGCTTATATATGGACCGTTGATCTATGAAAAAGGTGCAACTGCAGAGAAGTGGGGAATCACAGTAGTTTTAGTGAAACAACTGGATCTCCATGTAGAAACCCCTTTGCATGTGGAATTCTTCTGAAGCTACAGAAAAATCAATTGCAGAGGGATTAGAGGTCAACCTTTTCAATTTTGTTATAAAACAGTTCAAATCACACAAAACTGTATGGAATAGTTGAATCAACCTTGCATTGTGGGTCAAGTAGGTCTTTGGAAATGCTGGAGGGGAAAGGACTGAAAGAGTCAGGGGGCATCATTCAGTGCCAGAAGGGATGGAGATGATATGAGCTGGGGAGAAAGAGAGGAAATGGTAGCTCCTTCTGCTCCCTGTCTCTGACATAGATGGCCTTGCTACCTTCATGGGCCTTCATTTTCAGAGAGATGGACCTGGTGGTTAGAGGCAGCTTGAGAGAAGGCTACCTTGACCAATGCTGTGCTGATTCCACCTCCCACCACAAGCCCTGCTGGAAACTAGAGCCCTGGTGATCCAACAAGTATGACTTCATGTAGGAATTCAGAGACTCCTGACAAGGGATGTTGGACTGACATCCTGACCTGGCCAAGGAGGCCTTTACTGGCTTAGAGGCAAGGCCAAGTTTTCCACATGTGATGGCAGCAGAGTCCTGCCTCCCTCCTCACCTGGATGAGAGTTATTGATGAAGGGAGGGGCTTGGGGTCTTTGGCCACTCTACTTGTTTGATTCATTTCAAGGTGTATCACAGATGCTTCACTTTTGCAGAAATCCCTCTCTGTACACCCCTACTAATAGGATTTGGAGCACTTGATGGATCAAAGGAGGGTATCTCTCCTTCCTGTGGTCAGATTTACTCTAAATTTGGAGGTGTAAGTATCATGGGATGACATTTAACTCAGTCCAAGTGGGCAGGGTCTTCCAGAGATACCAGTGGAAGGGCTTCCCCTATCAGCACGGGAACCACCACCTATCTGGGGAGGATTCTTCTAACAGTGTCTTTCACAGAGTAGAAGTTTTAATTTTAATAATGTCTAACTTATCAATTGTTTCTTTCATGAGTTATGCCTTTGGTGTTCTATCTAAGAAGTCATTGCGAAATCCAAGTTCACCTTGACCTTCTTCCATGTTACCTTTCAGAAGCATTATAGTTTTGTACTTTACTTTTAGGTCTACGATCCATTTTGAGTAAACTTTGTGAAAGGTGCGCAGCAAGTGTTTTTCTCCTTGCTAAGGTGAGGGATACTGTAAATGTGGAGAGGACAAGCATCATACGATGACATTGAAGTCATTCCGAGTGGGTAGGCGGACTCCAGAGATACCAGTGTGGGGGCCTCTCCCAGCACCACATGAACTGTCACCAGTCTGGGGAGGGGTGTTGCGGAAGTGTGTTAATGAAGACCTTTTACCATCAAAATGGTATTTGGAGTCTCTAGTTGGAAAGGCTTGAGGCTGGGAGGTAGTCTCTTGGGGGGCCTGTAGGCAGGAGGCTGTCATCTTGATCCACAAGGCCATCTTTCTCAGATCTTCACTATGAGAATATAGTGGGATTCCTGGTGGTAAAACCCAGAATGTGTGCTCTTTAAGACTGTAGCCCCACGTAGTTTATCACTCACACTACCCCACACTCAGCCTTCAGAAGTTCATGAAAATCACCATTTCATGGTCTTACTATTTATGACTCCAGCATCTTCTTCTTCAGGTCAGCAGATCTCATCTGAGCCTTTTTGTATGCACTCATCTTTGAATATTTTGGGCTAGCAGCTTGCCCTGCAACCTCAGTTCTCTGATGGGTAAAAGAAAAATTATTCATTTTCAGTTTGCCAAGTATTTTCTTATTGTAAGGATGGGAATATGAACTCACAATTGTATATCTTTGTTAGTGGTTGTTTATTATATGTACCTAATTTATCAGTGTCTACTCTTAACATTTCAGTAGTTCAAGAGAAGTGTAGAAACCTCACATTCCTTCATGTCCCTTTTCCTATTTATGATGTGATTGTCCTAAATATTTCTTATACATACATTTGCAACCACATCAGACAGTGTTATAATTTTTGCTTTAACTGTCAAACATAAATTAGAATATTCAAGAGGCAAAAGAAAGTCTATCGTATTTATCCGCATTTTTTGCTTTCTTTCTTTCTTTCTTCTTTCCCGATGTTCCAATTCCCCATTACACCTTTTATCATTTTCTTCCTAGTTAGGGAACTTCCTCTAGCTATTCTTTTAGAGTATATCTCCTGGTGACAAATCCTATTAGTTTTCTTTAGTCTGAGAGTGTCTTGATTTCACCTTCAGTTCTTAAAGATATTTTTCCTATATTTAGGCTTCGGTGTTGAATATTCTTTTCTCTCTCCATTTGAAAGGTGTTGTGCCCCTTCCTTCTGGCCTCCATGGTTTCTGTTGAGGAAAATCCTCTGTCATTTGAATTATTTCCCTTCATCATTGCTCTCTTGCTGCTTTCAAGGTTTTTTCTCTTTCTAATTTTCAGAAGTTTGTCTATGATGCATCTTGACTTGGATTTCTTAAGATTTATCCCCTTTGGATTGATTCAGCTTCTTGAATTTGTAGGTTTATGTTTTTTTATTTCAAAATATTAGGGGGGTACAAATGTTTTTGGTTACATAGATTGCTTTTGTAATGCTTGAGTCACAGCTATAAGTGTGCCCATCACCCAAATAGTGTTCATTGTACACATAAGGTAGGGTTTGCCCTCACCCCAGGCTGTGATCACAAGGTGGTGGTGGGGGAACCCTGAAGGGGCTGGAAGACTGATACTTTATTTTCAAGAAAGTCCTAGTTCTGTGGTCACAAGTGTTCTTTGGCTCATGAGGGTGGAAAACCATCCAAGCAACTTGGCAGCCCACCAATTTCTGGAGGTGTGTGGGAAGGAGGATTGGAACCCTCACCTACCCTTTCACTGGGCTCTCAGATTCTCTGGGGTTGATCTTTGTTGATATCTTTTTTTTTTTTTTCGTTCCTGTTCTGCTTCATAATTTTTTTCTGTGAAGTCTCTGGCATGCTCTGGTACATTTACATCCATACTAAACCCAAGCTTTGTCCACTCACCCATTTCCTTTACCTGAAACCTTTCTTTCCCTATGGGACTATCTGGCAAGTGATGTCTCTAGTCAGCCACCTTGAATTTGTAGGCTAATGATGGTTGTTAAACTTGGAAAGTATTCAGCCATTATTTCTTTGAGTACTTTTTCGCTGCATTCTCTTTCTGCTCTCTTTCCAGGACTCCAGCAACATGAATATTAGATCTTTTGTTATAGTCCCATAGGTCCCAGAAGCTCTGCACATTTTATCTCATTGTATTTTGTCTCTGTTGTTCAAACTGGGAAATTTCTATTCTTTTGTCTTTCAGTTCACCGATTGTTTCCTCTGTTACCTGTATTCTTCTTTTATGCCCATCCATTGAGTTTTGAATTTCTCAGTTATTGCCTTTTTCAGTTCTAAAAACGTCATTTGAGTTTTCTTTGTGTCTGCTACTCCTTTGCTGAGACTTTCTATTTCTTGCAGAGATTTTCTATTATTTACACTTATTCCAAGTGTGTTTGTGATATAGGATGAAGCATTTTTGTAATGGAAGGTTTAAAATCTTTGTCAGATGATTCTCACATGTCTGTTTCCTTGGTGTTAACATGAATTCAGTATACGTTTTTATTCAGTTTGAGATCTTCCTGGTTCTTGTTATGTGAATGATTTTTGGTTGATCCATTGACATTTCAGTTGTTATGTTATAATACTGTGGATCTTATTTAAACCTATGTTTTCACTGGCTTTCTCTGACATTGCTCTAGCAAGAGAAGCAGGGTGCTATCTCATTACTGCCATGTGGGAATGGAAGAGCAGGTAGAGGCCTAGTAGAGAGCCAGAACTTCCACCTTGGAGCTCCAGTGGTGCAATCTGTTAGCGTGCAGTACTTATCCAGAACTCTCAACTCCACCCAGCATCTACTGATACCTACTTGTCTGGGATCGGTAAGTATCCTTCATTACTGTTTTCCATGTAGCCTCCACTGACCACAGAGAGTCAAGATGGCCTCATTGTTGCTGGACATGTGTGAAAGTTCTCACTCTCTGAGAAGCCTCTGATGACATCCTAGTTGGGAGATGAAATGGTGACTCATTACTTTGGTTGGAAGTGTAGGTTCCTCATGAGCTATACAATGTGGGGTTGGGCAGGCAATGCTTCATTACTACCTGGTAGGGAAGATTTTCCAACCTCCCTACTCAGTCTCTTTTGACAGTACTCTAGTGGTGGTGAAGGTGTAATTGGAGCTCTTAGTATAGCCTGTTGAGTGTGGCAACCCAGGCTCCCTACTTGACCTTTGCTGGTATGGGTGTGGGTGGGGCCACAGGTTTTTTATCTTCTGATGGTGATGGCATTTAGTGTGAGTAGAAAAACTACTGTCTAAAAATTTTCTGTGTTGCCCTTTTCCTGAGTGTGGTGTTTTTTTTCTTTGTTTGTCTGTTTGTTTTGTTGTTAGAGAGAGCAGGCTTTTGTTAAGGCTCCCTCCTACCTCCCGACCTGTACCTGTTGACCTTTCTATGTGCTAGCTAATTTTTCTCCATTTCTGGGCCATAAGAGGCTTAAAGAAAACCCAGGAACTTACCACCTTGTTGTTTCTTGGATTCCAAGGTTGCTAGTCATTCTGCCTCGTCTCTCCACCATTCAGAGGCTTCTTATTCTTTTTTATATATAATGCTCTGGGTGTCTAGTTGTACTTAGCAGGAGAAACTGGGGAAAGTACGTGTATTTCTCCTTCCCAGAAGTGGAAGTTGAATCCCTACAGAGAACTTTAAAACAATAATAAAACTGAATAACAGCCAGTTTTGATTTTCATCACCATGATACTCTAGTATTTCTATATAATTCCAGTGATACTCTCCTCCCAAAACTTTTATCTTTATTCTTTCAAAATTTGTTTCTTTAAGTGGGAAATTGTCAATCTAAATAACAAACAAAGAGGGTCTCTGAAAGAAAATGGTGATAATTTGGGAATAGACCATTGAATAGAATACATGTGCCATAGTAGACTATATGCATATTCAGGGAGGTAAAGGAAGACAAAGGTTTTAAAAGGAAAAAAAGAGGAGGATTACATAATTATTTTGAGGTAATCTTCCTTGGGTACAAAGTGTTGGAAGCTAGCTACACTCCCAGCAAATAGTCAGGTCCCTCAGGCAGGGGTTGTTGCAAAGGATAAGGAAATAATAGAAAATAGAAATAAAAGAATACACAGAGATGATAGTACAGTTTTATAAAGAATAGATTCATAAAAAGGGGGGCTTGGGAGTCCCCACAATATTCTCGTAAATTTTGAGGCCTCGAGTGAAGTTTCACATCAGTATTTATGGGTACTGTGATTGGTTGCCAGGGATATCAGATTTACATAATAACAGGTAGTTCATTTTAGGTTAAGTCTCCCAAAATACTTCTAGAAATCCCTTAATTAACTTTCTCTACATTGGCAAATGGTTACAAAATCTTTCTAAGACAAACTTCTAAGTTCAAAGATAAAACTATGACTTTAGTAGAAAAGTTAAACAGAGATATAGTGGCTTCATATTTCTTTATCTAGTTATTGTGGATTGAGACAGGAAATCAGGAGTCAAGGTACAGCTGTGCATTGGGCTAACTGCTTTTAGCCACAGGTGTCTCTCTGTGGGGTGGGCACTCTTTGATCAGCTCTCATCCTGTGGCTCCATGTAAACTTGCTTTGTCATTCAAAGCAGGTGAAAATCACAGGTTTGAGACTGCAGCATCACCTTGGAAAGAAGCTGCTACTGAACTGTGAGATGCCCACCTGAGGCCAGGCAGCTTTTGATATGCGAACTAACATGTTCACATATTCCTTCAGGGTAAAGCCGTGCAAAACTCCTGAGATTATTTCTGTGTCTAATATAGCAATATTAATCTATGGACCAAAAACAAAGACCAATAAGAAGAGTGATGCCTGTCTGAAGTTGGACAGGCAGTTGCCGGGCTGATATCCCTGCAGAAACATTTTTTTGTTTAAGGTTGTGATGGCCTCTGTGCAGCAAGATTTTGGTTTTTGCAGAGTCTTTTATGATGGTTTTGTTGTCAGGCACACAAGCATGAGAACCCTCTCTTTGTAGCCCTTCCTAGCTCTATTTGTCAGGGTTTTCTTAATGTTTAGTGATTCCATTTTGATTCTAACAACTATTATGGAATATAATTTCTAAAAATAGTTTTATCGAGGAATGGTCAGCATACAATAAACTTATCAAAGTGTACAATTTGATAAGTTTTTTATACTAATAATATGTGGTGGTTTTCATTTTTTATTTTTATTTTATTTTATTTCAGCTTATTATGGGGGTACAAAAGTTCAGGTTACATACGTTGCCCATGTACTGCCTATCCCCCCAAGTCAGAGCTCCAGGTGTGTCCATTCCCCAGACAGTGAGCATTGCACTCATCATGTAGGTTTACACCCATCCCCTCCTCGCAACACCCCTCCCTGAGTCAGCACCTTCAAGTGTGACCATTGCCCAGATGGTGCGCAATGCACTCATCATATAGGCATACACCCATCCCCTCCCCCCAACCCCACCTCAGTCTGATATCCGATTTGTATCATTCCCAAATGTGCATTTAGGTGATGATCAGGGAAACCAATTTTCTGGTGAGTACATGTGATGCTTGTTTTTCCATTCTTGGGATACTTCACTTAATATAATGGGTTCCAACTCTCTCCAGGAGAACCAAAGAGATGTTGTATCACTGTTATTTCTTATAGCTGAGTAATACTCCATGGTATACATATGCCATAATTTACTAATCCAATCATGAATTGAT